>CM060344.1:9804501-9807001 GCA_030674155.1 Stramonita haemastoma
CAGTAACCGCCCTCAGGTTGACCCTTACGTGTGACTTGCCAAGGCATTGATACAAGAAACGACAGAAGAGTTGGTTTAATTTAAAACCTTGTTTTAGTCACCTGTATTCTGTTGCACAGCTTTATTCCGAGATTAAAAAATGTTGCGAGGTGACAACAGCCCCGATATGGGCCTCTGTGGTCGATGGGGCTATAAACAACAGGATTGGATTGGATTGGATTGAAGGAAGGACAGAGGTCACCAAGAGCGCCAACAGTACAGAAGAGCTGGCTGACCAGTGTCACATCAAGGAATGGACACAACTGGACATGCCAGACCTTCTTGTAGCTGCACAAGTAAAGACAGGAATGAGATCTCCCTAATGGAACTCCTCAGCGAATGAGATCTCTCCCTCACAAAGACAGGAATGGAGATCTTCCTACAAGACAAATATCCCCTCACAAAGACAGGAATGGACATCTATCCCTCACAAAGTCTGCTACAGACATCCGGTCAGTCCTCCCTGTTGACCACATCACCGGCCAGTGGACTCTTAATCAGTCTTTTCTTTATTCAGGTCACAACCCCAGCGACTCAGATATCAACTCCATATTATTTATTTATTTATGTATTTATCTATTTATCTATTTTTGATAACGACAGATTTCTCTGTGTGGAATTTGCACTGCTCTCCCCCCAGAGAGCACGTTGCCACAAGAGCAGTGCAGCGGCCACCTCTTTCCCCAAAAACAAAACAAAAAAAATCTTATCTGTGTGTACATTTTGTTTCCTTATCAGGGTAGCTTTTTCTACAGCATTTTCCAGGGGCAAGTTTCTTATTGTCTTTTACGTACACTGATTGTGTGCAACACACACAATACCTCGATTTATGGGCTCATCTGAAAAGACAGAGTAGAGCAGAGCAGAGCCGGGCCGAGCAAAACAGAGCTGAGCAGAGCAGAGCAGACCTAGACCAACATCTAGGGTCTAATGGATTAGCAGAACATTTTCTTTCTCTTTTTTTTTTTTGGTGGGGGGGGGGGGAGGGGAGGGGAGGCTCAAACAGGGATGGAAGCCACACCTCTCGCTTTCTAGCAGTAGGCGCGTCACCTCTAGACCACCAATCTATGGTATTCATTTGAAGTCACGACGTCTGAAACGAGCAACAACAAAATCACGTTAATCACGTTTTAGTACTCCAGGATCTACGAAAACAATCCACTGGAAGAGGTACAACAATCCAGCCACTTGTTAATTGGACTAATCCAACAGAAGTTTTGTGTTTTGATAATACGGTTCCAAAGGGATTTCGTACTTTTGACAAACTTCAAGGACTAATAATATTGCGAAGTATGTTTTTGATTGCATGAATATTCAGTGACTTTTTTCCCTGATTAATTTGTTTACTTGTGTCTACAAGCCTTCTAGGCTTCCATGGCAATAAACGATGCTCTGTTTTGCTCTGTTCTGCTCTGCTCTGTTCTGCTCCGTTCTGTTCTGCTCTGCTCTGCTCTGCTCTGTTCTGCTCTGCTCTGCTCTGTCTGCTCTGTCTGCTCTGCTCTGCTCTGCTCTGTTGCTCTGCTCTGCTCTGCTCTGCTCTGCTCTGCTCTGCCTGTTCTGCTCTGCTCTGCTCTGCTCTGCTCTGTTCTGCTCTGCTCTTTCCGCTCTGCTCTGCTCTGTCTGTCTGCTCTGCTCTGTTCCTGCTCTGCTCTGTCCGCTCTGCTCTGCCTGCTCTGCTCTGCTGTCTGCCTGTTCTGCTCTGCTTGCTCTGCTTCTGCTCTGCTCTGCTCTGCTCTGCTCTGTTTGTTCTGCTTGCTTGCTCGCTGTTCTGCTGCTCTGCTCTGCTCTGGCTGTTCGTTTTTGTCTCTCTGCTCTGCTCTGCGTCTGCTCTGCCTCTGTTCTGCTCTGCTCTGCTCTGCTCTGCCTGCTCTCTCTCTGCTCTGCCTCGTTCTGCTCTTCTCTGTTCTGCTCTTCTGCTGTAATGTTGCTGCTGGGAGTGGAACTGATGTATTTTTTAAAAAAGTCATGAATCCTTACACAGAACTAACCGAACAATCCAGGCGCCACAACCGTCCCCTCCTCTCTCTCTCTCTCCTCTCTCTCTCACTCTCTCTCTCTCTCTCCTCTCTCTCCTCTCTTCTCTCTCCTCTCCTCTCCTCTCTCTTCTCTCTCCTCTCTCTCTCCTCCTCTCTCTCTCTCTCGCCCCCACCTCCCCCCTCCTCTCCCCCCTCTCTCCCTCCACACATACACACACACCCCTACCCTTCTCTCCTCTCTCCCTCTTCTTCCCTTCTCTGTTAACTTAAACAAACCTATTACTATATAATTAATATGTGCTTCTACTGTTGAATGTAGCTAAGCAAACCCTTAGGGATTAAAATCTAGCTCGCTGGCTTTGAACAAGCAGTACCAGGATTCCATTTGTTGTATAATGCCGATTTCTTTCTCCCTTGGGGGTGAGGGGTGGGGGGTGGGGGCTTGTCCTTAAGTGAGTTATCAACTGTTAGGGGCTTAGAACTCA
>CM060344.1:9814501-9817001 GCA_030674155.1 Stramonita haemastoma
ATAATTAGCGTCTATATGTTGAAATTCCTCAACCGGCGTATTTAACTATATGTCGAATATAAAAACATAGAACTAAGATCACACATGCACATAAATGAACCTGGCTGAGAAACAAACGAGAAAAGGCGCTTAAACTCACGATGGTAAATCGCTCTGTCTATCTAGTCAATAATTATCTTCTTCTGCGTCGCACGCTCAGACAGCAAGCAATTACCTATGTCTGTCATGTGAGCAAAAATTCGTTGTGCCTGAGAAGTCAGGCCTGGCGCATCCGACTTTGGAGTGATTCGGCTGTCACGAATCGACCCAGGATCGAATCCTCACACCCCTTCACCACCCCACTTACACCTCTCCTGACCGCCAGGGTGAAGGACTAGCGCCCTGGACACGGAGGGAGAGGTGTGGTTTTAAGGGGACTGACGGGAGGTCCTTTACCTCCACACTATTTTTTTTTTCCACCCTCCCCACTGTAGTTTTTTATTGTTATCCATAACCCTGAGCGCAGGTTAGCGTGCGCATGGGATTTTTATGTAACATGTGGTGTAGCCATGCGTAAAACTCCCTGAGGGGCCGCGTACGAGGCGCCCGTGCGTGGCGGGGTTTTCCGCCGAAACCGGGGTGAGAACTCACCTGAGTTCAGGTGATAACAGGCATATATATTGCCTGTCGTGATGCCACCCCGGGGGACACCTTGTGCTCGGTAGCCAAGGTACAGTGACAGAACTCCTTGCCGACGCAGGAGTGGTGGTGCCGCGATCGGCACAAGATGATATCCACACGAGCTGTTTGAGGTATGTAGTGTGTGGCAGAAATCGAATTTATTTTCTTTGGTTTAGACACTCGGAAGTGTCCAACATTTTTTCAGGTGCATGCAACTTTTTTTGTTTGAATTCTTTACTCATTTCCGCCGACTGGAGTGAGTGGGTGTTGCACCGGGGTTTCGAACCCACGACTTCACCACTTTATGTTTTGGTTCCAATAGTTTCTTCTCTCGAACTCTGCCTTGGTGGGGGAAGAGAGAAGATAGGTTTTCCGAACACGCAGATTCCATTTGGTTCCAAGACTTTATTTTCAGTACTTCATTCTTTTGTTTCTTTTTATGATTCTGGGGTTTTCGGGCCGTCGCGGTGGATTGAAACTGGAGGGGACCGCAGGTTCGCCGGCGTCGTCTGATTGAAGCACTATCCCCAGTAATCCGTCCTGTTCCTGTTGCAGTCAGAGGTTATGTTGTGTTTATTTGTATGTCTGTGTGACAGCTTATTTGAAGCGATTGATGGTCGTAACCTCATGGAGGAGTTACTATGGAAATTGTTATTATGGAAATTGTTGTGGATTGTTAAGGTGGGGGAAGGCAAGGGATGGAGGGGGGTTGACACTCATTATGTGACCAAATACTAATTCCTGGCCACAGCTTCTTGTTGTTTATGTGTGGGCAGGCGGCAGCAGGGGCCGTTTGTGTTTTGGGCAGACGGGACTGAATGTCGGGTGGGACAGACCTCTGGTCTGGACAGCGTGTCGGGCAGAACACCGCACCCGGCGTTCCAGCGGACCCCTCCGGGCCATCGTAGCAGAGAGGATGACGAGTGGAGCGGGCACTTTCCACAGCATGCTGGGAGCCTGAGCTGGACACTGGCGTCCAACGCGTCCAGCGCCTCAGTGTCAGCACTGTGACATTTTCCAAAGTTGAGTGTCCCCCCACGTTTCCCGTCCTGATGCCTTTCCCCCGCATTGTGAACAGTCTGTGAGAATGTGTGTGTGAGAGAGTATTATTTTCATTTATATCTTTTTCTTGTTTATATATTTGTTGTAGGGGGTTAGGGGTGTTAGGAAGGGCGGAGGGGGGAAAAAGGGGCATGTTAGCTTAGAATTGTTTAAATGTGTATGAAAGCGAAATAAAGCGTCTTGTTTGTAAATGTTTATTTTTGCCTTTTGAGTTGTGCTTTGAGAGATTGCTGTGACCGCCACCCCTTTTCCGGACGAATTTTAACGAGCTAGTTGCAGCAGAAAATCTAACCTCGTTCTTTTTGGACGCTGGGGATTTTGTGTTGTGACATCGGCATAAATTCTGCCTTTTTTTTTTTCTCTCTCCAGCCCCTAAATCAAGAGAGAGAGAGAGAGAGAGAGAGAGAGAGAGAGAGAGAGAGAGAGAGAGAGAGAGAGAGAATGAACGATCTTTATTTTTCAAGGGTTACAGAGTAGGCCTAAGCGAGAGAGAGAGAGAGTGTGTGTGTGTCAAAGGCGGGACACACACACACACACACACACACACACACACACACACACACACCACACACACACACACACATTTAGATTAAAAAAAATTTCATTCATCCCATACTCACTCGTCTGTCTCTTCTTCAAGTTTTTTGACACAGCAGGTGTGCCGTAGCTTTGACCTGGAGACGCCTGTGACGCTTTCAATGCAACATGAATGATACAGTCTGAGTTTCACACGACAGCGAGAAGCGTGTGTGTGTGTGTGTGTGTGTGTGTGTGTGTG
>CM060344.1:9859501-9869501 GCA_030674155.1 Stramonita haemastoma
CCTAAAGAAGCTGAGGTCTTTGATGCCTCACTCCCCTTCGACCACATAGGTTATAGGGACACCTTTTACCTTTTACCATATGTTTAAACCATCAAGTCAGTGGACTGGGTAAGGTGTCTACTGACGAAGAAAACTGATTTCAGGACCAGCACACCATCTTACGGTCCTGGGCGGTGAAGGATTTTGCCCCTGACTGTCGGCAGTATGTGCAGTTGTATAAAGCCACCAACAAGCAGCACGTCAGATTTGCCGGTGAGTGATTGAGATTATGTAGTATCAGTAAAACATGTAATGTATCTACTTCTGCTTCTCCTCTCTCTTTGTTCTCTCGTTAGGTTGGATAGCGATGGTGTGGAGTTCTAGCCAGGCTTTTATTTTTGTTGTTTGCTGCCTTATCTTCTGCAACGTCCCCATCCTGCTGTTCCCACGCCGCTCATTTCAATCTCTCCCCCACAGCCATATCCAGGTTTGCTATGCCTCATCCTCAGCGTTGGAAGTCCTCAAGGAGCACATCAATATCAGGCCGCCGTGGGGCCACCAGCCAGAGGGGTCCTGCACTGCTGCTGGGTCACTTTGGTGGTGTTCAGTTGTGCCTGTTCTGCTAGCCAGGCTTCTTCACCTGTACTTGGGTTTTTTGCTTTTTTCTTTTCTTTTATTTCGTTCCTCAGCTAGAGCTTCGAGGTTCACCAATGGTCAGATTTTGTGTATACGACCGTTTTTCTCTCACCATGAAGGTATCCGTATTCTGACTTCGGGGATGTATGCTGGCTGTGTTGGTCTTTCGTAACGCACCAATGCTGACATGAATTATGAGATCTTTAACGTGCGTATTTGATCTTCTGCATGTATATATTGCGGGATCTTTAACAGGCATATTTGAAATTTTGCATGTGCATATATACACGAAAGGAAAAAGGCACTGGCATGTCTGCACTGTAAGTTGACCTGGAGGATGGTTAAAAAAGTCCTCAACCTTGAAGCACTGGCCATGGTCGGTTCTTCCCTTTCTTTCTTGGAGATGCTGAGAAATGTAGTCTGGTCTTTGTGTGTATGATAATTTTCAGAGCACGTGGTGTGTGAGGACGAGTTCAAGTTTGCCCTGCTGGCCAACAACTGTCTGTACCCGGGCCTGTCCACACTGGTCACTCTCATTCTGTACACTTCCAGAGGGAAGTGAGTATCCACACACACACGCGCGCGCGCACACAGACACAGACACAGACACAGACACAGACACACAGACACACCACACACCACACACACACACACACACACACACACACACACACAAATCAGAAGATAGAGAGAGGAGAGAGAGAGAGAGAGAGAAGAGGAGAGAGAGAGAGAGAGAGATAGAGGAGACGAGACAGAGACAGAGAAGAGACGAGAGACAGAGAGAGAGAGAGAGAGAATTAGAGAGACAGAGAGAGAAGAGACAAGAGACACAGAGAGAGAGGATCAATTTGTTTCTTCTATTGAGGGATAACTGGAAAAGCTAGAGGCTTCTTTACACCACACCCTCATTATGGAAAAAAAGGGGGGATGCGGCAGGTAAATTAACAGGAAAAAAATCAACAAATCATCCAACACACAAAACAAACAAAAAAACAACAAAACAACAACAAGCATTAACAGCAATAATGAATGTTATTTTTCACGTTCTGTCCCAAACCAGAGAAGGGCAGTTAGCCAAAGACCCGTGGCAGCGAGTGTACGGGCGTCACTCCGGTAACGAGATCTATCACATCCAGCTGAGCAAGAGCGTGTTCTTCAACAGATTCGAGGGCAGGTCTTTCCTGCAGGCTTCAGCAGAGGTCCATGACAAGTAGGTGTCAGTCTGGGGGACTGGCTTCATCCGTGATGGAGTGAGTGAATGAATGGATGGATGGATGGATGGATGAATGAATGCATAAAATACCATCCATCCATCCATCCATCCATCCATCCATCCATCCATCATCCATCCATCCCAATCTATCCATCCATCCATTCCTTCACTTATTCATTGTCTAGTTATTTATCAGTTTATCTGTTTATTCGTTTATTTATTTATTCTTTTCTATCGAGGATAATGAAATAAGCACTCATGTACTTTTCTTTACATCCAGTCTCCGTGTGTATGCAGTTTTGTCAATTTTGTCATCCATTCCCACCAGCATGCAATGACCTACTCTTTCGAAAAGCGGTACAGGATTTAACATGTACGCAAGATGTTCTGCCTACGTTCGCATAGGGTAACTCGGTTTATAGCCTCATCCGAAAGACTTTCGAAAGAGAGTGGAATCAGCACTGATGTTAACTCCAGGGGAATAATAACTCCCTTGAACGGAATTTGAACCCGAACCGTCAAGATAACGAGAGCAATGTTCTGACCACTAGGCTATCCACGGGACTAGATGTAAAAAAAAAAAAATTTTTAAGCACATGAGTGCTTATTCCATTATCCTCGATATAAAAGAACATATAAAATAGATAAATGAAACATCAATGCTATCCCGTCTAGATTAGGGGTGTGCCCACCAGGCTTTCCATGGGAACTGGTAGTTTAAAAAAAAAAATTAAAGCACATGAGTGCTTATTCCATGATCCTCGATATAAAAGACCAAATAAAACATACATAAAACATCAATGCTATCCTGTGGAGACTAGGGGTGTGCCCAATAGGTTATCCATGGGGACTGGTAGTTAAAAAAAGTTTGTTTTTTTAAAAAGCACATGAGTGCTTATTCCATTAACCTCGATATAAAATAACAAATAAATAGATAAATAAAACATCAATGCTATCCCGTCTAGATTAGGGGTGTGCCCACTAGGCTTTCCATGGGGACTGGTAGTTAAAAAAAAAAATTAAAAAAGAAGGACATGACTGCTTATTCCATGATCCTCGATAATAAAAGACCAAATAAAACAGATAAATAAAACATCAACGCTATATTCTATCCAGACTGGGGGTGTGCCTGCTGGCGTACTGGACAGCACCAACAGCGAGCTTCGCCTGAAGCTGAACCCCGGGCCTGACTACGTGCTGAAGGGCAGCGACTACTGCTTCTACATGAGCCTGACCAAGGAGGAGTACTCCGAGGTGACCATGCTGCACGAGGAGGAGCAGTCCACACCCCTCAGCTTCGGGGATCCTGACAGCGCTGGTCAGTCAGTCAGTTGGTCAGTCAGTAAAGGCAAAGGTGGATGGGGAGTCTAGGTGGTAATGCACCTCGCCTAGAAAGCGAAAAGTCCGGGTCGGAGTGTGCAGGTGGTTCGTACCCCGTTTTGGGCCCAAAACTTTTCCCCCCCATCCATTAAGACCATGAGTGGTGGGTCTGGGTGCTAGTTTTTCGAATGAGATGATAAACCGAGGTCCTGTGTGTTACACGTCATTATTTAGCGCACGTAAAAAACCCCATGGCAACAAGGGGGTTGTCCCTGGCAAAATTGTGTACAAAAAAGTCACTCTGATAAGGAAACATAATTATACAGTTGCAGACAGGAAAAAAATAATAGGTAGGCACTGCACTTGTGGCGATGCGCTCTCCCTGAGGAGAGCAGCCCGAATTTCACGCAGAGGAATATGCTGTGACATAAAGTGGTATAAAATAAAATAAAATATAAAATAGGCTATGTGGTCGTAGGGGAGCAAGGCATCAGAGACCTCAGCTTCTCAAGGGACCAGCAGCATATTGAGGGCGGCGCCCATCTCCTCTCCCTCGTTGCTTTACCTTCCCTGACCCTAAAGAGGGCAGGTACCCATTTACAGCTGGGTGAACTGGGGGGACTGTACTGAAGCCAAGGCGTCGCAAACGGTCACCCATCCAGTTGGTAACCACACTGGATGCTGCTTAACCTTTGCTTGGGGAAAGCGAGTGCTCTGACCACTGAGCTATCTATCCCGTCCCGAGTCAGTGCAGGTTTTTTGGTTGGGGGGTTGGGGTGATGATGGTGGTGGGGAAGGAGACGAGAGGGAGGAGTGGGAGGGTCAGGGTTCTTTTGCTTTTTTGATGGGTTTTGGGAGGTTTGTTTTTGGGTTTTTTTCGAGCAGGGGGAAGGGCATTATATTCCATCCATGAGTTAAGTAATCTATTTTAATCTTCTGCCTTTTTTCCTCAAGTAAATCTTGCGAAACATTTTCTCTCTATACGTTATATACCATTTTGCCTGTGCTGTTCTGTTCTGGTCACCAGGTAGTGATATCCTACATGCTATGATGGGCACATGGTGTTTGTCCATTCTGTGGTGTTATTTTCCCATAAGGCATTTTTAATGTGATTTTTTCCTCCACTGAAGTTTTCATATGCTTTTTTTTTAACGCATTTTTGTAAATCTGTGAATAACAGCTGAAGCGGAATGGCTGACATTACACTTGTATTTTTGGCACCCATCCCTGAAGAGGTACTGACGTGATTCCACCACCAAGAAATGCCTCACATGCACAAAATATTGATATCCAGTCCTTCACTTCTAGCCAAAACATCAAAGTAGAAGAACGACCATGCCTGGAAGCAATCGATTTTCGATCGATGTCATTTTCATTTTCAGCCTTTCCGCTTTTACACATGGCGTCAGAGGAATTGGAAACTGCAGAGGAAGTGACGTTGCCTGACGAGCCAATCAAAATGGGGCTTGAAGACAAAGATGTCCCTTACTGCTCTGATCGCATTTATCGCCTTCTTGGCAATGTGAAAAAAGACAGGTGTGTGTAATGTGTTGTGTTGTGTTGTGTTGTGTTGTGTTGTGTTGTGTTGTGTTGTGTTGTGTTGTGTTGTGGTGTGTGTGTGTGTGTGTGTGTGTGTGTGTGTGTGTGTGTGTGTGTGTTGGGGGCGGGATAGCTCAGTGGTCAGAGCACTCGCTTTACCCCAGTCAAGTTAAGCAGCATCAAGCGTGGTTACCAGTTGGATGGGTGACCGTTTGCATGCCTTGGCTTCAGTACAGTCTCCCCAGTTTACCCAGCTGTGAATGGGTACCTGCCCTCTTTAGGGTCAGGGAAGGTAAATCAGTAAGGGAGAGGAGATGGGCGCCGCCCTCAACATGCTGTCCCCTAGAGAGGCTGAGGTCTCTAATGCCTTGCTCCCCTACGACCACATAGGTTTTGGGACACCTCTACCTTACCTTTTATATATACATGTATATAAAGCCTACTAGCTTGTAAAAACGTGTTGTTGTGGATTGGTGTTTTTTTTTCTCATTTTTAATACCTTGGCAGGCATGGAGGACAAGAAAAGAGTGATGAACTAATATTGACCCTTGTGCTCTCATGGCAGCATCATGGCGGGCCCTCTGCCCAACTCCATGCCTGTGGGGACGAAGAGAATCATCTGCCATCTGCACTGTGAGCCCCGCCCCGTCTGCTGTGTGCTCTGGGGAGTGGTGAGTGGCTTGATCGGATGCTTATTCCTTTATCCTCGATATAAAAGAATAAATAAATAGATGAATAAATGAATAAATAAATAAATAACATCCACCCACCCACCACCACCACCACCAATCACGATGATTTCAGTCCCATGTCTATGTCCGCTTACGAAAGCGCATGCGCATGAATACCTCATTAAACCGGGTTGGGGTTCTGTTACCCGTGAATGTCCACACTGTGCTGACTGTGTCAGGCAGTTACCGCCCATAGCGAACACGTGATTACCCTGAAGTAATAACGGTTTTGAAATCATCAGAAAGAGAGAATTATCCTACGGTGACATACCTCGTGGATATGCCTGGGAGCCTGTCAGTACAAATAGCATCCCTATCTTCAGTAAATTCTGTGCCAGGAATTCCCTCCTTTTATCCCTCCCTTTTGTTCTGCCTTGTTTCTTTTATTTTCCCTGTCGCCTTCTTCTTGTCTGTTTTCTACCTTCTTGGTTCCTTCTACTGTTCTTTTTTTCCAGAAAGACTGAAAAGATTTTAAAAAAAAAAACAAAAAAAAACAAAGTCTGTCCCACATCGAAGTCGGATGCGCTGGGCCTGATTTGTCAGGGGCTTAAGGGCAGCGCAACGCGTTTTCGCTCACAGGACAGACAATAGTAGTAGCTGTCTGAATGTTCGATGAAGAAGAAGAAGGATATAGTGAGTAATCAAACCTTCCAAACAATTCTCAAGAGATAGTTGATCAACAGTATGTAAGACAATGCAGTGAAGAAATAATTGGTGCGTGTAAGGTTGTTGTTTTTCTACAAATTCTACCACCCATGGAACGGAATTATCATATAAATGATGGTCTTTTACACTTAACCGTGTGTGTGTGTGTGTGTGTGTGTGTGTGTGTGTGTGTGTGTGTGTGTGTGTGTGTGTGTGTGTGTGTGTGTGTGTGTGTGTGTGTGTGTGTGTGTGTGTTTACATGGTGTGTGTGTGCATTTATGCGTGCGTGTGTGTGTACATGTGTGTCTGCTTGCTTGCGTGCGCGTGCGTGTGTGACAGGACTGCGAACACTGCTCGTTCAAGAAGGCAGGGGACAGCCGGTGGACGAAGCAGCTGGTGATTCTGTCGGTGAAGGAGTGCAGCCCTGCTGTCTACAACTTCATCATCCCTCTGAGGGCCAGCTACCTGGCCCTGGGCTCTCTCTACCCTGTCGTCCTCCTGGTCAATGATGAGTCAGTACAGCTGATGGACATGTATATATATATATATATATATATATATATATATATAGAGAGAGAGAGAGAGAGAGAGAGAGAGAGAGAGAGAGAGAGAGAGAGAGAGAGAGAGAGAGAGAGAGAGAGAGAGAGAGAGATGAATAATGAATGAATAATCTTTATTTTTCAAGGGTAACAGAGTAAGTAATCATTACATACTTTTTTTCATCCGGCCCTTGCCCTGATCAGGGAATAAAGCTAAGAAACCCCCTCCCTACCCCTACATACCAGCATCACCACCAGCAGCAGTTCAACCAATATTAAAAAAAAACAACAACATAATACATTAAACAAAACGCGTCATCCTAACTGTATACACTGATAATTATTTAAACAAAAAATAACATAGCAAAAATATTAAAAATAGCAAATATTTCAGGACCATGAAACAGAAGGCATTACAAATCTATAATGCATGATGTGTGTGTGTGTGTGTGTGTGTGTGTGTTGTGTGTGTGTGGTGTGTGTGTGTGTGTGTGTGTGTGTGTGTGTGTGCGTTGTTGTGTGTGCGTGTGTGTGTGTGTGTGTGTGTGTGTGTGTGTGTGTGTGTGTGTGTAAGCGGGAAACAAGCAAAGTAGGCATAAAAGGGGGGAAAAACAGATTAAAACAACAACAACAACATAAAATCCTTTAAACACAAAAAACTATATGAAAACACATTTCAATATTCAAATGGTAAGAATACAGTTTGAATCCAACATAACAACCAAAATACTCCTCTCCATAATAAGTCTAGGATAGAATATCTGAAGGTGGAAGTTGGAGGGGAAAGGAAAGGGAAAGGAAGCAAAGAGAGAGAGAGAGAGAGAAGAGAGAGAGAGAGAGGAGAGAGAGAGAGAGAGAGAGAGAGAGAGAGAGAGAGAGAGAGAGAGAGAGAGAGAGAGAGAGAGAGAGAGAGAGAGAGAGAGAGAGAGAGCATCGCCAAATTACATCGTCATCAAAACAAACCAGTCAGCAAAAATATTTCAAAAAAACTCACACTTCCATAAAAAATAACTATCATCAATGAAACCTAAAAACTCCCAATTTGACCAAACCTAACAAGGAAAAGAAAACCCAGAGAGAGAGAGAGAGAGAGAGAGAGAGAGAGAGAGAGAGAGAGGAGAGAGAGAGAGAGATCTGCTTCCTACTACCTGGAGTTTTTTGTTTGTTAGTTCACGTAGCTGTGTTTAATGGGTACCTGCCTTCTTTAGGGTCAGGGAAGGTAAAGCAGCGAAGGAGAGGAGATGGGCGCCGCTCTCAAATATGCTGGCCCCCTAGAGAAGCTGAGGTCTCTGGTGTCTCGCTCCCCTACGACCACATAGGTTATGGGACATCTGTATCTTTAGCTTTTGCCTTAGTTGGAGTCGTTTTTGTCTGTACGTGTGTATGATTGTCTCTGGTTTGTTTGTTTGTCTGTTTCTGTCTCCTTTGTCGTCTCTTGTCTCTTTGTGTGTCTCTGTGTCTGTGTGTCTGTCTCTGTCTCTGTCTCTCTCTCTCTGTCTGTCTGTCTGTCTCTCCCTCCCTCCCTCCCTCTCTCTCTCTCTCTCTCTCTCCCTCCCTCTCCCTCTCTCCATCCTTCCCTCCCCCTCCGTGCATGTGCATGCATGTGCCCCTGAGTACGACAGACACTCGAAAAGGTCTTGAAAGAGCGCCGAGTTCCAGTGCAGTCACTTACTGAAAAGATCCCCAAACCAGCGATTGTAGGAATACAGAAAGTGTGGAAAGGAAAAGAATTATTCTGCTGTAAGATTCTCTGAGATCCTGTGGGACCCAGTGAGACCCTGTGAGATCCTGCGAGAGCACGCAAGACCCTTGATATACCGTAAGTTTCTGTGAGATCCCGTACAAACAGTAAAATCCTTGAGATCCTGTGAGAATGTATAGAATCCTGTGAGATCTTTTGAAACCTTATGAGATCCTGTGAGACCCTGTAATATCCTGTGAGACCCTGTAGTATCCTGTGAGACCCTGTAGTATCCTGTGAGACCCTGTAATATCCTGTGAGACCCTGTAATATCCTGTGAGACCCTGTAATATCCTGTGAGACCCTGTAGTATCCTGTGAGACCTGTAGTATCCTGTGAGACCCTGTAGTATCCTGTGAGACCTGTAATATCCTGTGAGACCCTGTAATATCCTGTGAGACCCTGTAGTATCCTGTAAGGTCTTGTGAGCTGCTCTCAGTTTCTATGAGATTAAGTGAGATCCTGTAATACCGTAGGCCCTGTAAAATTCTGTGAGATCCTGTGATACTCTGTAAAATCCCATGAGGTTCTCTAGAATTTCCCAAGACCCTTAAAATCCCATGGGCCCCTTTAAAAACCCATGGGACCCTTTAATATTTCCTGATACCCTGTAAAATCCTCCGAGGCCCTGTAAAATCCTGAGACCCTACAAACTCTCCTGACACCCTGTAAAATCTCACGAGACCATGTGAGACCCCTGAGACCCTGTAAAATTCCCGAAGCCTGTAAAATCCCCAAGACCTTGTAAAATCCCGTGAGACTGTCAGATCTCGTAAAACCATGTAAAATCCCCTGAGACTCTATGAGAGCATGTCAGACCCTTGAGATCCTGTGAGATTCTGAGAGACCCTCTGTGTGTGTGTTGTGTGTGTGTGTGTGTGTGTGTGTGTGTGTGTGTGTGTGTGTGTGTGTGTGTGGTGTGTGTGTGTGTGTGTTTTACAGACCTGACAGTCTGTTTCTGGAGACAATCGCTCACTTCCTCTGGTGTACTGGATGAAAGGCTCTCTGGAGAGGTTAGTGTATTGGTGCGCGCGTGCGCGTGTGTGTGTGTGTTTGTTCCATTTTTATCGTACACTTCTGGGCTAGAGCTTCGAGGTTCATCAATTTTTCGTAAATGTGACTGTTTTTGCCTACAATTAAGATATGTAGCTGCATTTCAACATCGGGAATGTGTTTCATTATAACCCAGTACAAGCATAGCAATACAATCTTGTTATCATGTCCATGATGTTACTGCCTGGACGAGTCATTAAAGGCAAGGAAGGTATTCATAAAGCCATTCATTTGGTCACCTCCAATAATTGAAAGGGTTACAAAGTTTGTCAACAATATGCATGAAGAGTATTGATATATATATATATATATATATATATATATATATATATATATATATATATATATATATATATATATATATATATATATATATATATAGGTGGATCGGTGGTCTAGGTGGTAACGCGCCTTGCCGAGAAAGCAAAAAGCCCGGGTCGGAGTGTGCGGGGTTCGTACCCGTTTGGACCCAAAACTTTTCCCCATCCTTTAGACCCTGAGTGGTGGTCTGGGCGCTAGTCTTTCGGATGAGACGATAAACCGAGGTCCGTGTGTTACACATCACTATTTAGCGCACGTAAAAGAACCCACGGCAACAAGGGGG
>CM060344.1:9872001-9914501 GCA_030674155.1 Stramonita haemastoma
AGAGGTAATGTACCTTCCTAGAAAGCCGTAAGTGTAGGTTTGTGTCCAAAACTACCCCCCCTCTTTCCCCATCCACTAGACTTTGAATGGTGGTGTGGGCGCTAGTCTTTCAGATGAGACGGAAAGTTGAGATCCCATGTGCAAGATACAGTCAATGCATGTAAAAGAACCTACGGCAACAATAGAGCTGTCCTAAGGAAAATTCTGTAAATAAGGCCGCTTTGATAAACAAAAATTACATGCAGACATGACTTTTGTTGTAGTAAAAATGGGTGGTGCTGCTCTTGTGGCGACGTGCTCTTCATAAGGAGAGTAGCCTGAAATTTGTTGCCCCCCAAAAAAACAACAACAACAACAACAACAACAACAACAAACAACAAAAACAAACAAACAAACAAAAACACCTGCTGTAAACTGGAAGTGCTTAACATTACAATACAGAAGAAAATAATTCAATGTAAACAATGTGTAATGGTTGTTGCTATTATGTGTCCAATACTGTTACTTTGTACTGACTTTGTCCTTGTCTTTCTGTCCTTATTTCTTGTCTTTTGTTTGCTAATGGGCATGGTCACTTGTTCTTGGCATTTGGTTCATTATTGTTGTTGTTTCGTGAGAGGAGGTTTTTTTTAAAAACTTGATCTTGTCCCCGATAAGCGCGGGAACTGGATGTAAAAAAGTACACGAGTGCTTATTCACTATCCTCGAAATAAAAGAATTTGACTTTACTTGACTTGACTTGACTGTTTCAGACGTTTGTGAAAGGGTACCTCATCTGCTTTGTTCGCCTTCTGTTGGGCATTGACGCTCAGAAAAGATCGGGACATCTGTCTTGTGTAAGTAGTTACTGTTGTTGTTGTTGTTGTTGTCTTGTGTAAGTAGTTACTGTTGTTGTTGTTGTTGTTGTCTTGTGTAAGTAGTTACTGTTGTTGTTGTTGTGGTGTGGTGGTGGTGGTGGTGGTGATGGTGGGTTGTGACAATCTAAAGCTCATTTCATTTAATGTCTAAAAGTGCTGTTATGTAAAATTGTATTGTGTGTATTGTGTGGTGTGGTATGATGCGGAGTTTGTCTCTCTCAAAATTCATAAGATTTGCAGGTATTTCTTGAAATTTCATTTGTTGTCATTCACAAGTATACATTGTGTATTTTAAAGAAATTGATATACTTGAAAAAAAAATTTCAGGTTTTACTGCTGTTTGTTTGTCATTTTGATATGAACTCTTGCTGTTATTTTTGGATGTATGGGGGCGGGATAGCTTAGAGGTCAGTGCGCTCGCTTTTCCCCAGCCAATGTTAAGCAGCATCGAGCGTGGTTACCAACTGGATGGGTGACCATTTGCACGCCTTGACTTCAGTACAGTTCCCCCAGCAGTAAATGGGTACCTGCTCTCTTTAGGGTCAGGGAAGGTAAAGCAGCGAGGGAGAGGAGATGGGCACCGCCCTCAACATGCTGGCCCCTAGAGAAGCTGAGGTCTCTGACGCCTCGCTCCCCATACGTCCGCATAGGTTTACCTTTATAATCATTACTTTTACTGGTGTTAGGTTTATTCTCCTGTTGATTTCGCTTGTAATCCCCCCCACAACACAATATCTGGAATCTTAACTCTTGAGGCTTGTACAGGTGCAGGTGACTCGGGCCATGGCTTCGGAGTTCCCTACCTACGGGGAGCTGTACCAGTGGCTGTGTGGCCACAGCGGTCAGATCCCCATCGCCCTGTACAAGACAGAGAGAAGACCTGGCCTGAGTCTGGACATCCAACAGTCCCTCCTCATGGTCAGTCTGGTGTCTGATGAGACAGATAGGTAGTTAGGTAGATGGACAGACAGACAGATAGGTAGGTAGATGGACAGACAGACAGGTAGGTAGATGGACAGACAGACAGAAAGGTAGGTAGGTAGATGGACAGACAGACAGACAGAAAGGTAGGTAGGTAGATGGACAGACAGACAGACAGGCAGGTAGGTAGATAGATAGACAGACAGATAAATAGATAGACAGACAGAGACAGACAGATAGAGACAGACAGACAGACAGACAGAGACAGATAAATAGATAGAGAGACAGACAGACAAATAGATAGGCAGACAGACAGATAGACAGAAAAACATATAGATAGACAGATAGACAGAAAGATAGACAGACAGACAGACAGAAGTAATGTCTTTTTCTACTCTCTGTCTTCACCATGTCTTTCTCTGTCCTCTTCACCATGTCTTTCTGTGCTCTGTCTTTATAATGTCTGTCTTTCTGTGTTCTCTGTCCTCTGTCTTCACACTGTCTTTCTGTGTTCTCTATCTCCACAGGGCAACAACAACGCCCTGTCCATCAAGAAGGGCCGGCCCTCTATCGGCAGCGCCCTGTTCCAGAAGGTGGAGGACTATGGCAACGTGGCGGGGTTCATCAATGACCGTCTGGAGCACCTCCACATCGCCACTGACGAAGCCTGTGAGTCACACACAGATACCATTCCATGTTTGTCTAGCTTCTGTTTGTTTGTATATGAATTCATTTGTTTATTCGTCAATTTATTTATTTTCAGTATTCTTTTCATTCCAGGAAATCGTGGAATAAGTAGGCTACTTATGTGCTCTTTAACATTAAAAAAAAAGTTTTACCTCCGATCCCCATGTGTAGTTGTTGTTATTATTATTATGATCATCACTGTTATTATCATCATTATTATGATTATGATTATTATCATTATGATGATGATGATGATGATGATGATGATGATGATGATGGTGATAGTGATGATGATGATGATGATACTGATGATTATTATTATTTTTATGTTGTTGTTGTTGTTGATGTTTCAGACGTGGCCAGGAAACCTCCCAGGACTCTGTCCTACGTCATCGTCAACCCTTCTCCATCCCGTAAACTGAAGAATGGAGACATGATGTGGGTGACATTTCTTCTTTTTATATTTTATTTCTCCTTTGTGGGCGAAGAATGCCTTGGTTGAATCAGTGAATTACCCTTGATACTCCTAAACAAAAGAATAGAGACAGTCATGATGTGGGTGAATTCTTGATGGTTGTTTGGTTGGTTGGTTGGTTGGTGTTTTTTTTTAACCTTTCTGGGTGAATGACTTACTTGAATCTGTAATTGTAAAACACTTATCTTGATAATTGTAAACAGAAGAATGGACACATGACATGAGAGAGAGAGACAGAGACAGACAGAGAGAGACAGACAGAGAGAGACAGACAGACATATAGACAGAGAGAGAGACACACAGACAGAGACAAATAGACAGACAGACGGACAGAGAGAGAGAGACAGACAGAGACAGACAGACAGATCTGTCTCTATCTCCATCTCTTATCATCACCATCATCATCGTTGAATACCACAACTCCAACACCTGATAACAAATAATCATGGCCAATATCAGACGATCCTCCTGGCCTGTTTCAGCTACGTTCTGCAGCCCAGTTCAATGCAGGCTTCCCCCAGAAAACAGCAGCATCCACACTGGACTCCGGCACCATACAGCAACCGCCAACGGCAACCCCGTCCCTCCATTATCCAGGTGTTTGAGTCAGCCCCGTCCTCTACCCAAGGTTTCGAACCCCCTACCTTCCCCAAATCTGCCTCACAAGTCCGGTGGAACTTGAAGCCTAGCAGCAACTCCTTTGAAAACGGGAGTCCTGAAGAAAATGTGATCCTGGAGACTGGTGAGGGTGCAGAGTCATCTTCTCCTTCTGAGTCTCCGCCATCTTCCCATCGACCCTTTTCTGTACACATGGTAAAGAATGCAGAGGGACTTTCTCCTGCAGAGACTGGGAAGAACGAAGATGAACTTTCTCTTATACAGAAAGGAGAGAGTGCAGATGCACCTTCTGTAGAGAACAGACAGAGTGCAGATGATGCACTTTCTGTACAGAGCACACAGAATGCAGATGCACCTTATGTACAGAGCACACAGAACGCAGATGCATCTTCTTCCCAAGAGCCCAGCATGACTACAGATGAACCTTCAGTGCAAACCAGAATGAATGAACATTCTCCTCCACAGACCAGAAAGGAGGCAGATGAACATCCCCTTCAGAATGCGGACGAGCCTTCTCCAAATGAACAGACCAGAGAGAATGTAGATGAACCCTCTCCTCCACAGACCAGAGAGAATGAACCCTCTCCTCCACAGACCAGAGAGAATGAACCCTCTCCTCCACAGACCAGACAGAATGAACCCTCTCCTCCACAGACCACACAGAATGAACCCTCTCCTCCACAGACCAGAGAGAATGAACCTCTCCTCCACAGACCAGAGAGAATAAACCCTCTCCTCCACAGACAACAGAGAATGAACCCTCTCCTTCACAGACCACACAGAATGAACCCTCTCCTCTACAGACAACACAGAATGAACCCTCTCCTCCACAGACCAGACAGAATGGATCCTCTCCTCTACAGACAACAGAGAATGAACCCTCTCCTCCACAGACCAGACAGAATGAACCCTCTCCTCTACAGACAACAGAGAATGAACCCTCTCCTTCCCAGACCAGACAGAATGAACCCTCTCCTTCACAGACCAGACAGAATGAACCCTCTCCTCTACAGACAACAGAGAATGAACCCTCTCCTTCCCAGACCAGAGAGAATGAACCCTCTCCTCTACAGACAACAGAGAATGAACCCTCTCCTTCCCAGACCAGAGAGAATGAACCCTCTCCTCTACAGACAACAGAGAATGAACCCTCTCCTTCCCAGACCAGACAGAATGAACCCTCTCCTTCCCAGACCAGAGAGAATGAACCCTCTCCTTCACAGACCAAAAAGAATACAGAAGAACCTTCTCCTGTGCAGACCAAAACGGACACTGACGAACCTTCTTCACATATCAGAAAGCATGCTCACAGCAACAGCAGCAGCAGTTCACAAGACGACCCTGGGATCCAGGACATCGTTCTAGGAGAAGACACCCAGGGAAATGCTGGGTCTGCCCCTTCAGCTTCTACTCAGCTGCTTCCAAAGACAGCCTCTGATGAGGATGCCTCACTGTGCCCACAAGAGGAACAAGAAGACGACCCCTCAGAGGACCAGAGAATGTTGAAGAAAGGGAGCTCCGCAAAATCAGTGTCTTGGGGGTTACTGGCCGGAGAGGATGCTGCTACTGAGGAGGAGGAGGGGGAGGTGGATGTGGTACATGTGTAGGTTGTGACTAGGTTGTGACTTGTGAGGCATTGTCTGTTGTTGAAGACATCTTGAGAAGCATGGTTTAGGCATGTATGTACACATCAATATCAGATTGTACAGACTTGTATACATCGTATACGTATAAGAGACCTCATGATTGATGATGTTTCAAATTCCTGACGGACACAGTTCGCCCAACAAGGTGACTTTTTAATCTTGATGGTACGGAAGTTAAAGAGTTCAAATTTCGGTGGTGCGTTGTGGATTAAAGGTAGGATATGTATGATCGCCGAGATTAACTTGTGTACAGACTTGTCAGTACATTCATTCCGTTCCTGTGAATATACACCCAGTCAATCAGATTTGCACATGATGATCGTGTAAAAAACAAACACGACAGCGTTTAATTAAGAAAGTTGCGAGAAAGCGAAAATACCCAGAAGTTATAGTCCCAAGGCTTGACTAGTCCATTATAAGGTTGCCAAACAGTTACACAACTTCCAGGCAGAAATGGTATAGCATGCAAGGAATATGCCACACGTGAAAAGGCTTTCTTTGGAGAAATGAAGCACAAGCCATTAAAACCACACCATACTTTCACAGATATAAGGGTCAGACCCTCGAGGGGTATGAAAAATGGGAGAGAATTAGAAGGTTGAAGGCCTACTAATACTTGGAGTGCATAGCAGTTGGGATTTTGTTTTTGTTTGTGGATTTCACACTTTCTTGCATCTCAGCTGATGCGGTGGTGCACAGATCCAAGCTTTCACACTCTGCATTCAGATCAGTGTGGACAAAAAAGAGGTCGCACACACAAAAATGTCACCATTGGTTGAACCTCACAGCTTAGCTAGCTCCAGCCTAGGAACAGAAGAAAAAAAAGAGAAAAAAAGAAAAAAGGTCAGTGTAGTGGTGTACTGTGTGTGATAGAAATGTGACCCGCCATAGCTTCACCCTGTCCTAGATGATCCTCCAGGGTACACTTGAAGTCAGCTGTCGCCAAGAGCGCCAACAGTACAGAAGAGTTGGCTGACCACTGTAAAGTCAAGGAATGGATACAACTGGACATGCCAGACCTTCTTGTTGCTGCACAAGCTAAGACAGGAATGGACATCTATCCCTCACAAAGTCTTCTACAGGCAATAAAGACAGGAATGGAGCTCTATCCCTCACAAAGTCTTCTACAGGCAATAAAGACAGGAATGGAGCTCTATCCCTCACAAAGTCTTCTACAGGCAATAAAGACAGGAATGGAGCTCTATCCCTCACAAAGTCTTCTACAGGCAATAAAGACAGGAATGGAGATCTATCCCTCACAAAGTCTTCTACAGGCAATAAAGACAGGAATGGAGATCTATCCCTCATAAAGCTTCTCAGTGTCCAAAATCCCCAACATCCAAATCGGTCAGAGGATTGAGAGAGTGAATGATTGAATCATTGAGTTAAAGACTTAAACAGGGACACATTATTTTGCAGATCAAAATTGAAAAAAAAGCCTTTTATTCAAATGAAAAAAAATATTATAGTCAAGGAGAAAGAAGAGAGATCTGAAGGTGTTGTTTTACGATTTGTTTTTGAATTCTAAACCAGTGTTTATTTTGAAGTCTTCCATTTGAAAGTTTTAGGTCTTTTCAGCTTTCGTTCAACTGCATTTTCTTTTATGCCTTTCAGATATTTCTTCTAGCATTTGGTGGTTAAAACACTCAAGATGGTACTGTTGATTCTGTGAGAAGATAATCAGCTTTACAGGAGTAGATTTTTAAAAAATGAAAATCTTATTTTAACCAGGTCATAATGTTAGCCCAAGTTAAGCTTCAAATGATAATCATATGGTTTATTTTATTTTATTTATCTTATTATTTATACCACTTTATGTCACAGCAGATTTCTCTGCATGAAATTCAGGCTGTCCTCCCTGGGGAGAGCGCGTTGCCACAAGTGCAGCGCCTACCCATTATTTTTTTCTTTCTCCTGTCTGCAACTGTATTTGTTTCCTAACAGAGCGGCTTTTTGCTACAGAATTTTTCCAGGGACAACCCTCTTGTTGCCATGGGTTTTTTGTGCGCATGGGTTTTTTGTGTAACACATCTGTGTTTTTTTTGCCATGGGGTTTTTTGTGCGCATGGGGTTTTTTGTGTAACACATCTCATCTGAAAGACTAGCACTCAGACCACGACTCATGGTCTAATGGATGGGGGAAAAGTTTTGGGCCCAAACGGGATTTGAACCACCACACACTCCAACCCGGACTTTTCACTTTTTAGGCAGGTACATTACCTCTAGACCACAGATCCACTTTAATCTATCATCCTTGCATATGAATGTGTAATCGTTTACTGTTTACAATCAGTTTTCAGGTTTACCTAGACAGCTACCTTAAGATATGAATATTTACACTTGGACAATCACAGAACTAGTTTATTGTAAATCTGAAGTCAGATGTCAGATGTGCTGGGCCTGACTTGTCAGGCGCTTAATGGCAGAGCAACACATTTTCCGTCATATGACAGACAGCAATAGTTCAATAAAGAAGAAGAAGTAAAAGAACACAGCACAAACACTACAAACATTTCCAAAGATTTTTTTATTTGATGACAACGTTAAACACAAAAAGAAACTGTCACAGAGTTTGAACTTTCAAGAGACAAGTTGTGCAGAACTGAAGAAAATGACCACTGAATAATACTAATACGCTCACACTGAAAGTTGTGACACAACACAAAGTTCATGAAAATATGAATCACAGGGACAAGATAAAAAAGCTTCCAGACCATAATTATTTACTCATACACCTCACCGCCAAAAAATCCTTCAATCTATAGTCAGCTCGGCTTCAAACCTATGATGGCACACATGTTATGACTACACATTACTGATGATGTGGATAACATAAGACAAACAAACAAACAAAAACTTGGCACAATAATGACAACTATGAATGATAGACTGAAAAAAAACCCCACTTTTTTTCAAAGCACAAACTCAGGCATGGGAATTACCAAAAGTGCTTGAAGGTGGGGTGGGGGTGGGGGCTGGGGGGAGGGGGGGAGTACAGTACTGCAGTGCCTTTCTAAACTACTTCACTTTTCTTTTTAAGGGCTTTCTTCCACAATTATTTGTGTGTGTACCTAGTACCTATGAATAATATAAATGTACAGATCTGTACGAATGAGGTTTTAACCATGTTTGAAGTTGAAAATAAAACATGACGTTTTTATGACCATTATATGACCATTATTTTTGTGCCATCTTCTTAACATGTGTGTGTGTGTGTGTGTGTGTGTGTGTGTGTGTGTGTGTGTGTGTGTGTGTGTGTGTGTGAATGTGAGAGAGAGGGAGGGGAGGGGAAAGGGACAGATAGAGAGGGGAGATTTACACAGCTGTGGGGCAGAGACAATGGAGCAGCAGCAGCAGCAGGACATGGGGAGGAGGGTTCAGGCTGGTAAAGTAACTAAGGAGCAGCCAAAGTCATGACCTCTGACCCCCATGTGATGACAGCCCCCCCCCCTCCATCCCACCCCACTCTTCCACCCCAATTCATGGATACCCAGAAGTCCACTATTCCTCCTTCCACCTCTTCCTTCCTTCTCTCCACTTCATCCCTCTAAGAGCTAAGGCTGTTTGAACTGACAAGTCTTCTTTCCTCTCAGTTTATATGACACCTGAAGGCCCCAGGTAAGACATGTGACTTACTCCTGTCACACACAGACAGAATGGGGTACCTACACTACACACTGTTGCCAGAGAAACTGTTCTGACCAAGTTGGGGCATGGTAAATACCTTGCCTATCAGTGAAGAATTCCCATGCCTCAAGTGCCATTTTTCGCAGCACCCCACCCCCACCCAGAGGTGGCTGGTAAGGGAAGGGAGCAACAGCCAGGTGTAATGACAGCTCCCCCACCCCACCCCACCCCACCCTACCCCCATCCACAGAGGTACTGACAAGTCCTCCTCCTCTTCTGTACATCACTGTAGACAACAGAAACATATACACTGCACAAGTGATGATGACAATGATGATGAAGGACTGACCAAAAACAAAAAACAAAATACATCTATTTTTATTTACTTAGATTTTTTTTTTATAGTATAACTATCTTTTAAACAACTGGTCCATACATTTGTAGACATACCTAGCACAGGCTTCAAAATTCTCACTATTTACTTCTGTAAAACTAGAATTATTTATAGATAAAGAAAAAAAGAACTATTTATTGCTATGAACAGAACAAAATTATATACTCCAAAAAAATCTAAACAAACAATTTTCCTGACAGAAATAAAAGTCTTTTTAACATTTTTTTTTTTTTTAAACAACGAACTACTCATTACGTCTCAGAATCTGTATATTTTTAGGTCAACTTCATTCAAAGAAAGGCAAATTTAACTTCTGTGTTAAAATCACAAGTCCATCCCCCCCCCCCCCCTCCAATAGTATTATCAAAAATAAAAAACGCCCCCCCCCCCACCTCCTCACCAAAATACCCCCACCCCAAACAGGAACAGTAAAAAAAAAAAAATAAAGGACAAAAAAAAAGAGGGAATAATAAATCACAGACACACTGACTCAGTAAAGTCCTATACATGACCAACAGAATTTCAAAATAAAATACATGCAAAAAGACTGAAGAGTACAAAAGAAAGTTTTTTGTTTTTTTTTAAATCACAAGGAAACCTAAAACAAAAAAGACAATCACCCCCCCCCCCGAAACACAAAAAAAAATCCCATACAGAATTTCTGAAAGATGGGGTAACGGTAAAGACACAGACAGAAGTATCTACAAGGAGTAGTACACTATAACAAGCAAGGGCATCATTTTGACAGCAATCTTCCATTTTTAACAGTACAAGTTAACGACAATATACAGACAAATTAATTGTTCATAAAACGTGGATTGCGAAATTGTACTACACCTATGCATGACCTCTGCATAAAGCAGTTGAAATAAAACAAAACTTTTGTTTTTTAGGGGGGGGGGAGATCAAGCATCACACACCTTCAAAGTGTTGGAAGCCAACAACATAAACAGTGAGTACAGTCTGCTCATCCACACTTAGGTGGAAAAAAAGAAACCAACTCCTTCCTCTCCTCCCCCTTAACCCCCCCCCCCCCCCCCCTCTCCCAAAACCCCACTCCAATGTATCAACAACAAAAATTGAAAACAACCCCCTAAAAATGTGCTAGAGTGCATTTATAAAAAAAACAAAAAACAACCCCAAATCCCACCCAAACAAACAATAACGAAAAAAATAAATGCCAACTAACCGATTGATCAAAAAAAGAAAGAAAGAATCAGACAAATTTCCCCAAAATTGTTAGAATTTATCAACAAGTTTCTTTCCTACTTGTCACAACTACTCCCCACTAATGCTCACAAACTTTCAACAGTATTGCTTCTTTATACCCTCCTCTAAAATATTCCTTATCGAACCAAACCAAGCCATACAGTGGAACTCCTGTCATTTTATGTTCAAGTAAACTTCCAGTACATTAGGGTCTTGTTCATTCCTGACTGCTTTTTTGGCCCTTGGCTCTGTTCATACAAGTCTTAGCCATGAATCTGGTCTTTGTCAATAATCATGTATAGTGTATACACACAGTAACGACTGATGACACACAACGCTTTCTTCCCAAGTTTACTAACAAAATGTCTGCTGTTTTAGGGTCTTGTTCATGTGTGAGATTGAAAAATAAACTTTAGCATGGTTAACTACTTCATATTCAATGTTTTAGGATATCTTTTTTCCCCATGTATGATTTAATCTTACATTCAGAGTTTGAATGTTTAAAACTTGGGTGTCAGTCTCCCTGACAACTTAAATGTCTCTATTATTAAGGGCGTTTTTCTTTTAAATCTTCAGCGTACCTTACATTCTGGAGTCAGCTCTTGTATCCACTAGACCTCAAACGCAAACTCAAACAACTAAACAAGGTTCCCAATAATAAAAGTATGCTTGTATATGACCTAAAACATATAGTATTGCTCTAAACAACTCAAAAACAGTAAATATATCCACACGTGACACCAAAACATGACTTCTTCTCAAGTCTAAAAGTCTTCAACATTTTCCTTTAAAAAAAAAAAAAATTCCTTTTTCTAAGGATGTACCGTTTCTTCATTTTCTGGACATTATTTACATCTGAAACTTTTTACAACAGTCTGTTTTGGAATTCATGATGCATGCACCTCCACAATACTAAAATTGCAATCCTTAAAAAAAAAAAAAAGTGGAAAAGATAAAAAAATTTTAAAAAAGAGAGAGAGGTCAACACCACATTGCACATTCAGCAAAGACCAGCACCAGACAAGAGTAACCGCACCGTTCCAAATACAACCCCCTCATAACTGCTTGCTGTTCATTCATTAAAACTGGGAAAATCTTAAGACAGGATAAGGACAAGTTTACAGTCTGTACAGTGACACCCAGTTGAATGATTTGCTCACTCACCAAGACTACAAAACCCAGCCATCCAATACTGGCAGGCAGAATAGCCTTGTGGTTAGAGCATTGCAATCGTGATCTGACGGCCCAGGAGCAAGCCACAATGGAGGCACCCATTTTAAGGGATTTTCCCCTGGAGTTAACATCAGTGCTGACTCCACTACCCCAAAAGTCCTTTGAATGAGGCTCTTAACCAAGGCTCTGTGTGCAAACGCATGAAAAACATCTTCAGCACACACAAAAAACCTGTTAAGCCTTTCGGAAGTGGGCATGTCATACCGGTAAAAACATGACAAAACTCAAAAACAAACCAAAAAAAACCTCAACAAAAAAACCTGCATGTACACAGGTGTTGTGTGTAGACACCAGTGCCATACACAAAATCTCCCCAAGGAATGGATACCCTGCCCCCCCCAAAAAAAAACAACAACCCAACAACAAACAAAAAACTTGACAAAAAAACCACCCAATACCCAACAACCCTACAAAGAAGCACACAGTTGAAATAATCTTCCAGTTTTAAAGAAGTAATTACAGCACTGACATAAAAGATGCCTACAGTTGGGTTCTTCATTTTTGGGGGGGCTATATAGACAATACCAGTTTATAACAAAAACTGGAGAAAAAAAGGTCTTTAGAAGTACCAGTGCAAAATTCTTCTTCTGCAATTAGAGGCAGGTTTTAAGCTTTAGCAGAGCTCCCTACCAAAGCACTCGTATTCAAAACAAACCTATTTTTACCTGAAGCCAGTGGGGGAGGGAGGTAGATTTTTGTGCATTTATTTGTTATTGTTTTGGAAATCGGGCAGAAATTTGATTCTAGCGGAGGTACCTTGCCCACCACATCACACCCCCACTCTCTTGGCCAAGAGGGCACATGGACAGACAACGTTGGAGATGTTCTCCAAAGGTCAAACTAGCCCCCAGGGCTGCAGCACATAAGGACTGTGCAAGTCTAGCCTCCTAGTCAGAGAGTCATAGTCGATCACTAAAGACTAGGCTGTAAAGTGGAATTCCACGAGTGAGAAAGCCACTGATCATACAGCCTCTCACTTTGCTGTTGCCCCCAGCGTCAATGGTTTAATCAAGAACTGTGATAAAGTCCAGGTGCTGAAAACCCAACATCAAAGAAACTCCACAATTGTTATAATACACAGCTCACTGTTGTAAAAGAATGAACACTTCCAAAGGCAAGAAAAAGACTGGCAAACAGAGAGCTTTTTTTTTACTGACAAAAGTACCCCCCCCCCCCCCCCCCCCCCCAAAATAAAACCCCAAATAGTTGGTCATTTACAGACAAAATTAAATGAAAACACAAAAAAATTACCAAAATTATAAAAAAAAACTAAAATAGTTGGCCATTTATAGACAAATGAAAGCAAAAAAACCCCTGCTAAAATATAATACAAAACAAAACAGTTGGCCATTTACAGACAAATGAAAACACATCACCCTTGCCAAAATACACACCACCCCCCTAACCCCCCAAACAAACATAAAAACAAACAAAAAAAAAGTTGGCCTTACTACTAAAAAAAATATGTCTAAAAAAGGCAAGCCATCATACATCTAAGATACAGTGCTAGGACAAACACAGATTTTCACAAAACTACTCTTAAATTTTGAGGTCCACCATATACACATTATGAAACCTTGAGGATCTGTTTTCTGACAATTGACTAAAAAAAAAAAAGAAAAAAAGAAAGAAAATGTCTTCACAATGATGGGCATATTATAGAGCAGTTTTGATTTGAATCTGGCGATACAACCAAAAAAAAAAACCAACCAAACAAAAATTATGCCAATTTTCTTCTTTCTTTCAAAATAAAACCAAAAGAGCATTGAAACCACCACCCCCCTCCAAAAAAAAAAAAAGTAAACCAAAAACAAAAGAACAACCCCCCCAAACATTTACAACCCTGCAACACGACAAGATAAAATATCAGTGATGTGCTTTAAAACAGTGCACACTCCATGGCTTTTTCAATAAAACCAGTTAAAAAAAATTTTTAATTAAAAAAAGGATTCACAAATATAAAAAAAAAAGAGTATCTCCATCCCACACCTCCTTCTCCCATCTGTGCTGTGTGCGTGTGCACACACACACACACACACACTGATCAACCACCACAGGTACCACGCACCCTCCTTTTCCCAGGTCACACAGCACAATGATGGACTTCATCCATCATCTTTGGCATAGAACCACGAACGCACACACCCCTCCATCAAGACAGGAGGAAGTGAGTGAGCGAGAGCTGGCCAGCCAGCGTTGCATTTAGCTGAAGTCGCGGTTGGGGAGGCAGAGGGGCGCCACCAGGGTCCAGAGGTAGAGCACGATGCACAGCCAGGCCGAGGAGATCTTCACCCACACAGACGCCATGTTGGCGTTCAGCGTACGGAAGTCAGAGCTGGGGCTGTTAGTGGTGGTGGTGGAGAGAAAAAAAGAAATAAAAATGTTAGTTTTGGTGAGGGGTTAAGTGAGTAAGTGAGTGAGAGTGGGTTGTGGGTGTTTTTGGTTCGTTATTTAGGTTTGGTGGTGGGGTTTTATTATCAATATTATTGTTTTGTTGTTTGTTTCTTTGGTTTTGTTTAAAGCGGTATCAAGGTGTGTGTGTGTGTGTGTGTGTGTGTGTGTGTGTGTGTTGTGTATTGTGTGTGTGTGCGTGCGTGCGTGCGTGTGCATGTGTGTGAGCGCACAAGCATGTGTGCATGCATGTGCCTGTCTGCCTCTTTGTTGCTGTCTTGTCTCTGTTTCATCCTTTTCACAACTTAGTGTGTGTTTGAGTGGAAGACACAGGAACAGGGATGAGGACAGGATTTGTTCTTGTCTGCTGACTGACTGACTTAGATAGATAGGACTTAGCAGTGTGTGGGAGGGAGGGATGTTTGTGCCTCTGCATGTCTATCTTGTCAGTGAATACAACTTTTCAACTAGTGATGGAACCTTAGTCCAAAGCCATTCACACACACATACAGAACACACAAACACACACAACACAACACACACACACATACAAAGAGGAGGCCATTGTGTGCCAGTTGGAACAGATGACAAAATGTATTTTAAAATAAACAACCAAACCCTATGCACACAGGAGCTGGATGTAAAAAAGTACATGAGAGTTTATTCAATTATTCTCAAAATGAAAAACACACACACACACACACACACACACACACACACACACACACACACACATCTTGCGCAGAACATCCTGCGCACACGTTAAATCCTGTTCCGCTTTTTGTAAGAGTAGGCCATTGTGTGCTGGTGGAACAGATGACAATATTTACACAACTGCATCCACACGCGGACTGGATGAAAATAAGCACACGAGTGCTTATCTCATTATCCTCGATTTAAAAGAATAAAATGAAAAAATAATAATAACAAACTGGGTCACACCACCCCTCGGTAACACCCCCCCCCCCCGAAACCTCCAGCCCCCTCCCCCCCCCATCCAGCCCCCCGTAGCTACCTGAACCAGTTGGTGAGGGTCATCATGACGTAGAGAGAGGCCAGGCACAGCATGAAGTGGAAGAAGGAATAGGAGTAGGCCACTGTCTCCTCCTCATTGTCCCACACCTTCTGTCCTCCCTTCTCCTCGTCCCCGCCCTCTGTGCTGCCTGAATCACAACACCAACAACATCAACATCAACCTCTGTTAGAACTTCCTTGTGTACAGGTAAGGTCTTGCATTTTGTGATTTCAAAATCGGCACAAACAAAGAATACACATGCATCATCAATTCTTCTTCTGCAATATGCAGTTTTTTTGTTGGTTTATTTTTTTTTTTATAATAAATTTCTGTTAAGTGTTTTGAATATTTGCATATACATATAAACATCAATTCGTCTTCTGCATATGCAGTGATTTGATTTTTTAAAAAAAAATTCTGTTATTTTTTTTCCAATGTCAGCACAGGAAAAAACACTCCTTCAATTCTTCTGTGTAAACTGGTATTTTTAATATCAGCCCATATGAAAACACACATCCTCAATTCTTCTTTTCTGCGGATACAAATATTCTATTTTAGCAAGTGTTTTCAATATCAGGACACACAAGAATACATGATCAATTCTTCTAGATAATACATATTATATACATGTATGTTTTCAACTTCTGCCACTATTTTCAATACCAGCAGATACTAAAAAAAAAAATAATAATAATCATGTCACATTTTAAGCTGCAATTGCAAATTTTCAATATCTGCCAGTGTCTTCATGGAGGAGGGGGGATAGTAGCTTGGTGGTTTCAGTGTTGAGCTTGCAATCTGACAGCCCAAAGTTTAAGCCACCATCAAAGCACCTGTTCATGGAGATTTTCCCCCCTGGAGTTTAATTAACATCAGCACTGACACCATTCCCCCAGTAGTCCTTTGGGTGAGACAATAAACAGAGGTCCTGTGTACGAATGCATGCACAACATTGTGCACATATGTGTACTGACTCAGCCGTTTTCAACTCCTTAACATAAAAAAGACAAGTATTAGAGATACCAAGCAACTCTGTCTAGTCTATCCTACTACAGGAGGCGAGATAGCCTGGCAGTCAGTGTTACATTCTCAATTTGATGACCTGGAATCAAGCCACCATCTACTCTAGACATCCATTCACAGGGATTTTTTCTCCTGGAGTTAACAGTACCGACTCCACTTCCCCAAAGTCCTTCAGATGAGACTATAATAAACTCAGGTCCCATGTGCAATCGCACGCAGAACATCTTGCACACATGTTAAAATCCAAAAGAGGTCATTTGGCAAAAACAGTTGCATATATTAAAAAAAAAAAATCTCACCATTGGTGAATCTTGGAGCTCTAGTCAAGGAATGAAAAAAACCGGTGTATCCAGCTACACTGAATATGTATCTTATTTATTAATTCAATCTTTTACTTTGAGGATAATGGAGTATAGAGATAATGGAGTACAGAGATAAATGGAGTATAGAGATAATGGAGTACATAGATAATGGAGTATAGAGATAATGGAGTATAGAGATAATGGAGTATTGGGGGAAAAATGGTGGCCTACACAACATCTCATCATTGGTGAACCTCGTAGCTCTAGCCCATGAACAAAAAACAAAAATGATATGAAAGACTGCCTCCAGACGAATCTATTACAGTCACTTTCACTGTCTACTAACTCCATACCACAGTCTCTCCAAGCAGCTTGAAGGTGGTTAAATTCACCTGGCTTCACATCACTGTATCCATTATTTCTCTATTTTTTTGTTAAACCTTTTTTTTCCAGGTTTTTGTTTTCCACATGCAACTCATAACTTTAAAAAAAAAGCAGACAAAATCCAAGACATTTACGTCAGTAAGGTAATACAGACAAAAATTATAACTGCCTTCATGCTAAACTTCCTGGTATGTTACTTGTTGTCTTATGACAGTTTTCTCTCTTTTGCTTTCATTTTTCTTTTTACATGAATGCATTTTTGCAAGTCACCCTGCTGGAGACATTAGGGTTTTTTTTGGTTTCATTTCTCATTTTACAAAGTAGAGTCAAAAAACAGATCAGTAACACTAACAGCAGAAAAAAGTAACAGTGATAGAGATTATCTTCAAGATAGTAGCAGTAGAAGTAACAGTATGGAGCAGATTATCTTGTGGTTAGTAGTAGAAGTAGCAGCAATGGTGTTATCTTGTGATTAGTAACAGTAAGTATGGAGTTTATATCTTATATTTTAGTAGTAGCAGCGATATGGAGCTGAATTACCTTACATTTAGTACCAGTAAAAGTATCACCAACAGTGCAAAGTTTATCTTGTGGTTAGTAGTAATAGTAGCAACTTAAGTAGCAGTTTACAATGTGGTTAGAAGATTATCAAGAGGAGGTGAGAAAAAAGTACCCCCCCCCCCCACCCCCACCCAATACACACACACACACACAAAAGAAAGAAAAATATTGCTGAAAAAAGGGTGAGGAGGGGGGCTATAAAACGAGCAAGAAACATTAGCAACACGAAAATTCCAATAGGAAGGGAAGCACTACATAGAAAGAAGACACAGATAGATATTGGAAGGCAAAACATGTACACACTGAGGGTTAGACAGCTAACCATCCAAACAACACTCAACTGCATATGCACATATATATGATAGTAACACCAGAGGTTCCTTCAATCTACACTACTCCTTCCATACTGCCTGAGGCTTGCAATTTGTTTTTCCAAGACGAACACTGTACTTGCTAAAAGAAAAACAAGAAATTAATCTGTTTCCTGCACAAGTCAGGAATAGCACTCCAGTTCAAATGAACTGTATGTAAAAACAACTTCTTTCACAATCAAACACTATCAAAATTAGCCTGGAAAAAACAAACAATAGCATCCCCCAACACCCCCCCCCCCAAAAAAAAAAAACCCAACCAACCAAACTTCTTTAATTTGCCATTTTTACTGGAAGATGTGTAAACAGTAACCTAAAAAGTGTCTTTAGTCAGCACACTTTTACCGGAAGAAAAAAGTGTCACATAGCTGCTACGAGACAAAGCTGTTGTTCCATACAAACCAGCATAACATGCCGTAACATGTTTAGAGGAACAACACTCCGACTCATATCCAGGTGTGGTCACAAATATGTCATATCAGTTAGCTTTTTTCAAACTCTTACCTTCTTATTTCATACTTTAAGATATAGCAGAATATTATATAAAAAGAAAATGTTTGGTCACTGTTAGTTTGATTTGCACCTTCTACTGTGTTTTTTTTGTTGTTTGTAGAGTTTCAGTCAGTATATCCCTGACAAGCATAATACAGCATTTTTAGAAGCAGATTCACACCAAAGTCAGATGTGCTGGGCCCGACTCCTCAGGCTAGATGCTTAACGTCAGTGTAACGCACTCTTGCTCATGTGACAGACAACAATAGTTTCTGTCTGAGAGCTCAAAGGAGAAGAAGAAACAGAACATCTATAGATCTATCTATCTATCTATCTATCTATCTATCTATCTATCTATCTATCTATCTATCTATCTCATATATATAGATCTTCATCTATATTCTGTTTCTAGAAACCAGCAATACCATTTCTTGCATCAAAACTTCAAAATGTACCCCGCCTCACTCCCCCTTCCCCCTTACCCCCCCCCAAAAAAAAAAAAAAATCAAGTAGTGATTGACTGAAGGAACCTTAGCCATGCAACAATATCAGTACTATGCCACACACACACACACACACACACACACACACACACACATGCATGCGCACATGCGCATGCAAGCACACACATGCGCATGCACATGCACACACATGTGCACACACACACACACTCTCTAACACAGACAGACAGTGAGACGCATACACACACACGCACGCACGCACGCACGCACGCACGCATGCACGCACGCAGCACACACACACACACACACACACACACGCACACACACACACACAACACACACACACACACACACACAACCACTCCTAAATCAAACAGAAGAAGATACAGTTTCAGCCTCAAAGAGTAGCTCAAGATTATCAGAAAAAGGTCAGCTCTGAAGTCTGGGGTTTAGCTAGCTAGAATAAAAAACATTATTTCCACACTTACCAGGTGATACGTAACTACCAGCACCTAAAAAAAACCAAAACAAAAAAAAAAAAAAAAAAAGGGGAGGAAAAAAAATAGTAAAAAAAGACAAAACCACAGCAGTATGAATGATAACGCCACTTACACACAAAAAAAACCCAGTGCAAGCATATACATATTTTTTTTTTTTAAAAGAAGGAAAAAAAAAGAGGAAGAAAAATACACCATAAAAATAATATTTTGGCAATATAATGACAAATACATATATTATAAATGCTGAGATAGTTGGCTGCGGGGAAAAAAATGGTTGACTTTGAATTCTAGCTGGTACTTTCTCTCGACAACTAGAATAACATTTGAAATAGAATGTTGGATACTAGTCTATGCTCATGCCAAGGTGGACCGTTCATTCACATGCAACCATCAATGCACAGACAGAGACAGACAGACAGACAGAGACAGAGACAGAGAGAGAGAGGAGAGAGAGAGAGATTTCTGCACGACATTGTTCTGAAAGCAAAAACTGAAAAAAGCAAAAAAAACACACACAGCAACAAAAATGATAACTTAGCACAGAGACCAAGAGAAATGAGAACTAGACGAAGAGACAGAGAGGAGGAAGAGAGAGAGCAGTGAGAGAGAGGAGAGAAGAGAGGGGAGGGAGAGAGAGAGAGAGAGAGAGAGAGAGAGGAGAGAGAGAGAGAGAGAGAGAGAGAGAGAGAGAGAGAGAGAGAGAGAGAGAGAGAGAGAGAGAGAGAGAGAGAGAGAGAGAAGAGAAGAGAAGAGAGAGAGAAATTTGTTCTGCCAGTGACTGCAAAATTGGAAGGATCAAACCATTCTCCAGAACATTTCACTGCACCATGCATGTCATAAAAAAAGCACACAACCCCTCCCCCCAATCCCGTGCAACAACATAAAAACACCCACCATGTCACTAACTGACTTAAACACAGCTGGGGGTGTTTGAATCCAAATCGAGTCTTTCTTAAGTAAAACATTTTTTCTTCTTTTTTTTTTCAGACACTAAAATGGCAAAACACTGAAATAACAATAACTGCCCCTGCCCCCTCCCCCAACAACACACACACAACATTTCATATTAAAAAAAATGTTGCATATACTGAAAAGAACCAGAAAACCAGCAATCAATAAAATTTGTAATTCACAGACCCCTTGTGCCCTCTTCACTGATGGTAGTGTAAAGATATGACGTGAAGCATTTCCATATGTTCCAGCAAAACTGACTGTGTCATGTAGCTGTCCTTTTCAAGTCATTTGAATAAATACCTCTGTCAAATAATCCAGCACAAAGATCACAAAGCATATCTGCCTATACCCACATTATATCTACACACACAAAAACCCACAGAACAGCATGTTTACAACAAACACAAAAACCAAAAAAAAAAAAAAAAAACCAGAAAAAAAAAAGCACGGATACCATCAAAACACTTATTAAATGTGCAAAATGCAGCTAAGGAAAAAAAAAAAAAAAAGACATGGAATATAAAGCAAGCTGAACAGTAACACCGCAGCACAGAAGTGTGAGTGGCGTACCCATCAGCCACAGGGTGTTCTCTCCCTCCGTGCTCTCCGGGGAGGCGCCTGTCGGCAGCCCAGAGAGTTAAGACAAAGCAACACATCAGTTTGTGACCGTGGAGGCTTACCCCTGGGTTTTTTCTGCTCTCAAAAACGATTACCTGCTCACCCTGATAATACGATCGCTTGATAGAAATCTCTTTACTTCTTCCCTTGAAAAAAAAAGAAACCCCCCTAAAAAAACAAACAAACAACAAACAAAAACTGTTTTCCACTTATTTCCCCCCAAAATGATCTTTCAGAACTCAATTGGTTTAAATAATTTTTATTGAGATTTTTTAACAAACATTGAAAACAACAGCATTCAGGACTCAATTCTAAACAGATTCCCAGGAAAATCATGATATGAATACTGGTGTTTTTTTTCTTCATGCCAAAACCAACAATACGGAGAATCATACAACTACATAAGTGACATTAGTTCCATTAAAACGATGACAAACTTGCACATGATGCTGATGATTAAGTTGTTTATATTCCATTTTTCATGAGGAGTTTTTTTGGTGAACAAAAAGGTGGGTGCACCTTGGCTCCCTAGCACCCCCACCCCTTCCATTTCTAAATTGAATAATACACATCAATCCAAACTCCAGATTAAGACAGATATTTTCCCACATCCCAATTCATTCTTCATCAAGTGATTCTTTAAAAAAAAAAAAAAGTGACTTTTTTGAGGTAAAGATTTGAATGCAAAAGGCCAATGAGCAGACCTCCTGCAGAGTTACAAGCACAGGAGAAGACCAGGCACTACACACCCCACCCAATACAGAAATGCAGAGAAGAAAGACGAGAATGCTGAAATGACTGGGTGATAGAAAAACTCTTCCATAATTATATTGTTTTTTAAAAAAATAAAGAAAAAACCAAACCACAAACTGCACATTGATAACAGCATGAGCGGATGAAGGGTCCACCCTACCAGGTCTGGGGCACTTGAGATACAAAACTCGAGAGAGGAGTACCAATCACTACTTTGTATTAGATACATACAGCATCTGAATCATTGCTCTTCAGGTTATAGCCTACTTCCTAGCCAATATCTTTTCTATTTTATCTTACATTCTTCACTACATAAATTTGATTTTTCAAAAAAGGTGTAACAGAGAGAGAATGGAAATAAGGTGGAGGGGAGGGAGGGAGTGTGAACAGCAGCTGAAAAGGACATTTGAACTGTTCTTTCTTTCCAAATGAACAAAAGCACATCATTTACATACTTAAAGATGGATCTATAATTTTTGCATCCCAATGTAGACATACAACATAATTTTTTTTAAATGCATGTCAGGGTCATAATTATAATTGATGTACCCAAATAAAGACAGACATGTACTTTCTGCATCCAAATGCAGACGGTCATATCCTTTCCTATTCAAATAAAGGACACACAAGCTGAGCTTTTCTATCCCAATACAGGGGCATATAACTCCTGTCTATTCCTAAGGGTAACCGCTATCTTCAAACACAGGACATACAATGTTTCTTTTTAAACTTCAAACGGCATAATCAATCAACCTTCCTACAGTACAGATACACTGTTAATCATGAAAATACCATCAGACATGCACACACAACACACACACAAAAAAAGTTTCTGTTAAAAGCTGTTATGATGATGATGACGGTGGACTAAGCAGCATGCATGCAGCAGCAGAGGAAGAAAACTCATGAGGATCACTCCTCCTAGCAAAGCGCGCCCTCTTTTCTCCGTTCAGCGCTGGTTTGTTAATTCCGTGACAATTTTTAAAAACCCAAAAAATCTCCGTCAGTACTTACTTGTCGCACCTAGAGGAAAAACACATTGAAAAAAAACATGCATCAAGTCATGCTTTTCAGTGAAAAACACACAAGCTAAAACTATAGATACAAGACTGTGAGTTAAAAACATTGTCTGATCTGTTCTTCTCTTGCTCTGAATTCCTAAGAAAAGCTATAATATTTTCATTTACCTCCCAACTGTACCTTCCCCTTACTACCCTCAGTTCTATCTCTTTGTTGTTCGCTGTCAGCATCACTATCGCTGTTCATGATGAAAGCAAGGGAGCATGCAGTCCAAAAGTAGTTTGCAAAGACTTGCGCACACACACAGAACAATTATTGTGCTGTCCCGATTTTCCCAGTGACAACGAGTTCCTCACAAAAAAAAAAGGCTGCTGACCTATTACAAACTAACCGTGCTTTACCACTGTACAGTAGCTTACACTGCACGTTACTGAGAAACACAAAATAATTTTATAAATGTTGTTGTGCATCTACAACACAGAACAAGCCATGTTTCCAACCGCGAATAATAATGAATGAGTGTGTGGTGTGTGGTGTGTGTGTGTGTGTGTGTGTGTGTGTGTGTGTGTGTGTGTGTGTGTGTGTGTGTGTGTGTGTGTGTGTGTGTGAGAGTGTGTGCAAGTGTGTGTGTGTGAGTGTGAGTGTGTGTGTGAGTGTGTGCTACTCTGATCAATGACTGTAACCATTATTCACAATGATTTAATTAACTAAAAGATCATATTTGCTACACAAGGTCCACACGCATGAAAAAACTCCATGATACATTAAGAAGCTGTGAAAAGTTATACTGAAAAAAACCAGCACTTTCACGTTTCAAATATAAATTTAAACTCCTTTACACAAAGTCAGGGAATTTTAAACACAAACACATACACACGCAGCATGCCCAAATTAATGAAAATGTGCAAAGAAGATAATAACGCATGCACCAACAACACAGAACAAGCCCCGTTTCCAACCGTGAATAATAATAACAACAGACTTCAACTCACAAAAACTGGAAAGGAAAAGTCAAAGGGAAAACTAGGACAAAACACGTGCACAAAACACAGACATGTCTACATAAGACAGACAACAGACACATCACAAAACAATACTTGTTTACAAGACCTGTCAGACCAGACAAAATAATCTCCTTTCCCCGCAAACAACTAGGTCAGGTGATCATAAAATGTCTACATTTGACATGAATGATTTTCCATTATTATTGACATTTTTTTGTTTTGTTTTGTTTTTAACTATAAACTTTTCAGATGGGGGAAAGGGGGAGGGGGTATAATTTGGGAGGGGCAAAATAAAAATCCACATGCATATATATAAAAAATAATATTTTTAAAAAATGAGCCATGCTAAAGTAAAGTGATGTGCTCCCTCTGCAGAGAACATAGCAACCCTCATGCAAAAAAAAAAAAAAAAAGAATTCAGTTTCTTCACTTTTTATTAGGGCCAGGATCAGAAGCATGGTATCTATCCCTAGAAAGATTTAAAAGGCACAGCAGCTGAGTGGTTTTTTAATATTTTGTTTGTTTGTGTGTGTGTGTGTGTATTTTTGTTTTTTTGTTAAAGCTTCTGCACCATATGGAAACACCTCTCCTCAATAAACTAAATACAACTCCAAAAGATTTTTTATTGCTATGAACTTTCCTTCGATAGGGAGACTTTCATGAGTTTTGTAAAATCATTCATTTACTTTTTTCCTTAGTATTTCCTCATCTGAGGTAGATTTCACTCTTGTAGCTTTTCTGTAAGCATTATTTTAATTATTTCATCTTCTTTACAGCCCATGGTAGTCATAAGACAGTCAGCTCAACATCAAGGAAAACCAGTGTCAATGACAAATCTACACTAACCAGCCAGTAGTCAACCAGTCTGAAAATTGAGAAAGTTGGTAACTTTTACCGAGCTGGTCATAGATGATTGTAAAAAATCTTTTTGCTACCCCCCCCCCCTCCCCCAAAGATATACCACAAAAACATTCCAGCTCAAAGCAGATTAACTCAATCTTTACTCTGTTTCTTCTTCTGCGCTTCCTGAATCTTTACTCAATTATGGGATACAAGAATTTTTTCTTACTATATTTCTCTCTCACATACATTTCCCTTACTTCCAAATCCACAAAGAAATGTGGTCTTAAAACTTAACCTCCAATGACAACGCGAAGAGAAAAGCAGAGTCAAGCAAAAAAATAAAATGATATCATACTAACAGCTTTAAAATCTTCACGCTCAGGTTTGCAGGGAAAAGAGATGAAGACGGACATACGACAACACACACAAACACACTGCCACAGAGCTGAGGTCACACACATAAATATTACAAGTTGTTTTTTTGGGTCCAACCATATGATGATACACAGGCAAAAGGTTCAGTGAAGTAAGCAGCAGGCCATGCCACCATGTGCTAGCTGTACAAGATGACCTCACACATCACTCACCAGTGTCAGACTGCAGGATGGTCTTCTCCGACATGGTCAATTTGCCCACCTGGCTGTTGGTGGAGGTGCGGATGCTGCAACACAAATATCACCACATCAGTGCTACATTCAGTCTGAGCACAACAACCCCAAATCTCCTTCCAAGGAGATAAACATTCTCTTTAGTTACTTGAAAACTGTCTCACATGCAAACTTCTCACCCAATGTGTAATTTAACAGTCTCGTAGTGACTCCCAGGTATGATGAGGGTGAGAATGCATACTTTGGGTGATCCCCAGAGAGTTAAGCATAAACCTCCCACCCCAAAGGCTTTGACACAAACTCACCACAGGCACAGAAGTGTATGGGGAATCGAAACTGAGGTCACCATGAGATCAGGGCAACAGGTGGCCACCAATTCAGAGGCAATTTCTTTTTACTGCATGATGATTAATGAGGACAAAGATGTCATGCTAGTGCATGCTTCGAGACTGTAACAGGGTGGTTCTCTATGCTTCTTATTACTATATAGCCCAGCTCAACCAGGCCCGAGTGATACAGACACTTGCAGTGTTGGTCAGGTAATTTGAGCAACACTCTCAAAATCACACCCATATAAAGTGGATGAAATTTGACTGTGTGGTCCCAGTCTTCCCAATGAGCCCATAACAGACTCACTCTGGGTAGGAGCTGGCCAGAGCTAAAAAAATCGCAGGATCAATGGCTCCATTACGTCCAGTTGTTATTGTTTTTTTTTTACCTGGGCTTACTTGAAAAGGTTCTTTTGAGTGTGCGTGCATGCGTGTGTGTGTGTAACTGATGTATTTTATTTTCTACCTATGATTGTTTCCTACTTTGACCTCTGTTTTTTTTTACCTCTGTTTTCTTCGTAGGGTGAATGGCAGTCAAACACAGCTCTGTGTAACAGAATTAAATATTACTTTGCACATGGATTTCCCCCCAGGCTTCATAAAAAAAACAACAACAACAAACAAACAAAAAAATTAGACTATTTCCCAATTTGACCCATTGCTTGACAAATCTTCTGCCCTCCCTGGGTTTGAGAATGAACGCTACACCTCTAAAACAAAAAATAAAAGGTTTTCTCTTTTTTTTTTCTTTAAAAAAAAAAAAGTTGGTTAAAAATGTCTCATGATCTCCAAACAAATGCAGGACTGAAGAAAGGGGGGTGACAGTTAGTTACCTGGAGTAGAGGACAGCGGCCAGCCAGATGATGAGGGCGATGATGCTCTGGGCGTCAAAGCGGTTCAGGGCGTAGTCCCCATCCTCCTTCTTGGAGGAGGTGGCGTTGTGGCTGGGGTTGAACACCTGCGACAGCTGGGGGTTGCACGCCTTGTCTGCAACCACGCACAACAGTGTCACGGGCTGCGCAAGTCATGAGTCTGCAAAGACTTAAAACAGGGGCTTTAAAGTTAAGTCTGTCCCGAGCCATAAGGCTCATCAGGCCGGTGCTTATCCCGGTTTCTGTGGCGTTAAGCGACTGAGAGTCATAGACTCCCCCCTGGATAGGACGCCAGTCTATCGCAGGGTTAACCCCCAACACAAGGTTGGTACCCCTTTTACACCTGGGTGGGGTGAGAAAATAGCCGTAAAGTGTCTTTTCCAAGGGCACAACGCCATAGCGGAATAGCTGGGATCGAACCCGCAACCTTTAGATTACGAGTACAACGCCCTAACCACTAGGCCACAGCGGCGGCTAAAACAGGGGCTAGCTCTGCCAAAACTTCAACCCCCATCTTTCAGATCATGAGTATGATGATGATCTTACCACCAAGCGCTCCCCTCCTCCCCCCCCCCCTCCTCCAAAAAAGAAAAAGATGTGCACACACATCTGCACAATTACCCGAGTTGTTCATCACGGGAGACCAGGAAAGTTCCGTGACTAAGTGCTGCTGATGACTGACCTGCAACGGTCCATCCCTCCTCCCTTCCTCCTCCATCTCCTTTCTTCCTTACTCTCTCCCCTCCCCCCACAAGAAAAAAACACATTCACACACACACACCGACCTGGGTTGTTGGACATGGCAGACCAGGTGAGGTACATGACGTAGGCGCTGATGATGCTGGCCTGCAGCAGTCCAGAGCGTGGCTGAGCTGAAATCACACCACACACACCACCACTGTTATTATCTTCACATCTAATACCAGATACAATTGTTCAAAGGTATACCACTTTATGTCACAGCAGATTTCTCTGCCTGAAATTTGGGCTGCTCTCCCAAGGGAGAGCGCGTCGCCACACGTGCAGTGCCACTCATTATTTTTGTTTCTTTTTCCTGTCTGCAACTGTATTTGTTTCCCTATCAGAGGTAAAGGTGTTCCCATAACCTATGCGGTTGTTTGGGAGCGAGACCTCAGCTTCACCAGGGGCCAGCATATTGAGGGCGGCGCCCTTCTCCTCTCCCTCACTCCTTTACCTTCCCTGACCCTAAAGAGGGCAGGTACCCATTGACAGCTGGGTGAACTGGGGGACTGTACTGAAGCCAAGGCATGCAAACGGTCACCCATCCACTTGGTAACCATGCTCAATGCCGCATTACCTTAGCTTTGGGAAAGCGAGTGCTCTAACCACTGAGCTATCCTGTCCCTTATCATTATTACACACACTGTTCTATTGACTTCTAACACCAGGTATCAGTGTTACAGACATTATTCTACTGACTTAAACACCAGGTATCAGTGTTACAGGCATTATTATATTGACTTCTGACACCACATGCCAGTGTTACAGACATTATTCTATTGACATCTAACACCACCTACCACTGTTATAGACATCGTTCTTAGCTATGAGTTTTAACATCAGCATTTTCTTTAATGATGACTTCCTTCCACATAGTATCTATTCCATATCTTTTAACACCAGTGGTAAAAAGAGAGAGAGAGAGAGAGAGAGAGAGAGAGAGAGAGAGAGAGAGAGAGAGAGAGAGAGAGAGAGAGACAGAGACAGAGAGAGAGAGAGAGAGAGAGTGTGTGTGTGTGTGTGTGTGTGTGTGTGTGTGTGTGTGTGTGTGTGTGTGTGTGTGTGTGTGTGTGTGTGTGTGTGTGTGTATGTGTGTGAGTGTGTGTGTGTATGTGTGAGTGTGTCTATTTTGTTGTGTGTGTGTGTGTGTGTGTGTGTGTGTGTGTGTGTGTGTGTGTGTGTGTGTGTGTGTGTGTGTGTGTGCGCGCGCGTGTGTGTGTGTGTGCGCGTGCGTGCGTGCGTGCATGCATGTGTATAAACACATCTGCATGCTGCATATATGTGGCGCTCCACCACGAAATGAGTCGCTTAGCACATTAACTAATTTTGCGCTAGGAGCCTTTAAAGGCAGGTGAGGGTCAAGTTGTCAATTTTGTGATTTTGATTGATTATTAAACTAGACATGTTTATTTATCTTATAATGAAATATCAATGCAAAATTTTTATTCCTTTTGCTTTTAAATTTTTTTTGAAAATACCAAAGCACTCATTCTGACAACCTGTTACTAAAATAAACTTGCCCGTTTCTCATTTTGTCACATCCTACAGTCTATCATTTCAATTTGCAATAATGTTGCACAGAATTGTCCGATTTTCAATCTGTTTTTTGTATTTGATAGAAACATTATTGCACATTAATAACATGTCAATAACTAAAAATTGACCTCATGTGCACTCCGTCTCATTATGTGGTGGAGCGTCACATATATCCAGGTCTGTATACAACATACGTACATGTGTATCAACCTACATAAAACATTACTTTCATTCCTGTCAACAAGCACTAACAGATTCTTTCCCAAATGTGAACAAAAACTAGACACCCCCCCCCCCAAAACACAGACAGACACAGCATCCTGTGATGCTGGACCCCAGACTCACTTTCCTGGATCTTGGGCAAGATGGAGATGACACTGATGATCACACACAGGATCAGGTTGAAGGAGATGAAGAACTTGTGCAGTTTGCAGGAGGACGACTGAAACAGTCCACATGGATCGTGCTATCATATTTAGGAGCAGTCACAGGGGAAGGAGGGTGGCAGGGTGGTTTAGATACTCACCTGCCTAACTAACAACAAACTTTGAGGTTCTGGGTTCCATTCCATGCCTTGCCTTTCCAACCCAGATTTGAAGAGAAAATTGAACTGAATGTCAAAGTCTTTCGGAGAAGACTCTAAACCGGGTCAGACCCCTGTGCTGACAGACTTGTGCACGTCAAAAGAACCCATGACAATGGAAAGTCAGACAGAGCAGGGAGATACCTCCCGACTGTCTTGACAAAAATGGTAGGCTCAATTCCAACTGTATCCCCAAAATTGGATTACTGCTACCTTCAAGGTTAGGAAAAAATAAAAATGGGCGCATATCATATGCAAAAATATCACAATTGACTCTAGCTGAGGAATAAAAATAATCATCAATAATATTAATAATAACCATCTCCATGTATGAAATTTATATAGTACTAAATCTTGCAAAGCAACAAATCAAAGTGCTTACATTCAAATTGTCAAAACTCATACAATCATCCATGAATAAAATAAACAGTACAGAAAGTAAGCACATACTGTGTGTACATGTATACATTCCCAGAATCTCTCTAAATGAATAATAATGATTCAGTATCAGTCCCATAGGATTCGCTCAAACAATGAAGAGTCACACAAGCACACACACTCACACACACACACAACACACACACACACACACACACACACACACACACACACACACACACACAACTTTATAATAATGGTGACACATATATTAAGGGTTTCCAGCCAGAATGGTATATCTCATATCTGGGCTGTCCGGAGAAAAACTGATTTAAAACTTTAAACTTGTGCCTCTTCTAACATTTCAACTATATTAATTCAATGCAAGTTTCTTAAAGTAATTAACCCCTATAAATAAATTAAAAAAAGAGAATAATTCAAAACAGTACTTGACGTATTTAGCGCTATGTTTATTTTTCTGATGTGTGTGAGTGTGAGTGTGTGTGTGTGTGCGTGCATGCGTGCGTGCGTGCGTGTGTATGTGTGATAACAATGAACATTCCTGCACTCCAGCCTGGGCTCATAGTTTATAGTACACTGAGAGCTGAAGTGTGTTTACTACAGCTGTTCCATTTCAGCAGGAACTGTACAGAGAAACGGAGAGACATGTCTAAGATCAGAGCCGGTGTGGCCTTACTGAAGTCACACCACCTCAGCAGGGGCATGCATGTCAGTGTGCCTGCTAGTGTAGTGTAAACATGCTGTTGGAATGGTATTGCTACAGACGCTGCATGGTGGGTGGGGGCAGAAAGCAGTAGGAAGAAGAACATCGGCTTCTCTTGGATGACCCTGCAGAGTGCAGAAGTCTTCATCACTGCTGTGGTTTGTCTTGAACAACATCAGCTTCTCCTGGCCCTTGCAGAGTAAGCCATTCTGTGCCGGTAGGAATGGTTGACATCCCCCCCCCTCCCCCCCAAAAAAGAGAAGAAAATCCATGCACATGGGTTGTGTTTAGACCTGAATTCAAAAGTGACCTGAATGGTTGAGGGGAAAAAAATGTCGCGTACACAAAAAATCTCATCATTGGTAAACCTCGGAGCTCTAGCCAAGGAACAACAACAACAACAACAAAAACCTCACCAAAAAAAAAACCTATGGATACTCACATCGGCATAGTAGACATAGAAGAGGACGACAGCCGTGATGGAGACGATGTAGAACAGAGCGGTGAAGAAGAACAGGCCTGTCAGGACAGACACACAGGAAAAACTTACTTATCATACAACTTCCATCTTTTTCATCTTCCATACACATTAAAACCTGTTCTGCCTTTTGGAAGAGTAGGCCATGTGTGCCATGGGAATGGAAGAAATAATTCACAAAACTACGAGCACAAGGGGTCTGGGTGTAAAACAGCACACGAGTGCTTATTTATCATCCTTAAAACAAAAGAATTTAAAGCACACGCACGCACGCACGCACACACACACAAATGGAAATGGGTCATCCAAACATTTGTACACAGATATTGGTCTGCAGGGATGAGAACAGGAAGAATTTAAGAGGATAACTGACAAAGAGATTTTTGTTTCAACAACCCATAGTCCAGGAACAAAACAAAAACAAATAGTCAACTATCAGAGAGCATGAGATGGTCATATAACTGCATTAACAGGAAGATCAAGAGGTTAAATTATCATCTTCATAGAAAGTGACAAGTTTTCATATTGGAAAATAATAGCTATTAGCAATTTGCAAAAAAACTGTTTTAAGTCTGAAGTTTTAAACAAAAACATGAAAAAACCCTATCTGATTTAACAAAATACAATCTTAAGCCACTTGACAACTTGAAAAGCGATGTCTGTGTGTCTAACACAATCAAAATTTACTTAGAAACCTGAAAGAAAAACTTGTCAGTCTAACGCAATCTCTACTGACTTGACAACCTGGCAAAAGTGTGTCAGTCTAACACAATCTCAACCAACTTACAACACTGTTTCGAGATCAACAATGATAACAAAGCAAACATTAAAAAGACTGAGAGGCGTCATTAAGTTATGGTCTATTCTTCCTGAAAACTTTATTTTATTTTATTTCATACCACTTTAGGTCACAGCAGATTTCTCTGCATGAAATTCAGGATGCCCTCCCCGGGGAGAGTGTGTCACCACAAGTGCAGCGCCTACCAATAATTTTTTCTATTTCCTGTCTGCAACTATCTGTTTCCCTATCAGAGTGGCTTTTTTCTACACAATTTTGCCAGGGACAACCCCTTTGTTGCCGTGGGTTCTTTTACGTGCGCTAAATAATGATGTGTAGCACACAGGACCTCGGTTTATCGTCTCATCTGTAAGACTAGCACCCAGACCACCACTCACGGTCTAATGGATGGGGGAAAGTTTCGGGCCCAAACGGGATTCGGACCACCGCACACTCCGACCCAGACTTTTCGCTTTCTAGACAGGCGCATTACCTCTAGACCCCCGATCCACTGAACTTACCCACATAGTAGCCCTTGGACCCGGTCTCTTCATACTGCCCCACCCAGCTCTCCGCCCAGCCGTGAGCAAAGTCGATCAGCAAAATCAGCTGGATGATGATGAAGAGGAAGCCGCCGATCAGCCCAATCACCATCCAGGCTGAAAACACACGCAGCACTTCACATTTTTAACTGTTCAAATCTATTACATTTATAACTGCATGCATGCATCCACTACTGATCAAACTAGGGAACAAGTGAAAGTGAAAATACTGTTCCCTACAGAGTAAATAATAGTCGCTTTCATTTGCAGCCAACTCTATTGCAGAGGGGTTTTGTGTTTTTAACCAGCTGATTTAAACTGGAAATTAGGGGAAGAAGGGGGGGGGGGGATTGGGGATAGGCTAGTGGTCAGAGCATTGTGCCTGCAATCTGACTTTCTAGGATCAAGCCCAGATCTGAGCCACCACTGAGACCCGTGTTTGAGGACATGTTTCTCTTTGAGTACTAACTCCACTTCCCCAAAAGTCTTTTGGGTCCTGTACTTGAACACAATCGAACATCTTGTGCACATGCTAAAACTTGTCCTGCCTTTTCGATGAGTAGGCCATTTGTGCCAGTAAGAACGGATGACAAAAAATATATTTGAAAAAGCCCCGCATGCACACTGGTGTCGTATTTAACCCTATTGTGCCTGGAGCTGCCATGGACAAATCACCAGGCTGGTCTGAGCCTGCAGTGTAGAAATATTTTTTAAATGAGTACTTGTAAACAAAACCATTCTTACAGGATTTAAAGATATCTAACAAAACAGACATGATAAGTATGATGATAAGTACAATCAAAAAGATGTGCTTAACTTGACCTTAGCTGACTTCAGTTATAACAGTGAGTAGTGCCTATATCTGCACCTTTGATTGAAGGTTCCCGTCCTGGAAGTGTTTTAAACATCATTCCCGAAGTCAGAATGTGGTTGCCTGAATGATGGTCAAAAACAGTTGCATACATAAAATTCTCACCATTGGTGATTTTGGACATTTGGACTCTAGCAGAGGAATGCCCCCCCCCCCCCCCCCCCCAGGAAAAAAAAAACAAACAAACCCAAAAAACCCCCAGGCATTGAGCATGTGACTGCTTGGTTTCTAGACAGTCTTGAGTCACCTCTAGATCACCTCTGTGAGTATGTGTGTGTGTGTGTGTGTGTGTGTGTGTGTGTGTGTGTGTGTGTGTGTGTTGTGTGTGTGGTGTGTGTGTGTGTGTGCGCTGCGTGTGTGCGCGCATGCGTATGTGTGTAGTGTGTGTGTGTGTAAGTGTGTGTAGTGTGTGTGTGTGTGTGTGTGTGTGTGTGTGTGTGGTGTGGTGTGTGTGTGTGTGTGATATGTGTGTGTGGTGTGTGGTGTGTGTGTGTGTGTGTGGTGTGTGTGTGGTGTGTGGTGTGGTGTGGGTGTGGTGTGGTGTGATTGAGTGTGTGTGTGTGTGTGTGTGTGTGTGTGTGTGTGTGTGTGTGTGTGTGTGTGTGTGTGTGTGTGTGTGTGTTTTTGTGTTGTGCACGTGCATGGTGTGGCAACATCTATCAATGAGGATCAACTGTAATGTACATGGACTCACCCTCGCCAAAGGAGCCACGAGGAATGAAGAAAGCACCCACACAGATTGCAATCATCAGCAAAACTTTCAGGGCCCAAAATCTGAAACACACCACAGTTTAACTCCTGAGTGAATGAGACATTTGCAAAACTTATAAACTTTGTAAAAAAAAAAAAATTTAACCAACTAAAGTGCTACATCAAAATTTGTATCAGATGTATTGTATACATTTTTTTTTCTTTTTAAACCAGCAGCTCAACTGAAATATGAAATGGCTTAGATAGAAACAAATAACTTTATATGCCATTGTCAGACATAATGATAGCTTTGTGAGTGTGACCAGCAAAGTAAGTGAAACTAGGAGGCATAAAGTAAAAATCTTGTGTGGATGATACAGATGTTACAGCTATAGTATAAAAAAAATAATTACCCCCCACCCCTGTAAAATCTTTGTGATAAGTTCTTCTTCTTTGTCTAACGCTCATACAGCTACTATGGACATTTGTGGTCTGTTATATGAGCCAAAATGCCTCACACTGCCGTTAAGCACCTGACAAGTCAGGCCCAGCACATCCAACTTCCAACATAGGTTCCATTTTAAGTGTATACATAAGGATTAAGTGACATACTGTACCAGTATACAACATATGCTTCCTTGAATGATTAGATCTATCCACTGTCTTTGGATGTTTGAAGCACATTATTTCATCAGATATTTTAACAAATGATTTGAATGCCAAACTGTGCTATTTAACAAAAGAAAAAAGGACATTCTATATCAAAATTAAGAACAGGGATGTGTCTATGTGTTTCTGTTTGTGTGTGAGTGTGTGTGTGTGTGTGTGTGTGTGTGGTGTGTGTGGTGTGTGTGTGTGTGTGTGTGTGTGTGATTGTATTGTTATTGTATTGTATTGTATACCACTTTAAGTTAAGGCAGATTTGTCTGATTGAAATTTGGGCTGCTCTCCCACACATGCATGCATGTGTGCCTCTATGTGCATGTGCGTGTGGTGTGTGTATGTGTGCTGGGGACAGGGAGACCCCCCCCCCCCCCCCACACACACACACACAGAAAACAAACAAAAGAAAGATCATTCTGTAAAACAGAAAACAAACATCTGCCACTCAATTGTATCTGTAGATCTTTTCTCTTTTCACTGAACGAACATTCCTGACTCTCAGTCCGCTTCAGTCTCACCCATTCTGTATCTTGGAGCGGGGATCTTTGGAGGAGCTGACTTTGATCATGATGATGGCGAAGAGGACGAAGAAGGCAGCCATGGCAAAGCAAACCCGGTACACGGCCAAGAATCCCACCACGTCATCACACTGCTCCTTCTTTAGAATCTTCCAGTCATTGTTCCAAAGTCCACAAGGTCCTTGCACAATCCTGGGATCTGGGAAAATCAACAGAAACAGTCTGTAGATCTATATCTAGTTTAACTGTTTCTGTCAACATCATGCAACACATAATGTTAAAAAACAATAGTACTAATATTACTTCTTCCACTACTAGTGGTAGTACTAACTTTTAATAACAACGATACAAATAATACAATACAACGAATTATAATGCATAGCATGAAAGCACACAATGAAAACGCTATCATTACATTATACTTTATACAGTGACAAAAGTGGTAAATACTGAGAATATGTTGTGATAAATCAATACAAATATTTACGACAACAAATTTACAACTCCTCTCTTTTTCCTATTGACACTATATGATATATCTCTCTCACTCACCTATGGGGGCTATAGTATACCCCCTCTATCTGTCTGATCTCTTTCCCTAGTATTGTTTACCCTCATACTCACACACACACACAACTTCATGTATCACAAACTACACATCATACACTAGTATTAATATTATTGTATTAGTAACCCACACAGTATTCCTACTTTTCGTGTACACAGTATGTACACACACACACATACACACACACACACATACACAGGTCCACATACACAGGTCCACACACACACACACACACACACACACACACACACACACACACACACACACACACACACACATGTGCGCGCACGCGCGCACACACACACACACTCGCACACACACACACACACAACACACACACACACACACACACACACACACACCACCACACACACACACAACACACACACCACCACACACTCACACACAACACACACACACTCTCAAGAAAAGCTATAATAACAAAAAGTGCCCTGCTGGACTGAAGATTTCTCTAGATACTGACCTTATCCAGCTCTGATCTGATGTCAGGAATCAGCATGATGCTGGCCACAATGGTGCCCATCAGCAGCATCAAGGAATATCCAATGCGTGCTGCTGTCGAGTTTTTGCATGAGGGACAGGCTGCGCAGCAAAGGCTGCATGCAGCGCTTCCACAGCAGCATGCCAACTGCAACAAACAAAAAAAACCGCAACAGGCTTTGATTATCAATAGGATTATTATAAACACATGAGACTCACAGACTGGCAAAAAAAAAAAAGTGACATGATGATGATCACAACTAGTTCTACCAGTGTTGTTGTGCATTCTAATTTAGACTACAAAGTCTTCATTTTTCGATGCCAGGATACATCACATGAATTGTATTGTGCAGTATACATGTATGCATGCACACAATTAGTGATTACAAACAGTACTGGTCAGTATGTAGTACTTACTATGTTCTTTTCAGTGGCCAAGTGAGGCACCCACCCTATCATATTCACTCAGGATTAAAAAAAAAAAATGTTGACATTTTATTTCAAGAATAATGGAATAAGCACTCCTGTGCATTTTTACATCTACTGATCTAGCCCCCGTGTGTATGCAGTTTTGTAAAATTTTTCATCCATTCCCACAGGCACACAATGACCTACTCTTCCAAAAAGCGGAACAGGATTTAATGTGTGCACAAGATGTTCTGTGTGTATTTGCACACTGGACCTTGGTTTATAGTCTCATCTGAAGGATTCAGAACGAGTGACTATCTCTTGTCTTCTCGCCATAGAATCTCAGGAACATGTCAATGAATTGAAGATGATTCTTGCTTCAATTTAATGCCTGTTTAGTGTTCACTTAGAGTGATCCAAAAAACCCTGATATTAGTTATTACTTTATCAGATGATGGGAAAGGGAGAAAGGGAGAATGCTGATGGATGTGTGCAAATAAAAGTATAATTTGATATTACTTATTAGACATTTGTATGGATTTCTTTTTCTCTACATGTTACACAGTCACATATTACAGTACTGATATTTTACAAGCTCTAGACATTAAAAAAGTCTTTACACTTCAAACATTTCAAATCAATAAAGCTAAATATGTATTACTATATTATTAGTAATTAAGCACTACTTACAACTTAAAAGTAATACATTACTGATCAAAATCGTTTTTTTGAAATAGTTTTGTCTTTCTCCAAATTGAGTTTTTTGTGCTTTACCTTATGTTAAATCTTATATTTGTGAGAGTTTGATTCAATTTTAAGACCATAAAAAGAATTATAATTCAGAAAATGTCTTTAAATGTGTACCTAAAGTAACAACTAACATGATACTGCATTATTAGTTAACTAAAAAATACATTACGTATACAATGCACAAAATTGAAAATTGTACACAAGGTGAACCTGCAACTGCTGATGTTCTGCATGCGTTCACACATGGGGCCTCAGTTTATACTTATAGTCTCACCCAAAAGACTAACAAATATATTATTAATAATTATAAATTATATAATTTATAGATTAAGGTCTAGTTAAGTCTTCTTTTACTTGCCCCTTTCAGCTTTCAGAGACACTAATAAATTATGCCCCAGCATTCCCAGTCTCCACTTCAAAGTTCAAATGCAGATCTATGTGTATTTAGTGTATTATGTATTATATAATAATTACTGTGTCATTCTTAACACAGGCCATTGCTGGCAGTGGTCTGCACTTCCTGTTTCATGAAATTGAAGGATGCTTGTTTTGTGTTTTTAACTGACCATAACTGACCCATGATGTGTGAGTTCTGACATTATTATGTCTTTATGATCCCTTGGTGGTCCAAGTTTTGGTCAGATTCTTAGGTGAAATCACTAAACTGCCCCAGCACTCCACAGTCTTCTTTTGGTCTAAGTACAAAATTGCACCGGCACAAATTTGTAAAGTATATGCTGGTTTTGTTTGTGTGATCCATTATATCACCAGCCATGACTTATCAGTCTTTATGTAATGACTGTGACTAATGTACCCTTCTTCAAAGTGCAGCACTGATATTATAACACAAAAATCCTACATACTGTATGTCTACAATTACTGCATTTTCACATGGGATCTTAGTTTAATATTGGCTCATACTGTCATAGAAGAACTTGCTCCAGAATTAATGTCACCAAATTTCCATGAGGTACAGACATTTCACTGGAGATCTGATTGTTTATTGTTAGCCATCATTTATTTTTAACTGCTTGCAGTGCTTCTGAATAATCCAGATCATGCATTCCCACATGATGATGATCCCTTGGTCTAATCCACTAGGCCTATTAGTTCAAGTATCAATGTCAAGCAAACGACTTGAAATTGCACAATACCATAGTATATAGACAAGAAAATAATGATGATAACAATGATAATGATGATATTCAGACGAAAGCAGACCAGGTCTCGTTGTCCTTTGATCCATATTATTTCTGAAAAAAACAACAACACAGACTTGGTATGATTTTTTACTCGATAACTTAGGCCTTTTTGATCAAGCGATGGTTTTGGCAACATCCACCCCGATTATATCAATATATTTTATAAGTTAAACGAAAGAATATTTTACTATACAGTATCTAGAATTAAGTCAAAAGTACTCTAGTCTTTACTGGGTAGACAATCAGTATGTCGTCGTTGGCCCCAGTCGTTGTGCGACGGTAATGTGACAATGAATCATGTTTTGATTTTATGAAAAACAGCAGACACAAAAATAACCGTCTAGGTTATCACTTATTTCCTATACAGAGTTCGAACAAGTAACTTACCGAGCCAATAATACACCCCATCACGTTTTACACCTTCTCGAATCTCTGATTTTCTTTTAATTGACAAGCCCTGTATTACAAAGCATTCACTGTTTACAAATGCACTGCCAAGGCGTAATCAATCCAGGATCTGATGTTTACGTCATGTGATGGCGCTGCTGTAATTTCTAGTGAGAGGCTCTTAAAGGGATGCATGCCAACCCAAAATTTTATGTGTGAAGCAACCTGCTTAAATCTGTGCTATGAATAAATGCCATATAAAGTTTTAAAATAACTCTTTATGAATCGAAGATTTATTAGCTAAAATCAAAGGAACAAAAATGTTGGTGAAGTAAAGCGTTTCTCAATTTCCTCTACAGAACCCACATTTACAGAGTTACTGACCTTGGAACAATATTATTGTTTCCGGTAGGTCCCAAGCAGACACCTTTGAGGCTTCGAAGCAGACGATCTGCATCTCATCTGTGACAAGAGCAAGTACCTATTTTGTTTGGAGCTTCTTATGCGCAATTGTAAGTATTCAGGCCTCTCTAATGTTTGAAAATTAGAAAGTGTTTGTTGCGCTTGCATTTGCACATATGAAAGCATGATCATGATGGGTTTTTTTCGCCGTTCAATTAGTCAATACACATAACAAATAGGACTAATTATTTTACCAATTTAGTGACCTGTTCGTGCGTAACTGACTGGGGGTTCAGCATGAATATCGCAAGTAGCAAAAAGTGTGGAGACAGCGAATAGTTTTGCAGCAGATGATCTCCCATGACGATTGATTCATGCGCACCGTTTGATGACACTTACAGTTAAAGCCTAGTATCTTTAGAACGGCACATAATCCATTTGATCATAGGAAGAAGAGGGTGAGACACTGAGAGTATGGAACTTCGTAGGATAGAACCAGCCATCTCTGGGGACAACTTCAGGGGATGGGGAGATTTCGAGTTCTAGGGGTTGTTTGCCACTTGTAGAACTTCTAAATTAACATCATCAACACCTGCTTTAGTTGATTTTTTGTGTGCTCTGACTGCTTATCATTTAACATGTTATGAAGTGGGGGCTTTAGCCTAGTGTGCAACCTCTACTTGGGAGAATAAGGTGCCAGAACCAGGTATTATTTTTTTCTTTTCACATTTACCATTTTTAGGTGTATGGTTTGTTCCTTTGATCTGAAACACACAAACAGTGACCATGAAACAGATCATTCAACAAGATGCAATCTGAGCATATTTTTTTCCAGAACAAGGTATTTTTTTTCCCTTCACAGTAAGTAGCAGTATCATGTCCTCACCCAGTCTTGAATATTTTGTTCCATTTTTGCCCAACATACACACTGTTTCATGTGTTCCTCACATTGAATTATCAATTCAGGTCAGGCCTACTTAGGCATTGTTCTTACCCCCCAATTTTTTTTAATATGTCTAAAATGCTGCCATTGAAAGATACTTTCTTTCTAAAGAGTTTTCTTTTATATTGAACCTTTGATAAATCATTTTCAAAATGATGGAGAAGTTGTAACTAGTTGCCTGCACTTTTCCTTCACCACTATTTTCTGAACACTAGTTTTAAGTTTGCTAGATTGTGATATTGTATTATCATTTATGACTTCAGTATTTTTATCCCTGAGAACAAAGAATGGTAGGCCTATATATCCAAAAGCTTTAGGTTAAATTACAAAGTTAGGGCGCCGTATCATATTCATTGAGATAATTCCTAGCCTGGTGCAGTGATTGTGATAGAACTCGTGCTGAGTAGTAGCATCAAATTGTGTGTATGTGCATGTGTGTGTGTGTTGCGTGTGTGTGTGTGTGTGTGTGTGTGTGTGTGTGGTGTGTGTGCGTGTGTGCGGTGTGTGTGTGTGTGTGTGTGCGTGTGTGCATGTGTGCGTGCGTGTGTGTGTGTGTGTGCGTGTGTGCGTGCATGCGTGTGTGCGTGTGTGCGTGCATGCGTTTTGTGTATACTGCATGTGTGTATACTGTACGCATATGTGCATGCATGCATGCATCATTGCATGTGCAGGCACACATGCATGCATGCACACACACACACACACACACACACACACACACACACACACACACACACACACACACACACACACACACATATCACACACACACACACACACACACACACACACACACACACACAAACATATTAATTATTATATAATATATAATACATATATTATGTGCTTGTTAAAACAAAAAAATTAAAACCAAAAAAACCCAATTATTTCATGATGCAGTGATTTTCCTGCGTAGGGCAGCTCAGATTTCACACAAAACAATGCAATAGAGTATGAAAACTATGATTCAAGACAATACAAATGTATACAGACTTACAGTGCAATACGATACAGCTCAGCATGCAACACAACACAGCTTAATACAGCATTCATTGTGGTTATGTCATAACTTTTTTGTATAAAATATCATGCAACTATTAATATGACTAGTAGTATACATGTGCATATTAATTATACTTAATAGTATTATTGCACACACTATATTATACAAATTTTGGAGGAAAAAAAAAGAAATATAATTTTGAAAAATGTTAAAACTAAGAGAGTACAAACTTGTACACAGTATATCAGTATGTTTTTATGCTTTTTCTTTTCTTTTCTTTTTTTAGGTCAGAGATGTAATATGTAGTGCACACACTCAAAGAGAAAAGATAAGATTAAAGATCTTTTATGACATTGGCACACAATGGCAGTGACAGAGCATGATTGAATGACATGTTTGTCTAGGTGACTAGGTCTATGATAATTATACTATGTGTATTTGTGCCTGTGGCTACTCAACCTATACTCTGTTAGGTGTGTGTGTGGTGTGTGTGTGTGTGTGTGTGTGTGTGGAGAGAGAGAGAGAGAGAGAGAGAGAGAGAGAGAGAGAGAGAGAGAGAGATTGTGTGCATGCATGGGTGCATGTAAGGGTATTTTAATTATGCATGCATATTTGTGAATGTATCTAACAGTCTTGTTCATGTGTGTGTGTGTGTGTGTGTGTGTGTGTGTGTGTGTGTGTGTGTTGTGTGTGTGTGTGTGTGTGTGTGTGTTTATGTGTGTGTGAAAATAATCACTACATGTATAAACTGAAAGGTGAATACTGTAACTGGGTGAGAAAAATACATAAACAGGTCTACACTGTACATTACTGTAAACATTTGAGAGAGTGTTCTTGAAGAATACTATAAGTACTACACAAACTAAAAAGAGGTGATAGAACAGGTATACATACAACCCAAGCTATTGTTAATATCATGGCATAGAAACCTTTGATTACCCTCTGTGTGTGTGTGTGTGTGTGTGTGTGTGTGTAATATGTAATATGCATGCATACATACTATTTCAAGTATTTATAACTGGAATATGTATACATGTGTTTTGAGTTTCATTTCTTTTCTTTCAAGGAAAATGAATAAGTTTGTGTGTGCACATGTGTGCCTACATGTGTATGCACTGCATGCCTGTAGAAGAAATATATATTCGGTCGAACTCTCTCTTTCCAACCCACAATAAGCACAAAAAAAAGAAACTTTATGTAATTAATGTTATTAAGTTATATGTGCACATGGATGCTAGTTTGTAAATGCATCCATGGAAACAATTTACTTGATGACTGATGAATAAAGGTTTTTTAAAAAGTCTGACTTGATTTTAGTAGCACATAAGGGATTGACTAGAGAAAAACCTCACCCAAATCAACTTTGGCGCATACCTGCCATTGCCTTACTCCCATTCAATATATTTATTAATGTATTCATAAATACATGAACATTATATTTCCAAAATCAGAATGAGACTACCTTGATACTGGGCAAAAATGGTCACATAGAATCTCCCCTTTGGTGAGCTTTGGAGCTGTAGCCAAGGAACAATACCCCCCCCCCCCCCCCCTGGTATGTTACATATTTGCATAAGATCAGATGTGTATGTGTGTCTCAGTAGTCCCATAAATGATTAAAAAATATCTGTTGGGTAGGGTAGATATATAGACATTTCGGCACGCA
>CM060344.1:9922001-9937001 GCA_030674155.1 Stramonita haemastoma
GATAAACAAAACTCTCTAGTAAGATACCTTAGACAGAAACAGATGTATAGACACAACTCTCTAGTAAGATACCTTAGATAAAAACAGATAGACAAAACTCTCTAGCTCTAGTAAGATACCTTAGATAGAAACAGATGGGACAAAGCTCTCACGAAAACGTGCGATGCATGTAAACTCGTGCCGTCCTGCTGTGTGCATACTCAGATTGGCTTATAAACAATTGTCCAAACAGATTGATCTGCATGGAAATGGGGTTGAAATCCCTGTGGAGAGCTTGATCACTGTGATGCAGGACCACATCATTTCTCTCTCTCTCCCCTTGCTTAATTAATGTCCAGAATATGTTTTCAATGAGGGGGAGGTGTTGGTGTGGGGTTTTTTTTTTGGGGGGGGATAGAATTTTGCCTGAGACAATTGTTGGTTGCTTGTTTGTCCGTCATGTTTGACGATGATCTCCTAAACAGCAGAAATTAGGCAGAAATGTTATTATAGTGGAGATGCCTTGCTCACAGTACATCCCCACTCTCTCGGCCAAGTGGGCATACTGACAGTCAGCGTTGGTTACTATGGCTTCTTTTACATGAATGTGCTAAATGGGTTCTGTCAATTCCCTGACCCTGGCTTATTGTCTGTATATATGTGGGAGCCATTCACTCCACTAGTCATTGTTTAATGGATGGTGGGAAAAGTTTGGCTCTAGGCAGGACACTTGACCTCTCGAGTGTGCACATGTGCATGTACATAGCCACATGCGCGCACACACACACACACACACACACACACACACACACATAACACACACACACACACACACACACACACAACACACACACACACACACACACACACACACACACACACACACACACACACACACACACACACACACACACACACACACACACACACACACACACACACACACAACACACACACACACACACACACACGTACATACACACACACACACGTACATACACACACACAACACAACACAACACAACACAACACAACACAAAACACACACACATACACACATACACACACACACACCACACACACACACACACACACACACACACACACACACACACAACACACACACACCTACCTCTCTACCAATCTGTATTCTTAACTTTCCTGATACAGTTAATCACCGTGACTGTAACTCATCCAGACGACACAATGAGTCGCACGCACGGCTAACATGACACGGCACAAAAAGATATGTCAGATTGACAAAGATGTATCAGATCCTGTGGTCTGATTGCCACATAGATAGGGGACTAGTAGCGCTCTTTAATAAATGCCAGTTTGGCCGTAAAGAGTATGGAACAGTTCATTGTTGTTTGCTGGCACCGATTCAGAGAGTCACAAAAGGTTTTTATGTCAGGCTACCGTTTTGCAGGCCTCTGTGAAGAGGACAGCTTTGTTGTTTGTTCGGTGTGATAGTCTAGAGGGTAACTGAACATTCAGAGAACTGTGTTATGAAACTAGGCAGAACTCAGCAGTGGGGACATGTGTATTGTTAGGACTTTGACATTAACTTGATTAAGAATGTGTTTTTAAAGCATGATAGACAGACACACATGCACACATATACGCATGCATGCTCACATGCACGCACGCACCACACACACATACATACAACACACACACACACACACACACACACACACACACACACACACACACACACACACACACACACACACACACACACACACACACACACACATATATACACTCTCTCTACTCTCTTACTCCTCCTGTCTGTCTGTCTCCCTCCCTCCCTCCCTCCCTCTCCCTCTCCTCTCTCTCTCTCTCTCTCTCCTCTCTCTCTCTCTCTCTCTCTCTCTCTCTCTCTCTCTCTCTCTCTCTCTCTCTCTCTCTCTCTCTCTCTCTCTCTCCTCTCTCTCTCTCTCTCTCTCTCCCCATTTCCATCTGGCTATCAAGTAACGAGACTGTAGACACTACTAGGACAGGTATAGGATGTCTGTTCTGCATTGCTGTATAAAACAACCCCCCCCCCCCCCCCCCCCCAAAAAAAAAAAAAAGTGTGTATCACATTCCTTATTTATTTCTGGTTACTTATGTGTTTGTCATCAATTTTTTTTTTTTGCTGGTTCATTGCGATCGTTGGATAATAAGTCAATCTGAATCACTGGCAGCCTTAGCTGTCAGGGTGCTCACACATTGTTTTGATGCAGGCTTTGTCTTGTGCACAAAGTGATTGACTTCCATCCCGCATGTGTCCTTGAACCCGTTTGAATTGCATCAGAGTTGTCAGGTGAATTAAGGTTGGGCGGTTTTATTGTCTTCTGGGTCAGCTTAAAAGTGCACACCTACCAATGCCTCAGTTCTCTTTGTGTTTTATGCCTGTGCAGAAGATTAGTTATTTAAAAGATCAATCCTGTTATTTATATCACTTATTATTATCAGCATTTAAGAAGAAGCCTGGGAGGTGGTGGGATGGTTAAGGCCTGGGTAACCAAGTAAACTGTGAGATTCTGGGTTTGATTCCCAGCCTGCACTCTCTTTCTTTCTTCTTTCTTCTTCTTTCTTCTTCTTCTTCTTCTCTTCTTCTTCTTCTTCTTCTTCTTCTTCTTCTTCTTTCTTTTCTTCTTTCTTCTTCTTTCTTTCTTCTCTTCTTCTTCTCTTCTTCTCTTCTTCTTCTTCTTCTTCAGTATGACATACTTTTGCCCTTCCACTTAAAGAAAAAAATGTGTACGTACATAAAGTTTACCCCCCCCCCCCCATGCTGGCAGCCTGTCAGTATAAATAGCAACCCCACTTCTGGAAACTCTGCTGTTGATTCCCTCTTTTCTATCCCTCTCTTTGTTTCTGTCTAGTTCCTTTTCTTCCTGTCACCTCCTTCTTGTCTGTTTTCAGTCTTCTAGGTTCATTCTCCTGCCTTTTTTTTTTTTTTTTTTTTAATCCAGAAAGACTTGAAAGATGACCATTCTCTCTCATGTGGAAGTCAGATGCATTAGGCCTGACTTGTCAGGTGCTTAATGGTAGCACAACACATTTTCGCTCATGCAACAGAAAATGGTTGCTGTCTGAGCGTTTAACAAGGAAGAAGAATTTTACATTCTTACTTGAGTAATAGTCAGCGTCTTCTGAGAACAAAGAAAAAAAATGGAAGGTATTGCAGGTGATGTCAACATCAAGGAAGATTGAAAAAAGGGACTGTACAGGCTCAGCTTCAGAAAATAATGAAAACATACCAGACTTTTCTAATCGGTTACAGAAAAAGAATGTAATGGAGAAAGAAAGGCAGTGAGAAGAGAGGAGAGAGAGTACAGAAAGGAAACTGGGGGCAGACTTCCTATGCTAGGGACACATAGCATTTAGTGTCTCTTTTGGTTTGGTTTGGTTCCTAGGCTACATCTCCAAGGGTGACCAACGGTGAGATTTTTTGTATGCAACTGTTTTTGCCCACCATGAAGGTATCTGCGTTCCGACTTCAAGGATGTATGCTGGGTATTTCCTGTTTCCGCAACCCACTGTATGTGTATCTAAATTAATGTTACATTAAATTAATACATGACTCTATAAAACTTTGGATGAATCTGTAAACCAAGGCCATATAATTATGTATGGATGCACACTTACATATTCAGATATTGTGAAACACACATTAATTTTTTTTTTTTCATGAGAAAGAGTAGGTGGTTTATGTGCTGGTGGAATGGAATGGCACAAACATTCTCTGTGTGCTTTATGATCATAATCATCTGCATGCATGAAGGCTGTAACTCAGAGTGCCAGGTTGACATGATATCCCCATTTGAGAGGCCAAAATTAACCTTGAACTGGCAAAATGTCCAGAAGCAGGGTTTCTTGCTGGCTTGCCTAATGCGAAAGCCATTAGGTCCTCTAGCGGCTCAGGCAGTTAAGGCAAGAACTGATATCGGCCATGGAGGACAAAAGATTGTATAAACATGACAGCGTAATGCTTCTCGTGATGAATGGCTTATTTACTGCAAACAAGAGGTTGGAATGGGCTCTTGTCTTGGACCTGATTTTGTAAAAAGAATACAAAAAAGATGTGTGGGTGATGTAAGTCTTACAAAACTGTCTGTGTTAATCACTTAATGTCTTGGAAATGATACCTTGGATTGATGTTTCCCAGCTATGAACTTATCAAAGAGTTGGGTATTTTTTCATTATCAAAGACTAGAGTCGTTTCTTATTCATGTTCAAAGAGTCATTTCTTATTTATGTTGCAAGTTCAGAAAATTGCCTTTTTCACTCAGGTAAAACAGCCTGTTTGAGGCTGTTTCAGACTGACTAAACATATTATATATATATTGAAAGCTCCGTGCTCCATGTATCTCCCTCTCCACCTGCGAATTGTTCCACTTCCTCAAAAAAAAGTTGTAATGAACTGGTAGCCACAGTACAAGCGATATTATTTTTTAAATAGGAAGAAATTTTCCATTTTCCTTGCCTCTCTTTATTGTAAAGCAATTGGTTTAACTTTTTTTTTTTTTTTTTTTTTTTTTGGGGGGGGGGGGGGGGTCCAATAAATATTGATACCACACACCAGCAATGAAAAAAATTGTAAAGCTTCATGAATAAGAATAAAAACAACCACTTTCTCCAACGGAGAAATAAATCCGGCAATACCACAGATCAAATATATAGCATGAAACTTTCTAGCGGATGGGGGTGGAAGAAAAGGAAAAAAAAGCTTCCTATTTGCATTCATGAAATAATTCTTCCCCCTTCAGCCTTCGATGAGAAATTGCGGCCAAATGATCGGGCAAGGAATCGATATTTCAGAATTGTCTGGGATGGGAATGGCTGGATCGGTCAGGTGCCAAGTGACACTACTTTGGCGCTGTCGTGCCTGTGCCTGCCTGCCTGGCCAGTGTGAGGTTATGATTATTGATTCCCCAGGCTTCCCAAAAAAGACAGGGTGCTATGGGTAGACCTCCTTGGCTGGAATATTGTTGTATTGCCTTGGTTGAGTGGGTATCTGGCTCTGAGGTTAAGCCTTATATAGTCTAGTCCATCCCATTTAGATCACCATATATATATATTTTTTTTTTAAGTTATAAAGAAAATAAAAGAAAGGATTCTTTCAAAAAAAATTTAACTTTTTTTTCTGGTGTTGTCTCCGTGCAGAAAGTCATTGCAGTGGTACATGGTTTATGTCTCATTTCTACAGATTTTTTTTTTTTAAGGTGGTCAGGGAATTAATATTAAAGGGAACCATTTCCTAATCACCTTTCCAGATGCAACAGACCCTCAAGATGTCAGGGTTTATGAATAAATTGAGTTACAGTGCTCTTTTTTTTTTTTCAGTGTGTGCATAATATTTTTTTTTAGATTCTTTTAAGACTGATGAAAAAGAAGAAAATTTGAAAAGCTGATCCAATCATATTCATAGCCCTGCCAATCACAAAGTCCTTTAGATGAGACCATAAACGGATGCACACCGAATATCTGGCACACATGTTAAAACCCATTCCGCTTTTTGGAAGAGTAGGCCATTGTGTGCCGGTGGGAACGAATGACAAAATTTACAAAACTGCATACACATGGTGACAGGATGTAAAAAAGCACACGAGTGCTTATTCCATTATCCTCAAAATGAAAGAAAGATTAAAGAAAGACACCATAGCAGGGTTGTAACCTTGTAAAAATTATAAATCTGACATTAAAATTGTGCAAAGTTCTATATTTCAGACCAACTCTTCTAAAAAAAACAAAACCATCCGTCCTTGACTGTCAGTGTAGAAATGTGCCCCAGAAAATGGCTAAAGGCTCCGGTTAAACAAAATGCCCTAGTTCTTATTTTCCAGTGTTTCACTCTGACGGTATAGTTAGTTGACCCCAAACTGGTTTTCAGACTGTCTGTATCGTACACCATGGTATCATCAAATCACCCAGTATACATGACAACAGAACCGTGATGAAAATCCCAGGTTACGGATCCCAAAGCTTGCGACTTGGAAACAAACACTCTGCAATACTGAAGATAAAACCGGATACATTGTGCCAGTAACAGGAAACAATCTGTTTAGTCTTCTGTTTGTTTCTTTATTTTCTTCTTTCTTTGCCACTGGCACTGTATAGGTTTCTGCTTTGTTTTTCCCTAACAAATTACTAGACAAGAGAGGAGGAGGAGGGGGGAGGGAAGGAAATCCTCCTGACCTTTTGCTGTTGGCAAATGGTATGGTAATTGCTATTGCTGGCTTGGCATGGTGTGGCGCGCGATGCTGTTGCTACTGATGTGTAACAGCGTGTAACATGGTGTCTGTTACAGCGCCATGGCACTGTGGGGAGGTGGATGAAGCGTTACACACAGTCGTTACATGGCCCAGGTACGGTACAGTGCTTGTCAAGTTGGTGTCTGATGGATGATCTGTATCTCTTTGTTGTTGGCTGTTGTTTTGTGGTGGGTGTTGTTTTTGGTGTGTGTGTTGTGTGTGTGTGTGTGTGTTTGTTTGTGTGTGTGTGTGTGTGTTGTTTGCATTGTGTGTGTGCAGGTGTTTTGTGTGTGTGTGTGTGTTGTGTGTAGGTGGTTTTGTTTTAAATTTTATTGTTGGTATTGACCTGTTGTTGTTTAGTTTGTTTTTGATTCTGTTGTTTTTTGCTCTGTGTGTGTCACTGTGTGTGTGCGTCTGTGTGTGTGTGTGTGTGTGTGTGTGTGTGTGCACATGTGTGTGTTGCACATGTGTGTGTGGTGGCGTGCATGTGTGTGCGTGCGTGTGTGCATGCATGTGTGTTGTCTCGTCTGTATGTCTATCTATCTGTCTGTATTTAAAAATAGATCTTTGCTTTTGTTTTGTTAAGATCAGTCCTTTGTCATTTTCTGTTTTCATATTTTTATATTGTGTCTGACATTTTTTTGCTATAGACTTGATGATTGAACTCTTTCATGCTACTTTTTTCGCCTTTTAAAAATCAAATTTTTTTATGCCAAAAAAAAAATTGCCCATAGGCATCTTATAGCTAAATATATTTATTTATGTATTACATAGAAGAATATATTATAACTGTAATCATATTTGTATTCTGTTTAGGTTTTTTGGGTTTGTTTTTTTATTGCAAACCTGGCAATGTAGAGGCTGGCAATGTAGTCCCTACTTTTTGTATCCAGGAGCTGTTACTATCACAGATGTTATAATATAATAATAATAATAATAATAATAATAATAATAATAATAATAATAATAATAATATATGATGATGATAGATAATAATGAAAATGATAATAATATTTGGAATTTATATAGTGCTATATCTTGTAAAAACAAATCAAAGCACTTGCATTCAGCCTTTTCTTACATGTATACAACCAATAACAATGAAAAGTATTAACGAATTCAAAATGTACACACACACGCACGCATGCACGCACGCATGCACACACACGACGCCACACACACACACACACACACACACGCACTCACGCATGCACACACATGCACGCACACACATTTCTATGCAATGCATCCAAACATAGTTCAGTGTAGTATCTCTTCTTTTGTTTTACCCACAAAAAACCAAGCTACCACTATTGGGCCATGATTTGATTTCATATAATCTTTGCTGATGACATACAGTTTGTGCTTGTGTAGTTGATTTGATTAACTCTCCACTTGCTGATGATTAGGGTTTGTGCTAGACTTGATTAGTCTGACATAATCATTTCATAATTCATTTGACGAATGTAGGATGGCACTTGTTGTTTGATATCAGTGATGAGTGTGTGTGTGTGTGTGTGTGTGTGTGTGTGTGTGTGTGTGTGTGTGTGTGTGTGTGTGTGTGTGTCCCTTATATATTAGATATTAAGACAAATGTTGTGTCAGTCTCTCTCTCTCCTCTCTCTCTCTCTCTCTCCTCTCTCTCTCCTCTCTCTCTCTCTCTCTCTCTCTCTCTCTCTCTCCTCTCTCTCCCTCTCCTCTCTCTCTCTCTCTCTACTCTCTCTCTCTCTCTCTCTGAGTCTCTCTCTGAGTCTCTCTCTGCTCTCACTCTCTCTCTTTCTCTCCCTCCTGCTCTCACACTCTCTCTCTTTCTCTCCCTCCCTCTCTCTCTCTCTCTCTCTCTCTCTCTCTCTCTCTCTCTCTCTCTCTCTCTCTCTCTCTCTCTCTCTCTCTCTCTCTCTCTCTCTCTCTCTCTCTCTCTAGTCTCTTTCTCTGATCTCTTCTGCTCTCACTCTCTCTCTCTCTCTTTCTCTCCCTCCTGCTCTCACTCTCTCTCTTTCTCTCCCTCCCTCCCTCTCTCCTCTCTCTCTCCCCTCTCCCTCTCTCCCCTCCCCCTCTCTCTCTCTCTCTCCTCTCTCTCCCTCCCTCCCTCCCTCTCTCTCCCTCCCCTCCCCTCCCTCTCCTCTCTCTCTCTCTCTCTCTCTCTCTCTCTCTCTCTCTCTCTCTCTCTCTCTCTCTCTCTCTCTCTCTCTCTCCTCTCCTCCTCTCTCATCCCCCCCCCCCCACCCCACACACACACACACACACACACACACACACACACACACACACACACACACACACACACACACACACACACTTTTAGTCTCAGCCTCAAAAGCCTCATGGCACATTCGGCTAATAAGCACTCTCAACATCAGCTAGCCTAACACTCTGTCCCTGGTCTGTCTCAACCCTAGTAGAGGTGAAAACCCCACAAAGCCACAGAAAACCGCCCCAGCTTTCAACACAAGTGGCTGTATAATGCAGCACAGTGCTCCAACGTTAGTGCTTCTGCCGAGTGAAGGTACTACTTGCAAGCACTAGAGTACTAGTATGTATACCCAAGTATTTTCCCTTTCTCTTCAGTCTTGTTCTGATCAATCCATCAGGGCTCGCACCTCATCATTAGCGATCCGTCTGTGTTCCTTTTTAGTGTTGCTTTCCTCTCTTCCTTTTCCTCCTTCGCTTCCCTTCCCCCTCCCCCCACCTTATCTCTCTCTGCCTCTATCTGTCTCTTTCTCTGTGTCTCCGTCTCTATCTCTCTATCTCTCTCTCTGCCCTCTTCTTTTGTATCTTCTGTCTGACTCTCTCTCTCTCTCTCTCTCTCTTCTCTCTCTCTCCTCTCTTCTCTCTCTCTCTCTCTCTCTCTCCTTCCTCTCTCTCTCTCTCTCTCTCCTCTTTCTCTAGGCCGATGAAAAAAAGTATGTATCTTACTTTGTTACCCTTGAAATAAGATTATTCATTCATTCAAAGATTTTCTCTCTCTCTCTCTCTTCTCTCTCTCTCCTCTCTCTCTCTCTCTCTCTCTCTCTCTCTCTCTCTCTCTCTCTCCTCTCTCTCTCTCTCTCTTCTCTCTCTTTCCCCCTCTCTCCATCACCTTGCCTTATCTTCTTCACTCTTCTCCCCTTGCTGCACTGTCACCCAAGTCTTTCAAGCTGAGACTCGAGGTCCCTGGGTGCGAATGGATGCTGCTTCACATTTCAAGTTTTTTTTTTTAAAAGTGTGGTTGTTTGGAAAGAGGTACCTTGTCAGTCTGAAAGGCTGACGAAATCATACCACCCAAGAGAAAAGCCTAGCGACCAACATATCTCTCTTCTTCCCCCCCCCCCCTCCACCCTTCATCCTCCTCCTCCCCCCACCCCCTCTTCCAATCCCTTATATTCATCTGTGTCAAAGTAATGATGATGATGATGGTGAAGATGATGAAAATGATGATGATGTTGGTGGTGGTGAAAGTGATGATGATGATAATGATGATAGAAGCTCCAAGACTGACTTTTTGCAAATCATCTTTCTGTCAATCATTAAAATTCTCTTTGTTTGAGATCAAGAGTAAGCCAGATGGCATGGATAGCAGGAGCAGACCCAGAATCCAGTCCTTGCACTATGATGTTGAAAAACATGGACACTTGGGCAGTGCAGTACTACAATACTCCCCAAGGCCCTTAGAGACAGGTTGACATCATGGTCATGGTCAGATGCCTGTAACTCAATGATTGTCCATCTGTGAAGTTTATTTGTATTTTTATTTTATTTTTTAAGGTGGAATGCGGTTATCTAAATGTTGGAGGGGGAAAAAATGGTTGCATATGCAGGAATCTCATCATTGGTGAACCTTTTAGCTCTAGCCGGGGAATGAAAAAAGAAAGCTTGTCAGGGGGACCTGTCGGTGTGCAGAACAGGCTGAACATTCTTCTCCAGGCTTCTCCCTCTCTCGACCAGCGGCTGTCATCAGGAGTTATTGGTGAAAGGCAGTTCTTGCACCACCTCCTATGTTTACAGAGCTACTTTCCCTCACCAGGAGGATCTTGGAGAGGGTGTTGCATTCATGAATTGATGCAAAGGCGAGTGATTTCATGACTTGGAGTGCTCACCAAAGAGTCAGAAAAATTCTGTATACATGCATTATGTCCTTGCCCAGGCAAGCCGAATCTTCCTGAAGATGCTTAGTTTCTTTCACTTGTGGGGGCTCTCCTGTTGTGTAAGGGTTATACTGAGTTTTCCTACTGTGTGAGGGCACTCCTGAGTCTTCCTGGTATGTAAGAGTTATCCTGCAATGTGAGCGCTATCCTGACGCTATCCTGAGTCTTCCTGTTACGTAATGGTTATCCTGAGTCTTCCTGTCGTGAAGGTTATCCTGAGTCTTCCTGCTATATGATGCCATGGTTATCCTGAGTCTTCCTATCATGTGAAGGTTATCTTGAGTCTTCCTGGCATGTGAAGGTTATCCTGAGTCTTCCTGGCATGTGAAGGTTATCCTGAGTCTTCCTGGCATGTGAAGGTTATCCTGAGTCTTCCTGCTATGTAAGGCTTATCCTGAGTTATCATCCACTGCAGAGGTTATGAGGGTTGTCCTGGATTGTCCTGTCAGTAAGTGTAAGAACTATGAAGACTCTTGTACAGTGTGAGGGTTATCCTGAGTTATCCTGCAATGCAAGAGCTCTCCTGGCTTATCCTGCACTGTGAGGATTATGAGGGTTATCCTGGATTGTGCTGTTCGTAAGTGTGAGGACTGGGAAGGGTGTTGTGCAGTAACGAGGGCTATCCCTCTGTGCCAGTGTCTGTCTGATCTTCCACAGGCAGGAAAATGGACCTGGCTTTGCATTTTGTAATGCAGCTTCACCCTGAAAGTGTTGTAGGGACTAGAAAGACGCAGGGTTGTACTACTACTCCAACTGCTATCACAGCCTTGTGTGTACAGCCTTCCATATCGTCAGATAGTTTGGAGAGCGTCCTCCGTTGATAAACTCCCTCGATTAGGGGCTGTAAAGGCCCATGTTAGCGTGGATGCTTGTGGAGAGTGCTGGGAAGTGGGTGTATTGATTTACTGTGTAATGAACAGTCGGGGATGTATCAGCACATGCCAGGGACAGGAACAATGTGGTTTGCGTGTGGGTGTGTGTACACATGCATGCAAGAAAGACAAGGGGGGGGGGGGGGGGGGGGTCAAAATGACCTTTAGTGAAGGTAAAAGGTTATGTTTTTACAGCTTTTCTTCATCCTCCCTTCCCTTCTCTATCTGTGTGTGTGTGTGTGTGTGTGGTGTTTGTGTGTGTGTGTTGTGTTTGCATATGCACCTGTGCATGCACGGTGTGCTTCCATGTGTGTGTATGCATACTCACATACAGAATTAATGCAAGCATGTTATTTTTTTTTTTTGGAAAAACTGAATTGACCCTTCTCTTTTATATATCTTTTTTTCTCACTTTTTGTCGTAGTTGTTGTTTTGTTTATCTTTCTTTTTTTTTCTATTTCTTATTCATCATTTTTACTTACTCTTTTTTTTTTTTTTCTTTTTTTTTTAAAAAATAAACTCATCTCTTGGCCTTAGCTAATCTCTTCCAGCTCCTCGTGTCCTTAGCCAGTGTCAAGTAACCCTGTACATTGGTTCTTCATCTTCTGTAGTGATATATGCTTGCAACGTCAAATACTTCATAAGGGGATAACGCGTGATGTGTGTGTGTGTGTGTGTGTGTGTGTGTGTGTGTGTGTGTGTGTGTGTGTGTGTGTGTGTGTGTGTGTTTGTGTGGTGTGTGTTGTGTTGTGTTTTTCATATAAATTTGTGTGCAACAAGGAGCGTGCTCTCTTCTTCTTCTTTTTCAAGTATAATATAAACTGTTTAAGATAGAGGTCAACCATCTCTCTGTCACTGTCTGTCTAGAGCTTTCTCTGTCTGTCTGTGTCCCTCTCTGTCTCTGTCTTTCTGTCTGTCTATCTTCTGTGTCTGTCTGTCTGTCTGTGTCCTCTCTCTCTGTCTCTGTCTGTCATCTGTCTGTGCCTCTCTCTCTCTTCTCTCTTGTCTCTGTCTCTGTCTCTGTCTCTCTCTCTCTCTCTCTCTCTCTCTCTCTCTCTCTCTCTCTCTCTCATCTTTCTCTCTCTCTCTTTTCTCTCTCCACTCTCTATTTTTTCTTTATTTTTCTCTCTTCCCCTTCTTCTTCTTCTTCTTCTTCTTCTTCTTCTTCTTCTTCTTCTTCTTCTTCTTCTTTCTTCTTCTTCCTTTTCTTCTTCTTCCTTTTCTTCTTCTTCTTTTCATCATCATCTTCTTCTTCCTCTTCTTCCTTTGTTAGCAATTTCTTTCAGGTGAAGGTGTTACTGTTAGTTTTTACGATCTGAGAGGAATGTGTCTGCCGCTCTGCAGCGCTGTGCAGACGATTATCTCGTTACAAAGGTCGTTCCAGAGAAAGATGTCAATTAGACTTTCAGACGCTGCTCTCTCTCTCTTCTCTCTCTCTGTGTCTCTGTCTCTGTCTCTCTCTCTCTGTGTCTCTATCTCTCTGTCTCTCTCTGTCTCCCCCCCCCTCTCTGTCTCTGTCTCTGTCTCTGTCTGTCTGTCTGCCTGTCTCTTCTCTCTCTCTCTCTCTCTCTCTCTCTCTCTCTTCCTCTCTCTCTCTCTCTCTCTCTCTCTCTCTCTCTCTCTCTCTCCATATCTATACATGTGTGTGTTTGCATACATGCATGTACAATTTATGCACATTATTTTATGCTTTTCACTTGCGCTTACTAAGATTGTGACTTCAGTCATACTTTTTTTTTTTTTTTAATGTATCAAGACCCTCTTCCCTGTACTGTATGACATTGACCTGGCAGTATTCATCATCAGAGGTTTGAGAATGGTGCAAAAGAATCAAGCAACCAATTTTACCAAGACACAGGAACTTTCCTCGCACTTTTTTTTTTTTTTTTAATATTCAAGAACGCAGACATCCAGCAGCTAATGAGAATTAGATGAGAAAAACATTCTTTTAAACTTTTCTCATTTAAAGGTTTGTTTGTTTTTTGTCTGTTCTTGTTGTTGTTGTGTGGTGGTGGTGGTTGTTTTTTGGGGGATGGTAGTTTTTTGTTTGTTATAAAGTGATGTGAGACTTAATTTGTAACAGATGATTAAAACACTGGTGTCATGTTTAGACATCATCAGGTGGGCAAAAAAAGTCGCATATATATGCAAGTATCTCACCATTGGTGAACCTTGGCCCTCTAGCCGAGGTACACCCACCCCCCACCCCCCCACCCCAAAAAAAAAAAAAAAAACCCAAAAAACCAAGCAAACCATTAGATCTCAAATAGTAGGTGGGTGGGGGGGGGGGATCTTTTGTGTAACTATTTTTTTTTTATTCTTTTATTTTAATTTTATTCTTTTATTTCAAAGATAATGGAATAAGCACCCATATGTTGTTGTTTTTTTTTACATCCAGTACCCATGTGTATGCAGTTTTGTCAGTTTTATCATCCGTTCCCACCAGCACATAATAAAGCCAGTAATGAGCCAGATTCCCTTGTGCAACAAGATGTCTGTGCCCAGCAATGTTCTGTTAAAAAAAAAGTCAGACAAGGCAAGGGAGAATTAAAAGGGGATGATGTTGTTGTCACTTACGATTACAGTTTCTGGTTGGGAGTGCAGCCAAGTAGTTTGTACAGGGAAGTTGTTTTGTGTTGACAATACAGCACAGCACAGCACAGAACTACACAGCACAGCAGCACAGCACAGCACAGCAACAGCACACTGCAGTGCATTGCATTGCATTGCATTACTCAGCTGACTGAAGAGCTTTTCAGAACAATACAATACATATATGATATACATTATTGGTTCCTCGGCCAGACCTCTAAGGTTTACCCATGGTGAGATTTTGCATATGTAACCAGTTTTTGCCCACCATTAAGGTAGCTGTATTCCAACTTTGGATATAGAACAGAACAGTATGATACGACACTAAAGAACAACACAAAAGTGTACAGTACAAATGCAATACAGTACAAAGCAATGCTGTACAAAACAAGGTGTGTAGTTCAACTTTGTAATACACATTATGATAGGTTATGCTATACAGCATTATGTAATAATAATGATAATGAAAGTATAAAGAAGAAAAAGAATGGCTACTTTTTCGAGCATTACCTTTCCCCTTTGCAGAAGTAGATTCTTGAAGATTCATGTTTTGGTTTTTATTTCATTTTATGTGTCATCAATTAAGCGGTTTCTCCCACAATGCGATAACCATCTTGGATTAACCTTTATTGTTGATATTTGAAACAGGAAAAGACAGCAGAAATGGCGTTAAACCCTGTCTTAATCTGTATACAGTCACGCCAAAGTCAGAGGCGCTGAGTTTTACTTGTCAGGTGCTTAACAGCAGTGTAATGCATTTTCACCCATATGACAGACAACAATAGTTGCTGCCTGAGCATTCAACCACAAAGAAGAAATCTGTATACGTGCACAGTTTCAATCTGAGATTTAAACTTTCCCAGGATAACAGCAGCCCTGAAATGGCCTCTATGGTCGGCAGGGCTGTGAACAGCAGGACTGGATAGGGGGTATGGTACCACAGGTGTTATACCGTAAAACAGCTTTACACCACTCAGAACAAAGTTAGAACTACAAGAAGCCAACTTGACTGATGTCATCTGGAAGTTAGCTAGTATGTACTATAGTAATCAAGAGGACGATCACACTTCACAGGAGATCGTCACGTAAGAGGGTGACGTACACTAACACGAACATGAACAGATCATTAAAAAAAAAAATCCAGAAAACGAATAATGTTAACCAAAAGCAGAACTGGACTCCCCTCTT
>CM060344.1:9944501-9969501 GCA_030674155.1 Stramonita haemastoma
CACACACACACACACACACACACACACACACACACACACACACACACCAGTACAAGACATTGAATATTTTCTTCCATACCCCCCCTCCCCACCTCCCCCCACCCTAAAAAAAACAACAGTTCAGAGCAAGTACACAGTTACATCAGCTGCAGGGAAATCAATTCGGGTCACATTCCAGTGCCCGCCATATGGTCAGGCCTCACCAATGGGGCTAAATGCACCTGCACCGCCACAGTTAAAGCAGGTAACGGGTTTAAGGTGAAAGCTGCCCTACAGCCGCGGTGGGTAAAGCCTTTGGCAAGAAAAGCCAGTCAGGATTAAGGCGAAAACCCCTGCAGCTTTAATCGGGGATCTGGTACCTGCTCCAAAAAAAATCTTTCTTCTTTTTTTCTGTGGTGGTCAATTTCTCATTGCCAGTGGCAAAACGGTTTTATTTCGTTGTTGCTTTTTTTTTTTTAAGTGTACCTAATGAGCTCATAAATGAAAAGAGAGTCAGTGTGTGCGCACTTTGTGAACCTGAATGGAAGCTGTGATGTTTGACACTGTGTGGTACAAAGTTGTGGTTTTGGGGAATGGTATCAGTATAGTATGGTGCATGGTGTGAAGGCAGAGTAGAGTAGAAGCTGCAGCAGTGGGGGGTTTGGGGTGTTGAAGTTGGGGTGTGAGGCAGGCAGGCAGGCTACCCAGGGTGGGGTGGGTGGATGATATCTGGACTGGGGCGTTGGTGGTTGGGGTTGTGAGTGGTCCTCGCGCGTGTCCATGTCTGTGGCACCTCAGCCACTTTGTCTGGATCTGCAGCTTCTGACAGTGAGTTTGTGTATGGATGTGGTGTGTGTTTATTTTGTTTATTTTATTTTTATTTTATTCTTTTATATCGAGGATAATGGAATAAGCTCTCATGTGCTTTTTTTTTACAGCTAGTCCCTGTGTGTATGCAGGTTTTGTAAATCTTTGTCATCTGTTCCCACTGGCACTCAATGGTCTACTCTTATGAAAAGCTGAACAGGATTTAACATGTGCGCAAGATGTTCTGTGTGCGTTGCACACGGGCCTTGGTTTCAAGTCTCATCCAAAGGACTTTTGAGGAGAGTGGAGTTGTGTGTGTGTGTCTGTGTCTGTGTGTGTTGCTTTAGTGTTTTATGTTTTATCAGATTTCTTTTATGTTTTCCATTTCATAGCTATTTTTGAAAATATGTTGGGGTTGGGGTTGGTTTTTTTTGTATTTTATTTGGCAGTCTTCTTTTTATCTTTTCTTTGCATCATTTTCTTTTTCTTTTCTCACTCTTGTATGTGTGCGTGCTGCGTGCGTGCGTGTGTGTCTGGTGTGTGTGTGTGTGTGTGTGTGAGTGTGTGTGTGTGTGTGTGTGTGTGTGTGTGTGTGTGTGTGGTGTGTGTGTGCTTTGGATTTTGTCACCAAGACCCCCCACTGTTCTCTGCCAATATCATACTTTGAGTACCTGTTAGTTTCACTCTTTGATATCAGCTGAAAATTGGAAAAGCATTAACCCTCATCAGGATACCAGGGGCCTGTCAGTATAAATAAGCATCCTACCTTCTGGAAATTCTGTGCTAGGAATTCCCTCTTTTCTATCCCTCGCTTTGTTTCTGCCTTGTTCCCTTTTCTTCCTGCCACTTCCATTATTTAGTTTTTGCCTTCTTGGTGGTCCATTCTCCTGACTTCTTTTTTTTTAGAAAGGCTTACAAGATACCAATTTTCTCCCATGCCAAAGTCAGATGCACTGGGCCAGGGGCTTGACACTTACAGCAGCGCAATGCATTGTCACTCCTATGACAAACAGCAGTGCTTGTTGTCTGAGCATTGTACGAAGTGGACCTCTTGATATAAGCGAAAAAAGTGTCAGAGACAGAGCTCGTAGCTCTAAAACTAACTGCAAGACTTTTCTTAGAAACACTTTTTTTTCTAAACCTTCATCATCACCATCATCATCATCACCACAGCCACCACCATCCTCCTCCTCATTGTCATCATCACTTCATCATCATCATAATGATAGTTATCGAACATCTAAGAAATATTGGGTTGATCTGAAATGAAAATCACGAGAGAAAAAATCAACATTTAGACCAGTATTTGTGGCCAAGAGGTGTCTAAACCCAGAAAACAGCCAGAAAATAAGCATCCTGGTATGAATAAATCTACACAATTTCAACAAAATGTTTCACAACTTTTTCTCACACAGCCAGCATAAAGGGTGCGGTCTGATTCTTGCAGTGGTAGCAGAAACTAAAAAAAAAGCGATATGGGTCATTTTATGTAGGAGGGGGTTTCAGTCTTATGACATGTTGTAAGTGTGTGCACTCCTCCAGGTATCAATATTCAGGTGAATGACTTCTGGCCACTGGGGGTGCTACCTGGGTCATACTGTGTCAGTGTGAGTGTGTGGGCAGAGCATCAGCATCTGCTGGTGTCACCTGCATCCCAGCTGCTGCTGCTGAAAGTATGAAAAATGCCAATATTGTACTGTGTAATCTTGATCAAAGCAAAGTCTAGTTCATTCAGACAGAAACTTTCTCTCCAATGAGACTTGGTGAGTTGGTGGGTAGGGGTAGTGAATGGTGGGGCTTTGCGTTTGTTCTTTGATTTTAACTTTGTTTCGGTGTAAGTGTTGTATGGGGGGGGGGGGTGTTTGGTTTTGTGTGTGTGTGTGTGTTTGTTTGTTGGGTTTTTTTTTTGAGGTTTTAAGTGTTGTTAGTTGGAGGGAAACAAACAGGGAGAAATTATCTAAAGGTGAAAAGCAGGTGTGTGTGTGTGTGTGTGTGTGTGTGTGTGTGTGTGTGTGTGTGTGTGTGTGTGTGTGTGTGTGTGTGTGTGAGAGACTGACTGAAGGTTTGTATTTTGTGACTTGTTGTAATGTTGGTGTTGTCTTCGATTTTATGTCTGTTCACTCTTGGTGATATTAGATGACGGAAAGAAGAAAAGGGGTGGGGGAGACTTGTGTAGTGTGTGTGTGTGAGTGCGCGCGCACGCGTGCGCTTGCGCCAGCTGTTGCAAGTTGAAAATTCAATACTTTGTCAAAAGGCAACCCTCTTCATTGAGAAAGAACTGTCACTTCAGGGAGGGTGTGTGTGTGTGGTGTGTGTCTACGTGTGTGTGTGTGGGTGTGGGTGGGTGTGTGGTTAGTGTGTGGGTGTATGTGTGAGGGGGGTTGAGAATAGGTAAAGAGTTTGCATTTATAGGAGGGAGATCTTGCTCATCATATGTCTTATGAGTTTGATGGGTTGGATATATGTGCGCATGGTCCCTGTGTTGTACACCATTGTTCTTGCCATGGTAAAAATGAACCTTGTGAAAGTTACATAGTATTGATCAAAGAATTTTTTCATCAGTGAATAGTATTGGGGTTTGGTTTGGGTTTTTTTTTTTCATTTTGTTGTTGATTGAAGGAATTTGCATAGAAGATGAAATTTCTAGGTTTTTTGGTAACAAAAACATTGATTTTTTTATCATCAGAACAATTTGTTAGAATAAGACATGTTTGACTACTTCAAAGCAAATTTGTAATTTTGGCCTGAAAAATAGTAATATTAATAACAGAAAGTATTACACATCACGTCTGAAGTCTAAAATGTAAATTTTACTTCCAAAAAAAAAAACTTCTCTTCTTACAAAAATAGTAAACTGCGATTTTGACAACAAGAAGCTGCCGCTGTAGTCTAGTGGTTGGGGCGTTGGACTCGTAATCTAAAGGTTGCGGGTTCGATCCCAGCTTTCGGCTATGGCATTGTGCCTTTGGAAAAGGCACATTACGGCTATTTTCTCACCCCACCCAGGTGTAAAAGGGGTACCAACCTTGTGTTGGGGGTTAACCCTGCGATAGACTGGCGTCCTATCCAGGGGGGGGTCTATGACTCTCAGTCGCTTAACGCCACAGAAACCGGGATAAGCACCGGCCTGATGAGCCTTAGGCTCGGGACAGACTTTTTTTGACATCAAGAATAGAAAGTCATTTACTCCTCCTGCTGATAACCTTACAATTATCAGTACATGTGAAAAGGGATATTTCAGAGCTTTAGACAATTGTGACATGCCATACTTTTTCATGAAATTTGGGTGTTCTTTCTGTCTGAACTGGCTGAGGGATTGTGGGGCAGGATTGATTGCCAGAGAGAATTATCATGATGAAGTCTGCAGGGGGGCTTCCCTTGCTTTTACTTGGGATAAGTGTGAGAAAAACATCATCATTTTTTGTGGAAGGGGGAGGGGTGTTTTGTTTTTGTAGAAAATGTGTCTTGCCCATAGAAAGTATGACCCCGGGTGTGTGGTGTGTGTGTGTGTGTGTGTGTGTGTGTATGTGTGAGAGAGTGTCTGTGTGTGTGTGTGTGTGTGATGTGAGAGCTCTCGGCTGCTGACTGGTGTTCTATAGAGCCACATCAAAATGTGCTGTTCTTATCTTAACAAGTAAAACAAAATATCTGCAGAAGAACCTTGAGTGGTTTTTGAGTTTGTTTGGTTAGGAGTAGGTTTCATTTTGGTCGTCGTTGTTGTTGAGTTTATTACTGTGTTGTCAAAATCCAGATATCATCAAGTATAATTTCTCTTCTATTCTTATCATTATTATTTATTAATATTACCATTATCATCAGCATTGTTATTGTTATCATTATTATATATTGGTGTTTAGTAACAGTAGTTGATTCATCATTATAATCATCATCATATCATCTCTTTTTTTTCTGTATAGCAAAATGTCTGTGAACTTTTTGTGTTAATGTTTGGTAATTTTCATATGTCATTTCTTTATATAATTGTAGTCTTCTCTTTCTTTTTATTCTAAAACCTATGTAGGTGAAGAAACTCGGACATGATTTTCGAGGTTATCTGCACAGAAAGAGCCTCTTGCTATGCATATTCTGGAGTCCAATGATGATGAATACTTAGAAAACATGTTTTCAAACAAAAGTTTGATGATTGTATGGTGTAATATTTTTGTCACAAAAAGAACTTTTCCCATTTGCGATTTTCAACTTGTGTTTCTTGATGAGATCGTTTTCAAGTAATTGATATTGTGGTGCAATCTCTTGAGCTTTCTCTTTCTTGATATGTGTGTGTGTGTGTGTGTGTGTGTGTGTGTGTGTGTGTGTGTGTGTGTGTGTGTGTGTGTGTGTGTGTGTGTGTGACTTGCCATTATATATTTAATATCGTTGTCATTCTAAGGGAAATTGAAACTTTCATTTGTAGAAGCCTGGCATTAGGTTATATCATAAGTTAAAGTTTCTTTCTCTGCATGCGTTCATGTGTGTGTGTGTGTGTGTATATGTGTGCGCACGGGGGCACACACAAAACTAGCTCTAAAAATGTTTTGTTTGTCATATGTAATCATTTTATTCATTCATTAATTCATTTATTCATCGTTTGTAGCAGTGTTTTGTTGTCTTATTCATTCATTCATGCCATACATTTATTTAATTTTTTTTTTTTTTTTTTGAGGTGTGGGCAGGAGATGGGGTCTTGGGTGCAGAATTTTTCAGGGGTAACTTGACATGAACAAAGACTGTAAAATGATACCTACACGATCCTATCACCTCACTGAAGGAGCACCTGAATTACCTCCGGTGAAGAGATGGGAAAAGAGAAATCTCAGATTTACATACTCACACACACACACACACACACACACACACACACACACACACACACACACATATGTATATGTAATGTGTATTGATTTATGTTTGGTTTTTTATTTATTTATTTTTTTTTTTTAACAATTTTTTTTTTTTTTTTAAATTCTTCCCCCCCCCCTCCCCTCCCCGTCCAGTATCACTGTATGTGGAAGGACATAAACTTGAAGACTACTACTACTACTACTACTACTACTACTACTACTACTACTACTACTACTACACCACACACACACACACACACACACACACACACACACACACACACACACACACACACACACACACACACACACACACACAGATGTGTATATTATATATATATATGTGTGTGTGTGTTTTGTGTGTGTGTGTGTGTGTGTGAGAGAGAGAGAGAGAGAGAGAGAGAGAGAGAGAGAGAGAGAGAGAGAGAGAGAGAGAGAGAGAGAGAGAGAGATGATATGAGCTGCAGCCTAAACATAGACCAAAGGACATGATCTGCCGCAGTATCAGAGCTGGGGCCCCTGGCAGGGAGAGGCTTTTGATGGCACCTAATCACTGCTAAATCTTCACCCCAGTGCTTTGCTTGGAGGGGCTCATATCTGCTGGGTTTTTATAACCTGGCCTCCTGGAAAGCAGCCCACTGGTTAGAGTGTTGGATTCGTGATCTCTCTGTATGAGGGTAATCTGGGGGGGGGGGGGGGGGGGGGGGTCCTGGGTTCAATTCCTGAGCTGGCTGTTTGATGACAGCTTTCTTGCAGAGTATGAGTTGTCTCTGAATTTGTTCCTGTGCTGCAAGTCCTCTTGACAAGAAGCTTATATATATTCCATGGGCAAAGGCATCTGCATCCTTTTTATACTATAATTTTAATCTTTTTATACTATAATACATGAAAAATCAATTCATCTTTGGAAAAAGAGTAGACCAGTTGTGGTCAGTGATATGGATGACAAGAACTGACCTTGCTCGCAGTCTGTGGTTTGACAGGCTTTGCCCTCGTGTCTGAGACAGTCTCTACTGTATGCTAACTGCCTGAAACTAGTGAACAGTTCAGTGCAGTACAGTGCCCTATAAAAAAAAAAAATAGCATAAGACTCCTTAGCAAGTTACAGGGGAGAGCTGTCAGATCTCCTGCCTGCCTGCCTGCCTGCCTCATGAGATGTCCAGCATTGTTGAGCAGTTGATGTTTGGGAGTCCATACTGCATGCTGCATGATGGGTGGGATAACCCTGTGGTTAGTGCATTGAGCTCATGAACTGACAACCCACCTAGGAGCCACCACCAAGTGCTGTTCCAAGGGGTTTTTGTCTTGTTTTGCTTCTTCTTCTCCTCCTACTCCTCCTCCTTCTTTCTTGTTTTGCTTCTATTTCTTCTTCTTCTTCTTCTTCTTCTTCTTCTTCTTCTTCTTCTTCTTCTTCTTCTTCTTCTTCTTCTTCTTCTTCTTCTTCTTCTTCTTCCCTCTTCTTCACAATTCTTCGCAATCCTTCTTTGCAATTCTTTGCATTTCTTTGCAATTCTTCTTAATTCTTTTTCTCCTCCTCCTCCTCCTCCTTCTCCTCCTCCTTCTCCTCCTCCTCCTCTCCTCCTCCTCCTTCTCCTCCTCCTCCTCCTCCTGCTTTCACCTCCTCTGTCTTCATCTTCTTCAAGGGTATTACTTTTCTTTCTTTTTTCTCAGGGGGAGGAGGGGAAGAGGGGGGGAGAGACTGAGAATGTTTTTAAAACATCACTGGTAAGTTTTTGTTCAGCAGGGTTTGGTTGCTTTCATGCTAGTCTCCAGGGAAGATGTGAAAGGGATTTTCTCCAGTCCTCTGGCAGGTGGATAAACAGCCAGTGTGTTTACAGTCTGTGGCAGAACTAGTCAATAAATGGTCCAGCCTGCCCTCCCTCTCCTCCTCCTCCACCTCCTGCTTGTCTTCTTTTCTGTTTGTACCGTTAGGGATGCTGGAGGGTTTTGTTTTTTCTCTGTGTAAGCCAAAAAACTGCTTTACCACTTTCTTAGAGTTCTGCTGTAGGCTCCTCTTATTATTTTTGTCTTTCTCTTTCTCTTCTTTTTTTTTCTTCTTTTATAGTCTGTACTGTAGCATCATTTTTGTGTGTGTGTGCGTGTGCCATTCTTCTGCTTGCCCAGGGTTTTGTCTTGTAGTTAAGTTAAGTCTGTCGAGCCTAAGGCTCATCAGGCGTGCTTATCCGGTTTCTGTGGCTTTAACGCTGTGATCATAGACTCCCCTGGATAGACGCAGTCTATCGCTGTTACCCAACAAGTGTTGTACCTTTTTACTGGGTGGGGTGAGAAATAGCGTAAGTGCTTTTCCAAGGCACACGCCAGGGAATAGCTGGATCGAACGCACTTTAGTTACGGTACAAGCCCTAACACTAGGCCACAGGCGGTTTGGTTCTTGAGTTGTTGTTTTTGGTTTTGTTATGGTTTTTTTGTGTTGTTTTTTTGGGGGGGGTGAAGGGGGTTATTTGTCAAGGAAGCCTGAATACTTTTTACAAGTGAGTGTGTGTGTGTGTGTGTGTGTGTGTGTGTGTGTGTGTTTGATACGCACACAGCAATCAATCTGTGATATAAAAGCAAACCCCACCAACATCATCAGCATTTAAAAAAATAAATAGATAAATAAAATACAAATATAAAAATAAGAAAAAAAAACCAACCACCCTGTTTTTTGAGCCTGTCGCAGGAAGAAAAAAAAAAAAAAACCCAAATCATCCTGTTTCTTTTTTTTCAGCCTGTCGCAGGAACCGGGAAGACTGGGGAAACGGGATCAAGCCAAGGTCAAGGTCAGCAGGAGTCGGGGAAGATGGAGGAGGCGGGGTTTGAGGAGTTCCTGAACACCAGCCGCACAGGGCGCCGCAACGCCATGCCCGACATCACCGATGAGGGGGGAGGGGGCAACGTCGCCGCCACAGAGCTCACTGCAGACATGGCCAAACTGTCCTGTGCCGGTGAGTTTGTGTGTGTGTGTGTGGCGGGGGGTTGTAGTGTGTAGTGTGTGTGTGTGTGTGTGTGATACAGACAGAGAAAGAGAGAGAGAGAGAGTGTGTGTGTGTGTGTGTGTGTGTGTGTGTGTGTGTGTGTGTGTGTGTGTGTGTGCGTGCGTGCTTGTGTTCCATGGGGGGGAACAAGGGGGCATGTGCATATGAACAAGTGTACATGCATGTAAGAATGATAAACTTTTGAAAATTCGATGCTGTGCATATATTATCCATATTGATATATATATATATATATATTATATATATATATATATATATATATATATATATATATATATATATATGTGTGTGTGTGTGTGTGTGTGTGGAGAGAGAGAGAGAGAGAGAGAGAGAGAGAGAGAGAGAGAGAGAGAGAGAGAGAGAGAGAGATGTGTGCGTGTGTATGTATGTATATAAGAAGGGGGTTAAGGCACTGGCAGGTCTGTGCTTTAAGTTGTCCCAGATCATGAAAATCTCCACCTTGGTTCACCAGACACCACTGCCAAGATTCAAATCCGTGATTTCATGGGCCTACAGGTCTAAGGTCAAACATGCTTAGGGGGGGATTAACCTAGTGGTTAGGTGAGAGAGTTGAGCTTGTCATCTGACAGCCTGGGTTTGAGCCATTACTGAGGCGCATGTTCAAGGGGATTTGTTCCCGGGAGTTCACATTGGTACCATCTCCACTTCCCCAAAAGTCCTTTGGATGAGACTATAAACCGAGGGTCCGTGTATGAATGCATGTATAACATTTTTCACATAATTTAAAACCTGTTCCACCTTTCAGAAGAGTAGGTCGTTTCATGGTGGTAGGGATGAATGAGTTATTTGACAAGCATGTGGACACTGGTGTTTAGACATCATCCCCAAAGTCAGAATGCGGCTACATCAAATTAATGGTGGGTAAATGGTCACATACGCAAAATCTTACCATTGGTGAACCTTGGAGCTCTAGCCAAGGTGTAAAAAAAAAAAAATTTTGTAAATACCACTTAGATTTAGCATCCCTCAGATGGAAATGTTACACAGGATGAATATTCTGAACTCAAAGTTGTATGCTAGATTTTTCTTGGAGACTTTCTCCCCTTGCCTTCACTATTGTTCACCTTTCTTTTTTTCTTTTTCTTTTTCTGAGCAAGCTTTGACGACACATTTTTGTATGTTAGTGTGTGTGATGTCACGTCTGCCCTGTTTTATTGTTGTGACCGTGAGTGGGGGGGTGCCTGTGTAGTCAACACTGGGATAGGCACCAGCTGTCTGTCCATTCAGCACTGCTGTGTTAGCTGTTTGCTTGCTTACTGACCTGTTCCTTGATTTTGAAGAGGGAGGGATAGCCTAGTGGTCAGAACATTGCGCTTGCAATTTGATGACCTGGGTTCAATTCCCGTTCGAGGGGGTTTTTCCTCTGGAGTTAATATCAGTGCTGACTCTACTCCCCAAAAGTCTTTTGGATGAGACTATAAACCAAGGCCCCATGTGCAAACACATGCAGAGCATCTTGTGCACATGTTAAATCCTGTTCTGCTTTTTGTAAGAGTACGCCACCGTGTGCCGGTGGGAACAGATGACAAGATTTACAAAACTGCATACACATGGGGACTGGATGTAAAAAAGCATATGAGTGCTTATTCCATTATCCTTATATAAAAGTATTAAAAAAAGAGGGGGGGGGTAGTTGGTTTGGATTTTTTTGCAATTGTTTTCTCTGTAATCAGGAAAGGAAGCTTTGTGTTGGAGCGCTCTCCATCATTTATCTTTATCTTGCGCACACGATAAATCCTTTTCCGCTTTTCAAAAGAGAAGGCCATGGTGCTCCAATGGGAACAGATGACAAAATTTCCAAACTGCATACACACAGGGTGAGGTAATGGGGCAGGATGGGGGTTTTGGTGGTGTGTGTGCATTAGGGGGAGGAGGGTTGCCTTGGAATGGGTCTGTGGTTAGAACATCAGACTCATAATCTGAAGTCAGTTGTGGGTGTGGGTTCAAATCTGCATTAACTTCATCTCCACTCCCTTGCCAATCCCTCGAATGAGATTTGGTTTTTTTATCATTCCATGATGAAAGCTCCGAGATTCACCAGTGGTGAGATATTGTATAGCAACCCCCCCCCCCCCCCCCCCCCCCCCACCACCACTATGAGTTGTCGTAATCCTTACCACGGTATTGATAGATTTATTAAATAGCGATATCCAGCTGTATGTAACTCCTTTTATAATTGGTTTTATGAATGCTGTATGAGAAATATGAAAAAATAAATTAATCAAACAACAACAAAAAGATACCACCTATCATGGGCTTCATTGACTAGGAGAGGAGCTGGAAAGACATGCCATGTTCCCACACCTGACTGTGTAAAGAAACCAGAGAAGAAGTAGAGGAAGAAGACTAACTATGTATGGAATGGTGTTTGTAACTATCTGGAAAATGGAAATTGCATAGTGTTTCCCCACGACACACCTGACTGTGTAAAGCAAACCAGAGAAGAAGAGAAGAGAGAAGAAGCAACTACTATGTATGGAATGGTGTTTGTAACTATCCTGAAAACAATGGAATATTGGCAAGACTGACTATGTATGGAATGGTGTTTGTAAACTATCCTGAAAACTGCAAATGGCAAGAAGAGACTGACTATCCTGAAAACTGAAATGCAAGACTGACTATGTATGAATGTGTTTGTAACTATCCTGAAAACTGCAAATGGCAAGACTGACTATGTATGAATTGTGTTTGTAACTATCCTGAAAACTGAAATGACAAGACTAACTAATAAACTATTTATGGAACCATGTTTGTAACTATCCTGAAAATTACACTGTGTTTCAGAGGGCGGTGCCACACCACCCAACCAAACTTCCCAATCCTCCAGTGACGCCAGCAAGTCGCCGTCCTAGCCCGATCCCCCCTCCCCCTCCCGGCCCACACCCTGAATCCACACACTCCCCACCCCCCTTCTCCCTCCCTCCGCATCTATGTGTACGTAGGGCACCTGAGGCAGGCAGAGTGTGTGCGGATTCATATTCAGAGGACAGCAGCAGTAGCAGCTGACTTGGGGAGAAACTTGCTGTGAGACTGTGCACAGCGCTCAGTGCAGTGTCCTGAATGGCAGACATTCATGAGCATGTGGCCAATGTTCATGTGTGTAGTCACTGTTCAGTTTGCAAAGCTTTTGGGGGTTTTTGTTTTTGTTTTTAATGGAGATGAGAATCTTTGAGTGAGAATGTTGTGAATTCTGATTGAGTTCAGAGGGGTGGGGGGGGGGGGTGGGGGCATTTAAATTGTAAGGTATGTTGTAAGATAACTTATTGATGTATGTGTGTGTTTGTGCGTGCAAGCGCACGTACATAGTTTTGGATGAGTTCAAGATGTCTGTAAGTCTACTGTGGTTTTAGACATGGGTGTGTGTGTATGTGTGTGTGTGCGTGCTTGCGTGTAAGCAAATGTACTTACGATATGCCTTTTTGCCACGAACACGGTATCAGTAAATTTGACCTTTGTTTCACCATTAATGAGGAAGAATGAAAAGATGATTGACGAATGAAGTCGGACATGGTCGTGCAATCATTGATACTAGTTATTCATGCTGTTTATTTAGGTAGGGTACTTGTTTCGTGCAGTAGAGATGACGTACATATATAAAGGCTTCTTCAACTAAATGATGTGTAAAGCAGAAGGAAGCATTTCAATGTATATTTCAAATGCAGTCAACGATAACCAAAAAAATGTAGTCAGTCTGTAGTTATTTAATGCATCGCATCACATCACATTACAATTCCAAATAGAAAGTGAGCACTTTGCTTCTGTAGTATGGGTTTCTTTTTCAAAAGTGGAGTGTTTGTGTTCTTACTGGTGCATGCAAGAAGAGCTAATGGAAAAGAGCGAAGTAGCATTTTTCATTGAAAGAATGATGCTCTCATCTACATCACAATCAAGCCATTCATTGCTTTTATCTTCTAGCTTATCAATTGCACTTTGAATCCCCCCTCCCCCACCCAAAAAAAAAAAACCCTGCCTATTTCATGAAAGTCAAGGCAGAGGCATGGAAAGTCTAAACTGAAACTGAATTCCTGTCAAAAGTGTCCTGTTAAAATATCTATTCAGAAACAAACAGAACATGCACTTTTATTTCTTAACTCATCCCTGAAGTTGGAGTGCGGCTACCTTAATGCTGGGTAAAAAAACAACAACAACAACAAAACCAGTGGCATTACTGCTAGACCATGTGATCTAGTATTGACTGTAGTGATAGGAAGCATATCTGTGTAAAACTTTGGTCTGGTCTTTGTTTGAAGTACAAGGTAGACCTTGATGGTCAGGCAGTCAAGGGGGCAGTATGCTTTAGTCATAAAGGGAGGCTATGGGTTGTGAGGTTGTCTGGTTTTGCTTCTATGGTGGTTTGTTAATAACTCGAGATAAACAGTTTTTAACAGGTTGAGTTGGTGATTGTTGTGTGTGTGTTTGTGCGTGTGTTATTCTGTATCAGAAACTACTAAATTGTATATGTATGAAACCTAGAAATTTGTTTATCTCTTTTTTTTTTGTTTGGTTTGTAAATTGTTGTACTTTTTTTTGTTTCAAATCATCATTGTCTGTTTAAAAGATGGCAATGTTGTTTTAAGCTTCGTCAAAATCTGCCAGTTGTATGACAGAAATGGTATCGTTGTTGCTATCTGATCTTTTTTTGAGCTGATAAATTGTCATCAGTTTTTATCACTGATTGTTGTGCTTAGGGGAACAGAGTAAGAAGATTATCTGTGTCTGTTGTGGAATTGTCATTAGCTACTGGATGTGTGAGTAATTATAGTGATTTTTTTTATGTAAAGCTGATAAGTTCTAGATTCTTGTTTATTTTTTTTATAGTCCATTGCCCATTCACCAGAGCTGAGTGAGTGAGTGATCATGCCTTTTGTTGTTGTTCAGATGTCAGAAGCTAGTAACTGTAAGTTAGAATGTGTTGATTGTTGCAACCTTTGTTGGGTATGTTTTAGAATCGGTAGCTTATAATCATAGTCTTTTCGTTTTATTATTCATGAGTGGAACTGAGTGAGAGAGCACATCTGTATAAGTGTGTTTTGTATGTGTGAGAGAGCACAAGCCACACACACACACAGGCATGCTAGCCAGCTAGAGCTGTTTGTGTTCTAGCTAATGGCTGGCTAGTGGTGGTACATTATTGATAAGTGACAATCTGATGGGGGGATGATAACCTTTCTTCACCTTACACCAGCCTCATGCGATGGGTCAGCAAGCCTTTCCCTATGGCTGAAGCAAGCACAGTGATGTATAGAACAACTGTGAGCAACACTGCTGCCTCCTTCTACTCCTGCAGGAAGTGTTGGCCTCAGCCTGTCTCCAGAGACAAGGAGGGGGGGTGGGGGGTGTATGTGCCATGCACTGTGTCCCTTGTGGACCGGCAGCCTGTGCTGTTGCTGTGTAGTGCCACTGCTATCCTGGCCAGGCAGATCTGGTTATGGTTGCTGCGTTATAGAAAGTCCACTTGTGTTCCAGCGCTGTGGGTACTCATTGATTGTTTGCACTCTTTTTCCACTCTCCTTCCTGTCCTTGTTTGGTGTCGTTTGTTTTGGGGGGTTTTTTTTTGTTTGTGTATATTTTGTTTTATTTTATTATATATTTAAATAAGTTATTTTACTTTATTTTATATATCATATCTTATTTATTTTATCATGTCTTATTTTATCATATTTTATTCTATCTTATCTTTTTTTTTATAGTTTATTTGATGTCATTTCATTTTAGCTTATTTTGTTTATATATATTTATATTGGGTGGTTATTGAGAGTGGAAATGATGTAGCCCAGTTAAAGATTTTTATTAAGATTTTTTCAGGGATCCCTGAAAATGTTTTTATTGCATTTCTAAAACTTGGGATGATACAGTGAAGGGACAGCACATTGATAGCTACTGGAAAAAATGCTGTGACCTCCCCCCCCCCCCCCCCTAAAAAAAAGTTGAATTAAAAAAAAAAACTTAAGCAGAGTTCCATAACCACTTTCACTCACTATTTTCAGACACAGAGAGAGTATAGGCTGTAAAGTATACTTGTATTTGTCTGAATTAGTCAGTCTAAGAAATTCCTTCCTGGATAAGAATTGTCATCTTGGCGGATGACCGCAGTAAAATACTTAGATTTTTTTTTTAATTCCAGAGTTTGCTCATTTTAACACACAGCCAGGTGGCTTTCTGTCTGATTACACAGCAAAATGTCTAGAACCTGGAATCAGTACTGCACATTCCATAGGTAGACAGACCAGTGTGCTGTATGTGTGTGTATATATATACATACAGTACTTTCATTGTGATAAATCCCTGGGTGATGGCTCTGCCATTTACTTCAAGACAAGAAACAATTCCAAAAACTACCCGTCTGTTTGGTGCATAGGTACCAGCATGAATAAAATCCCTGTGCCGTAATCTCAGAATTCCAGATTCCTTTATGGAAAATCCTGAATCTTGGACCAGTATGGAGTGCACAAACATGCACATGCACATATGCATGCATGTCCGTATGCAAGCATGTGCGCATGCACACGCACGCACGCACACATGCACAGCATTTGCTGTGCACAGCAAGGAGAGACTGACTACAAAGCTGAGAAAATAACTACTGCTATTTTTTAGTTTGGTTGTTTTTTGGAAGAAGGTATGAACTGTTTCCAAATGGTCTCACATGCGCTGAAAGAAAGTTGGAAGGAGACATGAAATATCTGTAGTTGTGCCCTCATGTTTGTTCATTAAAAAACAAGAAATATTTATCATATTGTAGCAAATATTTTGAAAAAGAAAAAAAAAGGTAATGTCCATTTTATTTTTCTCACCAACAATCATGCCTATCTTTTTGTGTTTTCAGACAGATCAGGTCAGGAGAAGTGAAAAAAAGAACTGTTATTTTCTTTCCTTTTTTTTGTTGTTGTTGTTGTCTTTGGGAAGGACATTCTATGCCAGAGAAGTCATGCTTGTGGATTGTCCCAGGTCTGAAGACAAGAAGCGAGGCTGTAATAAAAGAATTTTTTTTTAAGATTTTTTTTTTTTTAACAGCTGTGAAAAGTCCTGACTTATTTATGTTCTTATAAGATACTTCCACATTTGAAGCTGATTCCTGATGGCTGAAATCACTACAAGATAGGATGCTTGTTGGAGTGAAGATAATTTATAGCAATCTCTACTAATGGTGTCTGCTTCATTATCATTAATTTGAGCTGTTGAAAACACACAAAGATGGGATGATGGTTGGTGTGAAGATTCGTAGCATACTCTACAAACCGTTTCTTTTTCTGTTATTTATGTTTGCAGAATCTGGAAAAAATTCTCTTCAGTTTTTGCCATCTGTATCATTCACTTTCCTCAAGTAGTGAATGCTAATTTTCCTCAATTTTGCCAAGTGTGTCATTTTGCTCTGAAATATGCCGGGTGATATAATCCTCAACGTTTGCCATGTGAATCGTTTACCCAAGTATTTAGACTGTTTGGATTGCTGTGATGCTTCGGTGTAAGAAACAAACATGACAGCATTTAATTTATGCCTGAGGATTTTTGACATTGAAAGCAGTATTCTCATGATTCACGGACAATGCTTTTTTTTGTTTTTTGCGCACGACTGCCTATACTGTTGTGTTTTGCTGTACAGAGTTTCAGTTCGGGTTTTGGTGTTGATTGTGTGTCACAGTTTGGTGATATGTTGAGGTGTGCTTACATTCATTTGGTTTTGTTAAGTTATGTGGAACACTTTTTTTTATCATTGTTGTGACATGTGTGTTGTGTTGTGCTGTGTTGTACACATGTTTTTGATATTGTTTGTCAAGACTGATTGGTGACAACACATGAATGAGATAGTGCCGTTTGTTTGATTTGGTTTTGTTGTTGTTGTTTTTGGTATAAATGATGTGTGGTCATGCACAAGCAGCTGACATACACTTTTTTTTTTTAACACATGCATTTATTTATGTGAATGTGCATGAGCACACACACACACACACACACACACACACACACACACACACACACACACACACACACACACACGCATGCATGCGCGCACACGCATGCGCACACATAAATACAATGAACATTAGAATGCATGTTAGAGTGCTTAGATTTACATGCGCTTTGCATCTGTTTCAATCATCTTTTCCTAGAGTGCTTTTCTTTCCTTTGAATCATTGGGATGCATGCTTTTTGCCCAAAAGAACCAGTTAAGACTGATCCACATTGGTTGTGGAAAAGAGAAATATCTCCTAGACTTCATCTGAAATCACATGCAGCCTTTTTACTGAATGGCGTTCCGAGTCATGACTAGATCTTGTTAACACAAGATTTAGGCTTATTTTTTCCCCAGGGAAAACATGTTAGCAGAATATGGTGCCACTTTTTGGGGGGGGGGCTTCATTTATGTAAGGAGCAATGTGTTTGTTAGTATCTTGATTTGGTGGGGGGGGGGGGGTCTTTGGGGTTTTTTTGTTTCCTGTTTACATGTATATTTACATTATGTATGTTTGCCTATAAGAATATTTGATTTTTTTTTCTCAGACATTTGCTTTGGGAAAAATTTCCTACTGTTTTGAAGAGGGGGGGGGGGGGGGGGTGTTTGTTTGTTTTTCTTTTTTTTTCTTCTTTTTTCTTCTTTTTTTTTTGGGGGGGGGGGGGTTATTTGCACAAATTTCTTGTTGCACAAGTTACTTTGATATATTGTCTTTATGTGGAAGACTAGCATTCAGACCTCCACTCAAGGTCTCTTGGAACGATAGAGAAAAAATTCAACTGTATACAGAATTCAAACCACAGACTTCATTTTTCCTAAATAAGTATGGTGACCTTTAGTCTACAAAATCACTCTTTTTTTTTTTTTTTAGTTAAAAGGGGTGTGTAAGAAAATGAGAATGCATGCTTTTGATGCTCTTGATTTTCATTAGAAAAAGTGTACATTTATCATAAATATCTTTCTTTTAGAATGTCTACCTTGCGTTTGAGAAGCGAAAATCCTGATGGTGGTGTATATGTTTAATGTGGAAATTGTAATGGGAGGTTGTAAAATTCTTTGTGGTAGACATATTATGTGTTTATATAGTGTGATTTTTACTGGTCGCAAGTGTATAAGATTTAATGAGACTTCTAATGTTAATGAGTGCTTTTAAAGTGAGATTTTTAATGGCAGTAAGTATGTTTAAAATGAGATTCCTTTTGAATGGTTATGAATGTGTTAAAAGTGGGATTCCTAAGCAATGGAAATGAATGTATATCATCTTTTAATGATATTTTTAATGGTTATGTGTGTGTTTAATGTCGTATACCAAGTGGTCATGTCTGTTTTAAAAGTAAAAATCTGAATGCGGGGTGACAGTGAGTGTGTGGTGGTTTAAGTGAAATTCGTAGTGATAATGAATGAGTGTTTAATTAAAGTAAGATGCCGTAAATGAATCAGTAAATGAGTGTGTTTAAAAACTGAGATTCCTTGCTTATCATTATGTACGTGTGCAAAGCTAATAGGGGAGATGAAACTGCTCCATTTTTTGGAAGAAATGAAGAAAATTTATGCATGAGAGCTAACCGCTTCTCCCCTCTCCCTTCCTATGCCCCCCCTCCTCCTTCCATCTCCCCCCCTCCATACCTCTGCTTCCTGAATACTTCAACACCTCTGTCTCCCAGTTTCTCTGTATTCCCTCCCCATCCAAGAGAAATGCACAGCTCCATGAACTCACAAATGTGCCACATCTGCAGTCGCTTGTAATGTACAGTATGGCTTGTGTTGGTAGGTTCTTTTGTCTTCGTCAATGAAAGTTGCATAATTAATTGATTGATGGAACTTGAACTATTTCAGCAGACTGTTTCTTTTCTTTTAGGATGTCATGATTTCAAATACTTTTTCGCTGTGGTGGTGGTGGTGGTTTGCTTGTGTTTTGTTTCGGAGGCTCTGTTTGTGGGGTTTTTTGTTTTGCTTTTTTTTTTTACTGGAGAACAGTTTGAGGTTGGAGTGATATATATATATATATATATATATATATATATATATATTATATATTATTTTACACATACATACATACATAATTGTATGAGACATTGTCCACAGTTTTTTGTTGTTGTCAAAGTTTCGTTCTAATTCTGTTGGTTGATATCATACTGCCTGAGTACCAGGGGAGGGAAGGGCTCCCCAGATTCAACTTGACCCTGACATGCAGTGAGTGATGCTACTGCCACAAACAAGTCTGTGCTGTGCCCCAGGGACTCCTCCAGGAGTTCTTTGAGGAAGAAGTCAGTGCAGGATAATGCTGAAGCATGTATTGAGGAAAGATTGCATCTGGCTTCTGAAGCGAGATGCATCTGGATTTGGGGCCAGAGTGCCCTGAATGGCCACAATGCATTGTACTTAAAGTCAAAATGCATCTGGCCTGTTGGTAAAAAAGTATCTGACTTTATGAGCCAAAATACTTCTGGCACATGTAGTAAAATGCACCTGGCTCATGGGGCAGAAAAAGCTACTGACTTGTGAGCCAATATGCTTAAAGGCCAAAATGCATGTGGCTGATGGGCCAAAAAGCAACCGGCACATGAGACAAATTGCTTTTGGCTTAAAATGTATATGGCTTTATTGGGCAAAATGCACTTTGCTTTAAGTCTATGGGGCAGAGCTCTTACAATAATAAAGTGCTTAGAACTTAAATCTTTTTTGGGGGGGAGATGTTAAGTCTGTCACTCATCTGATGTGAGGCATATGTTCTTCAGTGAATTTTTTTTTCAGAATCAGCACTTTTCTGTTTCTGTCAATGCCTCCATTGTTTTTTGGTGGTTATCTTTTTTTTCCCCTTGTACTTTTTTCCTCAAATGACCAAAAAGGATGGCAAAAGGCACACATCTTTTCAAGGTACTGATTCTGATGCCAGAGGTGAAAGGGGCACAGACAGAAAACCTTCCTCAGAGAAGGCACCTCCAGTTTTGTTTGTACACCTGTGCATATTCAGTTTATTATTCAGAAATCTCCATCATGGACTGTGGCCACATGATTGTGTGTCCATGCTACTACACACTGCTCCTTCTCATCATTTTTGGTGGGGATGTGACTTTCCATGTCTATTTTTTCAGATTTTTTTTATTTCATTGAATATTTGCTTGAAATATGCACATGAACCTCACTTAATGTTGTGAGTGTGTACTGACGTTTGCTCATTCTCAGCTATGTTTGATGTGGAGAACTGTGGTATTGGAACATTGCTTTGGGACTCTTGCCATTGGCTGGGTTTAAACACAAGAATGTGTGAACTGCCTTCTGTATTTTTTTATATATTATTTTTTTCTTTTTGTGGCTGTATTTTTTTCTTGATTTCTGATCTTGGTTGCCTCTGGACTCCGCCATAAATATTTTTCTGTGGGTTTTGTTGTTTTAACTTGGGAAAAGTCTGGCCTATTGATGTTGCTATACTTAATCTTCATTAATGTATTTTGGGGGCACTTATTTTATTTGATTCTTTTATATAATCACTCTGTTTATTTTTGTACTTGCTTGTGGCAACTTGTGTTCTTGTAACCTATTTCATACAAAATGTATTCGCATGCGCGCACGCACACACACACCAACACACACACACACACACACACACACACACACAACACACACGTGCGCAAACACACACAAAAATTGTACATTGTAGTGAATGGACATTAAACCAATGAGAGGAAGAACACAAATTATATGCATACATACGTACGTAGGCACGTACATACGTACGTACTTACGTACATAAATACATACATATATACAGACACGCACAGAGGCACACACACACACACACACACACACACACACACACACACACACACACACACTGTAAATAAGCCAGTAGTATTCTGTTTGCCCAGCCCAAATCTTTCCTTACACTTATCTCAGTTTAGCATCAGAGCTGGAGGAGATGACAGACAGATAGACAGATCTGCAGATCAAAAACATTTTCCTCTTCCCAGAATCAGCATTTGGGAAGTGAAGTGCCTATACTCATCACCGTTGCATTCCCTCACCGCCTCATCCCCCCCCCCCCCCCCCCCTACCAACCTCCAAACCTTTTTCTCTCTTTTTGTTTTTGGATATAGATAAAAAGCTTTTTGTGTTGGGGGTTTCTTTTTTGTTGTTGGTTTTGTTATTAGAGTGTTGAGTTTACTGTGGTGATAGGGTATGACTGGTCACAATGAATCCCTCTTACAGCTAAGTTCATACAGTATCAATGCACTTGGATTTTGTTTGCTTTACGAGATTCAGCGATCTGAAAATTCCATACTTATATTATTGTCATTATCATGGTTATACACTATAGTATTAATGCTGGTCTAGTAGTCCTAAGTAGTATTGTGGTAGATCTGCTCAGGAAAGGTCTAGAGATAACCTGAATAGTTTTATTTATCATCATTTATGGGAGTACTTAGGTAATAATGGTTTTGTTTCTGTTCATGACTCTTTTTGTTTTAAACATTTTTTTAAAAAAACCCAGCTAACTGAACTGTTGTCAAAAAAAAAAAAAATTACATGAACCAGGTTTTGGACAGAATTGAAGTGGCCTTTAGCAGATGCAGTGACTGTCTCAACAACTGTCTACATACACATGGGGACTGGATGTAAAAATAGCACACGAGTGCTTATTCTATTATCCTCAATATAAAAGAAAAAATAAATAAAATATAAACAAGGAACAAGTGCTCCTGACCATCAGACAGTAAAATCTGTCGATAGGAAGATCTGCCAACTTCAGTGAAGAAAGGAAACACAACTACCTTCTTTCCTTGTTGGTGTGGCCACATTACTGTACATTGTCCATAGAAATCATCTTGTTTCTCTGATATGTCATGAAGTATCTCACTTCTCTGATTTGTCATGAAGTATCTCATTCTCTGTTATGTCATGAAGTATATTCTCTGTATGTCATGAGTATCTATTTCTGTTAGTATGAAGTAATCATTTTGTTATGTCATGAAGTATCTCATTTTTCTGTTATGTCACAAAATAATTCATTTCTCTGTTTGATTATTTTTTGGGGGGAAAAAATATGAAAGAAGCCTTTTTGCATAATTGCTCAATGCTTTTTTTTTGTTTATCTTGAAATCTTTATTGTAACATTTGTTTATTTTTGTGATAAAAGACCATTCTGGCACCTTTCCTACTTCTGATTCAAAACATAAATCAAACAAACAAACATATTATATATATATATAATATATATACACATACATACATACATACATACATACATACATACATACATACATACATACATACATTCATACATATTATATATATAAATAAGAAAGAAGTAAAAGACAGAAAACATTTTTCTTGACACTGTTCTTCATACCATAAAGAAAATGAGTTCTGAAAACTTTCACATTAAAATTGACTTGTGGAATTGTTGCAGGCTTTTAGACTCCTAGAGCAAGAGAAACCAGATATTCTCTGTTTGGAATCTGATGTGTATATTATATATATATATATATTATTATATTATTATATATATATTATATATATATGTTGTGTGTGTGTGTGTGTGTGTGTGTGTTATGAGATAGTAAACTTGTATTTTGTGTCTAAGTTTTTATATTAATTTAAGAGTCAAATAATGATTTTGTCTTCATTCAGTGTGTAAAATAGCATAAGCTGGTGGAAGCTCAAGGGGTCTTAATGCCATAGACTAAATGAGGAAAACTGCTATCTATATGTGTGTGGTGTAAATGTGTGTGTGTGTGTGTTTGCATGTGTGTGCATGTGCACCGTATGTGTGCTCGCTCACAGGTTGTTTTTAAGTATCAAGAAAACAGCTTGGCTGATGTCTTTTATTATCAGACATGTACATACATTCATATTTACAGCCTTAATTCTCCTTTAATTCAGTGTGGATTTTATCATTTTTTCCTCATCATATACTCTGATCTATGAATGCCATTTTTTGAAAAATATATAATGTATCGCACACACAAACCCTGAAACTGTACTGGACTGTCCCCATGATTCCTGCATATCACATGGGATACTTACGTCATAATCATTCTGTAGGGAAAAAAGTTAACTCTTTTGGTGCCAAAAGTGCTTCCCCAGGGCCCTAAAGCCATCCCTGACGTCCTGCACTTATTCCTTTTTTTTTCGCTGCCAGAAAATCTCTTTTGCTGTTAGAAAAATGGAAAAAGAAGCCCAGATTCAGACTCCTCTTTTTTTTCTCTCTGTTTTTAATTAATCGTCATCATTTTTCTAAAATTGTTATTTCTTATAGTTTTTGTATTCTAATTTTTGGTTGTTCTCATTTCTGCCAAATTTCCTGGCACTGGGGAAGCACTTTGTTTCATTTTTCTCTGGCACTGAAAGGGTTAAGTTTGCCTTTGCTTATTGTGGTTGCTACCCTTGTGCTCCAATTTATTTGGACAAATTCATCGATATTTTACTCTTCTTTGTTGTTGTTGTTGTTTTACTTGTGCATTTGTTTATTTTGGAGAGGGAAGTGTTGAGTGAATAAATAAATGCATGTACAACTTAGACTAAAATTATCACCCTGCAGTGAATAAGTGTTAGGCTAATGAGAAAAACAGCATTTTTGTTTCTTTTTCAAGCGGTTAATGGCGTGGTTTTGCTATTGCAATTTGACACGTAAAATTACAGTTGCTTTTTTTTTTTTTTGAAATGTGCGAAAGGTGTGTGTGTGACTTACTCATTGGTGCATTTCTGGTTGTTGTGACTGTGTATGCTTTCAGGTGTTGTTTTTTTTTAAAAGAATAATTTGAGTACTTAAAAAACAACAACTGTATTATTATTCTTTGGCGAGCAGTATGAAGATGTTAGTCTACACAAGGAGCATATGTGAGGTTTAGACACTGTGATGAACATCATAGCTGTGTGCACCCTTTCATTTTATGCCTAGGTTCTTGTGTTTGGTCCTACCTAATGCAAACCTTAGCAGAGATGCTTTCAAGCAGAAAGAAGTTATGGATTTGGCTTGTGCCTGTGAAGACCTACACCTACACCTACATCTTTGTAGATGTCACTCTTTAGAATTAAACCTGTTACGCCTCTGTTCATACTTGGTGGATTTGGGGCATATAAACCAAACATTAGATTTTTGTTTTTAAAAAAAAAATCAACAGGAAAATTAGCATCAACAATGTTCAAAAGAAAAAATTCAAGTTAAAGCAATAATTTTTTTGTTTATGAGGAATTACAAGTCCATTGTGAGGAAATGAGGATGGTGGTGATATCATTTGATGTTCATCTGTCAGTTCTTATCTTTAGATAGGTATTGTTGTTGTTGTTTCTGTGGATACTGTTATGGATCATTTCATTGTTATTCAGCTCTTACATGGTATGATTTGCCCAGTTATTTGAGCAGGTGGCAGGACAATCTTTACTCTTGGCAGTGTTTATATTGTGCTCAGATGTTGTTTTTGTTTAAACCAACAGTGAAGTAACACAATAATGTGAAAAGCATAACACGTTACATTGAAGTGTTGATTTGTTTGACAACTCAGTAGTAAAAAAAAAAATAATAAAAAAAAAATTGTAAAAGCGTCAAGTGATGGCTTGGTCAACAAAATTATATCAAATGCATAAAAAATTTTCTCAAGTGTGGATTTGCTTGACAACTGTTTGGTCAACAAAGTTTCATGAAAAGCTTAAGAATATGATTATTATTGAGGATGGAGTTAAGCAAGCATAACAATATGATTATTCTTAAGGGTGGAGTTTTGCTTGATATCTATGTAAAAGCATAAAGATCTTTCTGCAATAGATTTCAGCTGGTGTTATTTCATGACTCAAGCATTTTTTTCTTTTTTTTTCCATCTTCATTTCTTCATGTGTCTGTCCTTCGACAGTTCATATCCAGACAATAGTTAACAATGGCTTCACTTGCTGTGACTGAGCTTAGACTAAAGGCACATACACAAAATGCAGAAAGAAACAAAGATTGGTTTTTATTTTTTCCATTCTTGTGGTTTTCTTGGAGGAGTCTTTAGTTCTTGAGGTAAGATACTTCCCTGACAAGCATTATAATTGATTAATAAGCCTTCATTAGAAAAACTCTTATATTATTGTGATAGATGGAACATCATAGTTTTTCCTTTTTTGCGGAATCTCAGTCTTAAAACAGTATTTAAAATGCATAAGTGGAGTGTGATTATACATATTTTTTAAAGTTATAATCTTATTTAAGTGAAGTGTGATTATGTTTTTACTATTAAAAAAATCATAATGTATTAATTATGGTTTGAATGTGATATATGTTGTCTACTTTCACATTATATAATATTTTATGTTTATTTGGCTTATCACTGTATCACACTGTACAGGTTGATTTTTTTTTTCAGTTTGTGATAACATTTTTCATAGGTGCACAGCGGTACAGGTGCCTGCCCTTATAAACTGAT
>CM060344.1:9972001-9994501 GCA_030674155.1 Stramonita haemastoma
GTTTGATGTGATAATAAAGCCTCTACAGGCTCATTCTCCCACGTTGTCGGGTGTTCCCCAGCTAAACCCCTTGGGGGTCAACTAGAAGGTACACTCTCTCATTCAACACATCCCTGTATAAAATATTGTCTAATATGAAATATAACACATAGTATGATTCACTGAAGTAGATACAACCCAGCTGGCTACAAGCGCCGGACTCAACAAGTATGATTGTAGTATCAATACAAATCACGCAAAACTGTGACTCAAAAAAGTTAAGGAGTAATCACAATAATCCAAACATATCTTGAGCAAATGCTTTTCTCGTATCCGCTAATACACTAAAACTTTTTTAAAAGTTACAATGCACAATAATAATATCCTTAAAAAAAATTAAAAACCTTCTTTTAAAAAAAAATCTCCATATGGAATGGAATAAACTTAAAAAATAGAAATCTGCTAATGTCTCGAAAATAGATCAATATCATCATCATCAACATTCATTCAAAACTTGGATGGAAAACAATTACGCTGGGTTTTTTTCTCTTCAGAATACAATACATACTTGAACTGTAGACATGATACATGCAGTAAGTAATAATATATCATAATTTAGATAGATAGATAGATAGATAGAAGATAGATAGATAGATAGAGATAGATAGATAGATAGATAGATAGATAGATAGATAGATAGATAATAGATAGATAGATATTTAAACTGTCATAAAACACAAGTTGGGGTCAATCCTCCCATAATGTTGTTTCCATGTTTGTAACCCATTTCTGTAACAGTCTTAGGACCTAACCCTCCCCAGGGGGGGTTATCAGTATATCAAATAGCATCCCCACTTTCTGGAAATTCTGTGCCAGGAATCCCTCCCTCTTTTCTATCCATCTCTTAGTTTCTGCCTTGCGCCTTCCCTTCCTGTCACCTCCTTCTCGTCTATTTTCTGCCTTCTTGGTCCATTCTTCTGCCTTTTTTTCCAGAAAGACTTCAAAGATTTTCTCTTCCACGCCGAAGTCAGATGTGCTGGACCTGACTAGTCAGCATTTAACAGCAGTGCCGGGCATTTTTGCTCACAGGACAGATAATAATAGTTGCTGTCTGAGTGTTGGAAGAAGAGGAAGAAGAAAGACTAACCTGAATTTTTTTTTTTTAGCCTGCATGGCACAGGGGTTCAGACATCCAATGCTTGAACCAAGGTTCACAAGCTGTAACCCACGCACCCACAGACCATGGCAACGATGCTTAATTTTGGTTACTCACTTTATTGTTAGCAATGCACATGTCACATTTTAAAAACACTGAATGATTCATTATTCCAAGTGCAAAACACTATCATTCTTACATCAGTATGATAAATCGAAATAAAGAATCGTTGCCATGTCTGGCAAGTTTTTCTTTTTTTCTTAGGGGGTGGGAGGGGGGTGGAGGAGGAGGAGGAGGGGGGGGGGGGGGGGTTCTATGAATAGAGACTCATGAAGCACTCACAAAAAAAGGCAGAAAAAAAACAAAGGTGCTCCAAAATCTGCATGTTACTGAGGCAGCAAAATTGGTAGAAGGGGGGAAAAAAAAAGAAAAAGAAAGAAAATGACCGTGTTGTTAGGAATCTGGAAAGCAAGTCTGAAAGCAGAGCGAGAGCTTATGCCAACACCAGTCCACACCAGAAAGCTATTTTCAGAACACACTGACATACTTTGTTGTGTTTGTGTTTTACTATGTGGCAACATTACTACAAAGAAACATCAGACAGCAAACAACTTGTCATTGTAGTGGACAAGCAGGTAAACTTTGTGTTTTATCATGGTGTAATTTGAGTTTCTTCTCTGTGCTTTAAAAACGCATTGATTTATAAACAGTACCCACCCACCCCCTCATCCTGACCACCTATCATGATGCAAGATTTGTCAATTTTAAATTTTGTTGCTTCCCGAAGTCTAGCATTTCAATTTGTAATAACTCTTCAAACAATTGTCTGATTTTATATCTTTTTTATTGTAAATAAAGACTTTCTAAATTTTTGTTACAGATTAATATCATATTAACAACTAAAACTTGACATCCGGTGCAATGTGACTCATTATATGGTGGAGTATGACATATGGACACACCACTGCAAAGCAGACAGCCTGTACTCATCACAGTGTTAAGCTTCATGAACTGGTCACCAGAACAAACCACACAGGCACAATGCCACATAACGTGTCAAGAGATCCATGTTCTAGTTTTTTTTGCTTCTTAAAGGCAGGGAAATGGACTGGGAAAGAAAATGAGTGAGAGAAAGAGGACAGACAAGCAGCGAAAACTACAAAGTGAGTGATAGAAAGGGATAAGTTGCTAGCACAGAATTTCCAGAAGGTATGGATGCTGTTTATACTGAAAGACCCCCCCCCCCCCTCTAACATCCCCACAGGGGTGAGGGGAGTTGGGGGGGGGGGCAGGGGGAATATCATACTTAACAATGATAAAAAAAATAAAACAAAACCAACCAAAACATAACAACAACAAAGGGCATGCACCGTGCTAAAGTCTTTAATACCACAACATCACTGGCCACAGAATAAAACACAATTTGCAATATGACTACAATAGCACTTGTATGTAAGAACATCATGTCCCTCTGTTGAACCCATTAAAGCGTTCTGAGGCAATATCAAAACAATAATAAGTAAATCAACTTTCAAACAAACTTATCAGGTAGTCATCAAAATACTATTTTGTTGACCCCCACCTACCTCCCAAACCAAAAATGTATAATATCCAATGACTGCCTCTTTTAAAAAAAACAACAACACACACACAAACAAACAAACGAAACCATCAACAGACAATGATAATAAGTATGATTGTCAGAAAAATGAAAAAAAAAAAAAAAAAAAAGAAATTAAGGAAAACTTTCTCAGCAGCATTGTAATAATTTTACAATCACTGTCCAGCAGAAACTCACAATCATTCTCACCAAATAAAAAAAAATTATTTTTTTTTTTTTTAAATCATGAATTCATACTTAGCAGATTCTGATGATAGCCTTTCAATTCCTGGTTGCTGTTGTTTTGGGTTTGTTGTTTTTTTTCCAAATGCAAGTGTTTGAATATCAAAAGCTTCATCATGAAATAAATTATCATTGATTAATCACAAAAACTGGGACCAATAGGATTAATTCATAAGCAAAAAAATGTTGAGCAATTTTGGTTAAAAATGTGTTCCCTCTACCATCATCTTACTCTCACACACACACACAATTTGCACACACAAAAATCAGGCAAGCATTCTTGCTAGTCATGGCACACTAATCTTTCCACCTCTTTCCAAAATATCTTGACGAATGCAAAACGCACAATCTCAGAAAATGAAGCACTCATCTGACAAGTTACATCAGTTACTTCCAACATAAACATACTGACTGTTCGAAGTTTCACAGTTGCACCTCAAAAATAAGATATCAATGATGAAATAAACATGACTTTAAAAGACTGGCATGTAAAGACCTTGGCAATTAAATCAGCATACAAATACAGGCTTTTTTAACTTTAAAAAATACTGGTTCAAAAAGGAAAAAAACCCTCAGCATGTATATGAACTGGGTGAAGTGTGGTGCTTTAACACTGGCCGCATTTATCTTTACCTTTATAATTCTCTTTCTTCTTTTTTGTTTGTTATGACACATACATGAAATGTGGAGGAAGCTGTTTGCAAAATCTTCAGTGGTGCCTCAACTGTCAGCCAGACTATGGGATAGGTGACAGGCAGCACACTGACTGTTCTTGCCACTGAAGATAATGTTGAGACGCTTTGTGAGTGTGAGTGTGGTGTGTGTGTGTGTGTGTGTGTGTGTGTGTGTGTGTGTGGGCGCACGCGTGCGTGCGTGCGTGCGTGTGCGTGTGTGTGTGCTGTGTGCCATTGTCCATGGGTATGTGCATGTATGTGTGTGCATGTTTTTGTGCATGCATGTACAAGGGCAAGTGTGCATATGCACAAATCATTGTGAGCTACTTCTATGACGATTCTTGAAACAACCAGACCTTAAATTCGCAATATCTGTCTGATTGACCAACACCTACACGAGATTAAATTCGCTGAGATTCCATTAAAGAAAATAAAATCAGCTGAACTTCTTTCAAATGAGATTAGGACATCCTGTTTAAACGAGATTAAACAGAACATTGTGGTATAACTGAACAATGTGGTTTAACTAAACAATGTGATTTAACTAAATGGGATTTATCTAAAACAATGTGGTTTAACTAAACAGTGTGATTTCTCTAAACAATGTGATTAAGTAGAGTGTGACCAAAAACAAAAGCTCTTATCAATCAAAAGTCTGACGTTTCTCCTCGTCTTGTTTAAAGTGCCTCTTTGTCTTGTATACAGTTGTCAAACGACTGGATCATGGATGCTGTGTGGATATTTTTTTGCTGGAAGTAACTAGCGGACCAAAGGTCCTGTCAGATTCTGTCCACAGGATAAACAACCATTCAGGGGTCAGGATAGGCAAGTGGTAAAAACTTTGCACACGTCTATGATCAGATCATCATCATACCTTACCCTGAAGCTGACAGAAAATGGGTTTGACACATACCGTAAATACAACGGTTAAATTAAGGAGGCAACCCGACCATACTGCTAGGACAGCCAGGGGGAAACTGATCCCAAACGGATCATCTGTCAGCATAAACATACATCTTAAGCTGCTTGAGTGATCTATCAGGTTCAACCACAGTGCACAAACCCAACATCACCCAGTCAAGAGTGCTAAATTTAATGCACCCCTTCCTTTTACCTAGTCCAAGTGTGGTCAGTTCCTGCTATAATTAGCACCAGCTGACCCCTACTGGGCTGGGATGGGCTGGAATACTAAGCAGCTGAGAGGAGCTGGAAGTGGGGGAAACTGACAGCTGTGCAGCCTGACCTATCGAAAAAGGTCACATTCAATCTCAAACTGATGGACTGCATCCTCCAGCCAATCAGCATGAAGCTTTCACTAGCCAGTGTGTGCCTTGCATAACTATAATGTGATTGAAACTTTGGATATTGCAGCTACCTTTGCCTGTCAAACGTTTCTTGTGACCGTTCATGCTTTGCATCACTGAAAGGTCTGAACCAACAGGGTCAAACAGTTCTTAACTGCTAGGTTGAAAAAGGCCAGGAGTCATTAGCTTTAATCCTCTTGCATTCAGAACACAAACTGCCCCTCGATTTCACATTCCATCACAAAATCAGGTCAGGCACACATGCTGGCTGGCCTTTTCCTCTTTCTAAGTACATACCAGCAGCTATAATTACATCCAGACACTCTACAGGGTTTCTCCTTCTAGCCTGATAGAGGTTTAACATGTGGTAGCAATTAGTGACGGTTACAGCGTGATGGATATCTACGGTGTGTAAATCCTGGAGGGGTCATTATTCCATCCGGCAAATCCCAGATTGGGACTAAGAGGGTTAAAACGTCAAAGACGTGGTGTGACAAGTTCTTCTTTGAAACACTGCATACCTGAACAATCATGACATGACAATGCCAACTCAAATGTAAACAAGGTAAACAAACAATTCATGTTGCTTTAAGAGTTCTTTTGACTAGAGCAACATACGCTGAAATAAACACATATGGCTATTAATAATGCATGATACAATTCTACCAAATATACATCAGCATATACCCTTGTACAAAAACACACACTCAAACACACACAATATCATGTACACATGTTCATAAATAATCAGGTGTGTACAAACATATATTGGAATATACATGCATACTGTTAAGTGCAAACACAAACTTAAGTGCACGTGTATATACACATGTATGCACATGCTTATATATAAAAACATATAAACATGTTTGCACACAAAAATGTTCAAACACACACAAGCATGTATGCGCATTCACATGCATGGAGTATTTTACACACACATACACTATACACATACACAAGCATGGACATGTACACACAAACATGTTCATATACATGTACACACATGCACTGCAATATTTGTGTAAACACCAGCAAAAAATTGCACTCACATACATGCAAGTGAAACATTCCGACATAGAAAAAATACAGTCACTGACATCATTGTTACAATTATCCTTTCTCTCTCTCTCTCTGTAGCACATCATCACCTTCCTCACTTTGTAAGTATTTTCAGGGCTGTGTGTGTGTGTGTGTGTGTGTGTGTGTGTGTGTGTGTGTGTGTGTGTGTGTGGTGTGTGTGTGTCTATATGTGTGTATGTTGTTATGTGTGTGTGTGTGTTTTGTTGACTGTCTGTCCATGTTGTCTGCTGTCTGTCTGTCTCTCTCTCTCTCTATCTATCTCTCTATCTAATCTATCTATCAACACACCTATCTATCTATCTATCTATATACCTATACACACCATTTAAAGTTACCCAATCACATTACCACTGAATGCTCTTTTCGTCACTACATAAAGGCTTTTCGACACAACCTAAAAGTAAATGCAATTCAAATCTGGTTTCTTAGTGTATAGAAACTTAGAAAACAAAAAGGAGTGGTTTTTTTTTCTTTTTTAAAGGTATACACAAGGTTACAATGCACAAAAAATGCATTGGTAATTCTGTCTTTTTCAATAAAAATTGTTTCTAATGATGTAAAATATATATTTAAAAAATTGTTTTAATGCACACACACACAAAAGGATCCAGAGGGGGAAAAAAACTGAGACAAACAGCCAGAAAATACAACACTGATTGTTAACATGAAAGGTAAAAAGGTATCGGTGTCCCATTACCTATGTGGTTATAGGTAAGTGAGGTTTCAGAGACCTCAGCTTCTCCAAGGCCAGCATATTGATGGCGGCACCCATCTCCTCTCCCTCACTGCTTTACCTTCCCTGACCCTAAAGAGGGCAGGTACCCATTTACAGCTGGGTGAACTGGGGGACCGAACTGAAGCCAAGGTGCACAGACGGTCACCCATCCAACTGGCAACCAGGCTCGATGCTGCTTAACATTGGTTTGGGGAAAACGAGTGCTCTGGTCCCCATTGTTAACAAGCTGGGGGCTAAATACACCTTCGTTGTTCAGACAACAACAACATAAATTTATGACAAGATCATGTGTTGTTGGGTTTTTTAAATACAATAAAGCAAAAGGGACAATGACTTAGACTTAAAAGACTTCAATATTCTGCATGAAACAAATTTCTGGAATGAAAAACAACAAAAAACCAACCTAGTCTTACCACTACAAACTGCACAAATTGCACTTACACTGAATTCAGCACAAAACTAAATATATACATTCAGTAATCATTGCGGAAAACACTATTCTTTTGTGTTACTAAAACACACATCATACCCTAAAAAAATGTTCCTCTATGAAGTAGGTACTATGACTACAAACCTCAAAATGGTTACAAACAAGATGACTCAATACTGGTGCTCTCGTCACAAACAGTGTATATAAAGGAACACAACATTAAATCTTTCAACAACAAAAAATGCTGCATCAAAGTGCTGTAGAAAATTTGACTTCATGATACAAATTCCTATGTAAAAGTGCTGTAGAACAATAACTTCAAGTTACAAACCCTTACATAAAAGTGCTGTATAACACTGACTTCATTTTACAAACTCCTATGTAAAAGTGCTGTAAAACATTAATTTAGTTTCAAGTTACAAACTCTTACATAAAAGTGCTGTAGAACATTAATTTCATGTTTCAAACTCCTACATAAAAGTGCTGTAGAACATTAATTTCATGTTTCAAATCTCACTTACATATAAAGTGCTGTAGAACATTAATTTCATGTTTCAAACTCTTACATAAAAGTGCTGTGTATATAACATATAATTTTACATGTTTTCATGTCACCTACATAAAATGTGCATGTGTAAGAACATTAATTTCATGTTTCAAAACTCCTACTATAAATAAAAGTGCTGTAGAACATTAATTTCATGTTTCAAACAACTACATAAAAGTGCTTGTAGAACACTCACTTCAAGTTACAAACTCCTACATAAAAGTGCTGTATAACATTAATTTCATGTTTCAAACTCCTACATAAAAGTGCTTGTAGAACACTCACTTCATATTACAACCTATGCGTAAGAGGTCAGATTAAAAATGGTGATGCACACTTATATCAATCACATTTAGATACTTTCTTTTTAAAGAAGTGCACCAAAACATTCATAAAGATTTGAGTGGGAAAAACAACCTAAAATGCATGTTTACTTACTAAAAAAAAAATCTGTAACCTTAAGAGATTTGAATAATCCTCATGGATTATTTTTCATACCTTGTTACAGATCTCGCAACAAAACCTTCACTTCTAACTTCCTAAACTGGTCCTAGCAAGACTTACAGAGAAAAAAAACTGAACTAAAAAGCAATAAAACAAAACTAATAAAAAAAAACCTCCCAAAACAAGTCCACCCTACACTTAAATTTTTTTGTTATATAATTTCAACCTGTACTTAAAAGAAAAAAACAAAAACAAAAAAAAACACGAAAATATGTCCAACCTACACTTAAAAATCGACTGAACAAAGCACAAGCACACTCAAAATAACTGGAAACAAACCCAAAACTTTAGAAAACAACGAAATCAAGCAAACAAAGAAACAAAACAAAACAAACCTCCCTGAAAAATAGGTCCAGCCTAACTCTAAAAAAAAAAAAAAAAAAAAAAAAAAAGACAAAACATTAAGACTGAAAACAAATTCAACCGCCATGTAAAAACAAACAAACAAACAAAAACAAAACCAAAAAACCCACATAATCATCACTCCAAAACACACTTTAAAAAAACAACCAACCAAACAAAACCAAAAATAAAAGAACGGAAAAACAAGTCCAACCTACATTTTAAAAAAAACACAACAACCAAATACTGAAAACAAGTCCAAACTACAGTCCAAAAACGCCAAACATACAATCTCTTAGAAACGAGAACAAAAACAATAACTCCCTTTACAACACAACTATTCATAAAAATAAATAAATAAATTGATGAATTAGAGTGCTCATGTCCCGAACACAACAGTTAAATTGGATGGAATTAATTCAAAAAGCTTTCCGATTTGGGTTTTGTTTCTGGTTTCTTTTCCAGTTGGGGGAATGGGGGTGGGGGTGGGGGGGTTGGTTCAAATTCATGAACTGACTACCGTCTCCTTATTTTCTGAGTCGTTCCATTGTTCAGAGCTTCCAACCTATAGAACATCAATTTTGTTGTTGTTGTTGTAGTTATGATCAGGCGTTTCCCAGAGTATCAGCCTGGGGGAGTCATTCACAATGATGATGCACTTCTCTGTTTCACTCTTTCCACCTGAGAAACAATGTGAGACCATAAACAACACACACTGGATGGTAAATTTTGCACGTTTGGCCACTTTCAAAAGCTTTGCCATAAAGACGGACATACTCTGGCTTCAGAGGATTTGTTTTACTCTTTTAAAGAAGAGCAAAAGTTAAAAAAAAAAAAAAAATTATGATAATAAAAAAAAAATACACACCCCTCCAAAAAAAACACACACACCCTCCAAAAAAGTAATAGTTGTTCGGCTATAACTGACAAAAACTTTCGACCTGGGCTGACCGAATATTCCAAGATCAAAACAAAGTTTATGTCTTATGAATAAACAAGAGAATAAAAACCAGTCTGTGACTAGTAAAAACAAAAACCACTCACAACTTAACGAATATAATAATAAATAACAAGTATGAGATGAGTAAACTACAGCAATCCTAAATACATACCTTAAACATTAAACAATACATCACAACAACAATCACTTGTGTAGTAGGCATTGCCGGCCTGAAGCTCTGTGTGTGTGTGTCTTTGCTTGCAAAAGCTGTTAGTCTTGAATATTGGATATTGTTGCATCAACATATTGATACATACACCTTTGCAGATGCAGAACATCTTCTACACATGTTAAAACCTGTTCTGCTTTTTGGGAGAGTAGGCCATTGTGTGCCGGTGGGGAATGGATGACAAAATTTACAAAACTGCATATTCATGGGGACTGGATGTATGTAAAAAAAAAACACCAAAAAAACACAAGTGCTTATTCCATTATCCCTGAAATAAAAGAAGAAATAAAAAAAATAATATTGTCTAATAAACAAAACAGTACAGAGAAATACATATTTTTATAAAAAAAAGGAAGAAGAAATGACATAGCATGCTAACACTTCCAGTACAGTTGGAAGACAATATGGGTGCCTTTAGTTGCCGAAGCTGACTTGTCTGGTACTATATTGTGAGATAAATAGATGTAATAATATACGCAATAAGAAGAACACATAAAACCACACGCCACATGCTGACACTGTCTGCACAGATGGAAGACTGACCCAAAAGATCCCCCTGAGAGCCATCTGTATCCTCTGTGTCACAAAAACCACAGTCGTCTTTTTCCTTTCCTTTTTTTTTTTCCTTTCTGATTTTCTTTTTCTTTTTTTGGGGGGGTGGGGGGGGGGTGGGGGGGGATAGGGGGTGGGTTGTTTTTTTTTGCTTTTAAAAGCTGACCATCGCAAGGTTAGGTTTTCAAGTTTTTCCCCCCTCCCCCTCCTCAAAATGAAACCGCTGACCAACAACAGAATCTGCAATGAAAATGTGGAGGGAAAATAACATATACCATACCTTACTCTGAGGCTACAAGCAAAAAAACACCACCACACCCTCCCCCCCCCCCCCCCCCCCAAAAAAAAGGGGGGGGGGTGAATATCAAACTACTAAAACAAAAAATGGAGGGAACAAATATCAAAACATACACACAAAAAACCTCTAAAAATATCAAACAGCTAAAATGGTAGGGGGAAATGCCTGTAATATAAAAATTATCACCTAAAAAAAAAAAGGCAAAGAAAAAAAATTGCCCTTTAAAAAAAAAGTAAAATAAAGTTAAAAAAACAACAACAACTGACTAATAATAAAGTGACGAAAATGACAGTGAAAAAGTTGGAAAAAGAAACATGCAATAAGTCCAGTATCTCAAACCCCACTCTGACCGCTAAAGGGAAAAACCACAACACACTAACCAGCTGCACAGCAACCAAATAAAGACAAACAAACAAAAACACAGCAAAACTGGATGGATGATAACATATGTGGAAGACTCCGGAACTCAAATGAAAGTACATGAATCCCAGCTCCCAATAATTCTAGTGCTAAATAACATGCAGACCCGCTCTGACCGACCCTCAGAGAAAAAACACTTTTCTTAGCATATACTTGTCTCTATGACTGAGCTGTGCATGTCAAAGTTTACAACCCCGTACGATAAAACCGCAAGCAGCTTAGGGTCCAAGCATCCTGCTCTGGCTCCAAGCACCCAATTATTGAATGTTAAGTCAACACACATCCTAAATAAGTTTGTACTGTACAGATTTCTCATGCTGTCTACAAGAAATAACATCACAACAATCAAAAATATCAAGCTCTTTGTTATTGTCAAGGTTATATCAAAGGAGAGATATCTGATTTAGGGATATTAATCTCAAAGGCAAGGAAAACGGCCCATCTCACTGCACTGCATGCTGACAGCTAGGTAGCAACTTCTTCTTAGTGGCTAGTAGCGTCTGTATGCTGCCGATGTTAGTCAGGTGGCAATTCACCAACTGAAAGGAGACCTGAATCCTGCACTGGAATGTTGGCATAAAGCAAAAAGGAGTCCGAGGAGGCTTAGGGATATAGAGAGAGAACAGAAGGGTAGATGTCAGTTGGTACATTTTGCATGTGTCCACAAATCTGAACAAGTGTTAGGTGTTACCTACTATACTGTTACAGTACATGCCACCTCACATGCTGCCCCCAAACAATGAAGGATCAAAAAATAAAAAGAAAATTTAAGAACAAAATGCTGCTGCTGCTGCTGCTGCTAAAGTTCGTGATGGTGATGACGATTATCACTGTCTCATTTAACCCTTTCACCCCTAACAACAACAACATTAACAACAGCAACAACAACAATTTTCATAGTTGTCATCACATTTTAACCTTTTCACCTCCAGCCCAATTCAATTTCAAAATGTGGTTCAAGAGTTTGAGATATATGCATGAGTAATATACATACACAGATACAAAACTCCACATATTTGCCAACAACAACAAAAATAGCTGGCACGAGGGATTTCTGCTAAAAAAAAAAAATAAAAAAAAAAGACTGGAGATTGGTTAAGTGGGTGAAGGGCGATTAGCGTCACATTTTCTACGACGAGAGAGCGAACCATTTATGAGGTGGAAACGTGAGTGACGTCAACATTGTGAGGGTTAACTACACTGATGCTGCTTCAAACATGTCGACAAAATCCCCCCCCTTTTTTTTTTAATGTGAAAAAACACATTTTCAAAAAAATCCAAATCCCTCATTACATCATATGCGCACCAAACAAGTTTCCTCTTTTCTGCACTTTTTTTTTCTCCTTCCAGTTTCTCTCCTGCACATGACAGAGCAGGAAACACTGCAGGAGCATTATTCAGTTTCAAATCCCTGTTTCAGCGAGACAAACTTACCGCATCTGCCATATGCAATGCCACCAACAGGGTGGCTGTGAGCTAGTATTTCAAAAGCCCGATATGGTTAAGTATGGTGTGACTATACGATGACTTTTTCTCGTTGTTGCATGTTCCCACCACCACCCTCAGGATCAGTCACCCAGAATATATGCACTCTGTCTCACACCTGATATAGCGACACACAGGACTGAAGACAGTTGCGTTTGTGGCCATTTTCAATACCCCCCACAGGAGAGGCAGCCATACTATGACTTCAGAGCACAATCCATCAGTTTTGTTTTGTTCCTTTTGCTTTGGATTACATGTATGGTTTTATGAAAAAAAAAACACTTTTCATTTCAAAACAATTTTTCAAACAAAGGCAAGTGGTGACAAAAATTGGGAATCAACATGGTGGATTGACTAGGGAGAAATCGACATAGCAATACACGTTAAAGATTGTTCACACAGAAAGAAAATGACACAGCATTACTCTATGATTGTTCGAACACAAATAAAACGACATTGCATTACTGTACAGAGATTGCTCACACACAAAGAAAATGACATAGCATGACAGTACAGAGATTGTCCATACACAAAGAAAATGACATAGCATGACAGTACAGAGATTGTCATACACAAAGAAAATGAATAGCATGACAGTACAGAGACTGTCCATACACAAAGAAAATGACATAGCATGACAGTACAGAGACTGTTCATACACAAAGAAAATGACATAGCATGACAGTACAGAGACTGTTCATACACAAAGAAAATGACATAGCATGACAGTACAGAGACTGTCCATACACAAAGAAAATGACATAGCATGACAGTACAGAGACTGTTCCATACACAAAGAAAATGACATAGCATGACAGTACAGAGACTGTTCATACACAAAGAAAATGACATAGCATGACAGTACAGAGACTGTTCATACACAAAGAAAATGACATAGCATGACAGTACAGAGACTGTTCATACACAAAGAAAATGACATAGCATGACAGTACAGAGACTGTTCATACACAAAGAAAATGACATAGCATGACAGTACAGAGACTGTCATACACAAAGAAAATGACATAGCATGACAGTACAGAGACTGTCCATACACAAAGAAAATGACATAGTGCATAAGACTATGTACAGAGACTGGTTTCATACACAAAGAAAATGACATAGCATGACAGTACAGAGACTGTTCATACACAAAGAAAATGACATAGCATGACAGTACAGAGACTGTTCATACACAAAGAAAATGACATAGCATGACAGTACAGAGACTGTTCATACACAAAGAAAATGACATAGCATGACAGTACAGAGACTGTCCATACACAAAGAAAATGACATAGCATGACAGTACAGAGACTGTTCATACACAAAGAAAAGGGACATAGCATGACAGTACAGAGACTGTTCATACACAAAGAAAATGACATAGCATGACAGTACAGAGACTGTTCATACACAAAGAAAATGACATAGCATGACAGTACAGAGACTGTTCATACAGAAAATAACTGAAGAAGGTGGACTAAAGGTAGTGGCAGTTTGTCCCATGCTGTTAAAATAGACAAGGTTTTGATCCTGTGTTTCATTCAGATGGACATTTGTTTGGTTTCAGCTGATGTCAACAACAACAAAATTTTTTAACCCAAACAAAAAAAAACCCACACAAATTATTTTTTAAAAAGAATAAAGGACACAATATTTTTTTAAAAATCGAAACAAAATAATGTTGTTAAAGCGACACCTTTTTTCGAGCTGTTATATCATAAGATTTAAAAGCGTCTGGTTTTAGATGATGTCAATGAAAAAAAAAAAAAAAATTTTAAGAATAAATTTAACAAAGTAAAGAGCAATGAAATACAACAAAAGTCAAAATCAAAACAAACTGAAATGAACCAAATCAAACAAAACCAAATAAAATAAAACAAAATGAATCAAGGTGAAAGAGTGACCAGCAAAGCAACATTGTTAGCACTTTCCGTTGGTCTTGGAGCTGCGCGCTGATCCGTTCAAACTGCCGTTGGTGCCTTGTTTTGTCGTCTTCCGCTGTCGCAGGGGGCCTGGGTTCGATTCCTTCGTGCCATTGGTCAAGGGAGCGTCTGCAGAATCTCCACTGTCTTCAAACGCCTGTGGATAGAGTGACAAGCAGGAACACATTAAAAGATATGAAAAAATGACAAGGAAGGAGGGGGGAGAGACACAGCGAAGCATAAAAAGAATGGGACAGCCTGGCTGGTTAGAGTGTTGTGCATTGCACTCATGATCTGCTGACCTGGGTTTGAGTCCCGTTCAAGGGGATTATCCCCCTGCAGTTAACATCAGTGCCAACGCCACTCCCCTACAAAAGTCCTTCAGATGAGACTTTAAACAGGTATTAAGTGCTAACATTTGCAGAACATCTTGCACGCACATTAAAACCTGCTAATCTTTTTGGAAGAGTAGGCCATTGTGTGCCAGTGGGAACGGATGACAAAACTGACAAAACTGCATACACACAGGGACTAGATGTAAAAAAAGCACATGAGTGCTTGTTTCATCATCCTCGAAATAAAAAAATAGAATATAGAATACATAAAATAAAAGTAATGTTTGTGTTGTAATGCACGTATCTCATGCATACCCAAGAATCAGCATTCAAGTAGCCATTGAACCCTATAGGGGCATGGAGGATTTTATCAAACAATTATAAATCCATTGTAGTAACATACTGGAGTTACATCGACAAAAACATTTTCTTTCAACACTGCAGGTGACAGGAATATAACTGTAGTCAGGGTTTTTATTAAACTCCACCACGCAACTTTGTTCTTGGTTCTAACTCTGAATAATAAATGCATGAAGTTTTTCTATCATTACACAGATGCAGATATACTGCTAAATGATACCCACTTCATCCCCAAAGTCAAAATGTGGCTACCTAAGTGATGGAGAGGGGGGGGGGGGTTGCCTATGCAAAAATCTCACCGTTAGTAAGCGTAAGGAAGGGGAACTCCCTCTCCCCCCAAAAAGGGAGGAGGAAGAGAAAGGGGAAGGGGACCCCCCATCCCCACTGCCCAAAGAAAAAACCCACCTCCACATTCTCTCAGTCTACTCAAGCAAAAAGATAAAAACCAAACAAAACCAATCAACCAAACAAAAAATACAACCCTTCCCCCCATCCAAAAACAATAGACAAAGAGAGACAGACAGACACAAAGAGAGAGACAGAGAGACAGAGACAGACAGATACAGAGAGAGACAGAGACAGACAGACAGACAGAGGGAGAGAGAGAGAATGAGAGACAGACAGACAGAGAATGAGAGACAGACAGACCAGACAGACAGACAGACAGAGAGACTCAGAGAGACAGAGACAAAGACAGAGAGACAGAGAGGCAAAGAAAGAGAGAAGGAATCAACCCAAACAAAGTGCCGTTTATCTTACAAGCATGGGTGATAAACACTGAACACAACAAAACCAGCTGTTTGTCCTTGATACCCACCTTCCACTTGTTGGAGTACTTGGCCCTGAGGGCACACCCGTAGATGCACAGGAAGCTGCCTACCCCCTGCAGAAAACATACAGAGAGACCATCGTGTGTGTTACCTGGTTTTCAAAACTGACCAACTGTCACACAACACGTAAGCGCATTCTTTGTTACATTTATACACATCACTGCAGTCACACAACACTGAAGCGCATTCTTTGTTACATTTATACACATCACCACAGTCATACAACACTGAAGCGCATTCTTTGTTACATTTATACACATCACCACAGTCATACAACACTGAAGCGCATTCTTTGTTACATTTATACACATCACTGCAGTCACACAACACTGAAGCGCATTCTTTGTTACATTTATACACATCACCACAGTCATACAACACTGAAGCGCATTCTTTGTTACATTTATACACATCACTGCAGTCAACAACACTGAAGCGCATTCTTTGTTACATTTATACACATCACCATAGTCACACAACACTGAAGCGCATTCTTTGTTACATTTACACACATCACCACAGTCATACAACATATACACATAAAAGTCACACAACACTTCTGAAGCACATTCCTTGTCACATTTATACACATCACCGCAGTCACACAACACTTTGCACTGTGCCTAAAATATTGATTCAAAGCTTATTCGATCAAACCTCCCTCTTTCCACTTCATTAACAACAAAAAAAGACCCTTTGCAACAGCTTCTGGGATGGGATAGCTCAATGGTCAGAGTGCTCGCTTTCCCCAAGTCACGTTAAGCAGCGTCAAGCGTGGTAACCAATTGGATGGGTGACCATTTGCGCGCCTTGGCTACAGGACAGTTCCCCCCAGTTCACCCAGCTGTAAATGGGTACCTGCCCTCTTTAGGGTCAGGGAAGGTAAAGCAGTGAGGAAGAGGAGATGGGCGCCACCCTCAACATGTTGGCCCCTAGAGAAGCCGAGGTCTCTGGATGCCTTTGCTCCTCTACGACCACACAGGTTATGGGACACCTTTACCTTTACCTTTTTGCAACAGCTTTAAGTGTTTGAATATACATTTTATTTTCTTTCAAATCTATCTCCCTCCTACCTACCCTAGCCCCAAAACAACAAACACGCATACAACCACCTGCCATGGCACAGTGATTAGCAACTTGGATTTTGGACTGGAAGGTTGCGGGTTTGAATCCCATAAGAGTCATAGGTATTTTTCGGGCCCTGGCCAGCTTCTACTCGAGTGAGTGTGCTGTGGGCTTAGTGGGAAGACTGGGACCTCACAGTTGAGCTTCATCCACTTTACAGATGCAAGTTTGAGAGTGTATCTCAAATTACCTGACCAACACTGCAGGTGTCTGTATCTCTCTAGCCCAGTTAACGCCGGGATATATTATGATAGTAAGCATAGAATACAACCCTGTCAAGTAGTCTCAAAGCACATGTACTTCCATAGCAGCATCATTAAATCATCCTCATTCTCACTGATCATCATACAATGAAAAAATTGCCTCTGATTCGGTGGCCCCCATTCTGGTCTCATGGTAACCTCAGATTCGGTTTCCCCATACACTTCTGTGCCTGTGGTGAGTTTGTGTTAAAGCCTTGGGGGTTGGGGGTTCGTGGGGGACAGTTGTTGTTGGGACGTTGTGGTGGTTGCCACCTCAGGTAAGCAACTCACTCAGTCTGGCTCCGTGACTGAGCTAATACTGTCGTTAGTATGGGGGCTTAGCAGGTGGTGTCCTGTGTATGTTAGCTCAGAGCACGCACCACTGAACACCACCAAAGTGACCCAGCAGCATTGCAGGGCCCCTCTGGCTGGTGGCCCCATGGTGGCCTGATATTGATGAACTCCTGGTGGGTCTCTGACCCTGAGGATGAAACCTAACAAATCTGGGTATGGCTGTGGTGGGAAGACTGAAATGAGCGGGTGGGGACAGGTGGAATAGGAATGTCATGGAAGATGAGGCAGCAAAAAAAACAAACAAACAAACAAACACGCATACAAACAGTAAATGCGCATTCAAACAAACACCATTTTTTTTTTTGAAAAGCTCAGAAAAACAAGCAAAAATTAAGAAAATGAGACAGTCAGTATTCTCGACTGTATTCCTACCATAATCAGAAGCCAGAGAAGGACATTGAAGATGACCGTTTTCTTAAACGTCTGTGCCCCAAACTTGATAGAGATGATGGTTTCTGTCAAAGTATTAGCCCTGAAAAAAAGAACAGAGAAAAGACATAGGAATATAGGTTTCACGACCACACTGCAACACCACATCAAATCACATCCTATAGCGCCCACAGAAACAAGACACACTTTAAAAGCTTGTAAAACATATCACTGTCTCCAACAACTGATGGTAACTTGGGGTTACTCTTATCTTTGTTTTTATCCGGGATGCACTAGGCCTGACTTGGTAGGCGCTGTCAGGTGCTTAATGGCAGCGCAATGGATTTTTGCTCAAGTGACAGACAACCACAGCTGCTGTCTGCACGTTCTGTTCAGAAGAAGAAGAAGAAATATTAAACTGAGATTGTCTCCAAACAAGTCAAGCTCTTAGCATAACAACCGGCACTCTCCTTAAAAGAAGAAAAACAAAATCCTCTGAAGCCAAAGTATGGTTGCCTAGTATATAAGGCAAATTAGTTGAAAACAGGTCATACATGTGCAAACTTCTCATTCAGTAGTGTCACTAGCCATCTCACAACAGTGATTCCTAGGTGTGATGATCAGGGAGAAGTGCATGTTCTCAGTAACCCTCTGGTTGCTGAGCTCAGAAACAGGCAGCAACAATAACAGAAACTGCGTTATTGTATGATACCGAGTTGTACATTCACGTCAACTTGTCAATATTAGTATAAATGTATGAGTGCTCCTGGCTCACACACACAAGTACTGTACATGTGGTTGCCCCCACCCACCCCACCCCCCAAAAAAGGGAAGAATTGAAATATATAATCTTTCATTGTTAAGCAAAAATGAAGTAAAAAAAAAAAAAAAAAAAAAAAAGGACAAGAGCTTTTTACTGACTACAAATTACAGCCTAAACCCATGTCACAGACACAAGTGGAAAAGGATGAAGTGAAAGAATTTATGAGAGATAGACAGAGAGAAACAGACAGACAGACAGACAGAGACAGAGACAAAGAGAAAGAGAGAGACAGAGGGAGGGAGACAGAGACAGAGAAATAGAGAGAAAGAACACTGAACACTGAAATTCAGAGTTTCAATAGAGAGAGACAGAAAGACAGAAAGAGAGAGAGAGACAGAGACAGAGACAGAGACAGAAAGAAAGAAGACAGTACAGAGGAAAAACAAACAAAAAAGCTACACTTTAGAACTCACACAAACATCCAACACTGTGTTCCAAGACGTTTGCAGCGAGGGTCAGTCACATACACGTAATACTGCCTGCACATCAGATCACAAAACATCAACATCATCACCATCATCATCATCTACAACTACCAGGTAGCAAGAGACCACAGACTTAAGGTCGTCCTGTCACACAGATTGTTCACAGTGACAGTACTTTCCCTTAAAATTTTTTTTTTTTTTTTTTTAAAGACAGTACTTTTCTACCCCTCAACATGACTGTGCATGGGGGCGGTCTGGGCACGAGTCTTTCCAAAGAGAAGATGAACACTGCATGCATTTAAAAAGAACTTGTAGGGGAGAGGGGGGGGGCGATAACTCAGTGGTCAGAGCACTTGCTTTCTCCCAGTCAAGTTAAGCAGCATCGAGCATGGTCACCAGTTGGATGGGTGACCATTTGCACACCTTGGCTTCAGTACAGTTCCCCCATTTCACCCAGCTGTAAATGGGTACCTGCCCTCTTTAGGGTCAAAGAAGTTTAAGCAGTGAGGGAGAAGAGATGGGTGCCGCCCTCAATATGCTGGCCCCTAGAGAAGCTGAGGTCTCTGATGCCTTGCTCCCCTATGACTGCCTAGGTTATGGGACATCAATCACAGGGGGGGGGGGGACTGGATAACCTACTGGTTACAGCATTGCACTTGCGATCCTGTGGCTGCCATTCAAGGGAATTTCTCCCCTGGAGTTAGCATCAGTGCTGACACCACTCCCCCACCAAAATGTCCTGATGAGACTGTAAAACCGAGGTCCCATGTGCAAACACATGCAGAACATTTTGCACACATGTCCACCTTTTGGAAGAGCAGGCTATTGTTGTGCGCAAGTAGAAACGGTTGACATAATTTTTTTTTTTAAGTGCAGGCACATTAGAAACATGCTTAGACATCATGTAGACAGAATTTACAATGCTACACAAACCATTCACAAACATTAACCCGTTATTTACGATACAAAAGCACATACCTTGACATAAAAACAAACTAATAAATTCTCCAAGTTATCAACCTGACATGTTGTGGAGGTTGTAATTCCAGGCGGGTGTGTCATTCAGTCTGGCTCTGTGACTCGAGCTATTGCTGTCAGTAGGAGGCTTGATATGAAGTGTTCTGCGCTTTTTTAGCTCAGAACAGGCATGACTGAACACTGCCAAACTGACTCAACAGCCATGCAGGGCCCCTCTGGCTGGTGGCCCTGCGGTGGCCTAACACTCATGAGCTCCCTGTGGACTCCCAATCCTGAGGATGTGACATGACAAATCTGGGTATGGCTGTGGCAGGTAGATTGAAATGAACAGCATGGGAACAGCAGAACAAGAACATCACACAAGAATGAGGCAGCAAAAAACAAAAACAAAAACAAAACAAAAAAAAACAAATAAAAACAAATAAAAAAACCCAAAACAAAAAAAACTTGCCCTCTGCTTTACAAAAGAAAAAAAAATCCTCTGAAGTCGGAGTACAGCTGCTGATGTGGTGAGGTACATGAAAACAGCCCATACTCAAAAACTTCTCACCCAGTGTATTTAGTCCCACAGTGACTCCAAGGTGAGTGACTGATGAATCAGCCAGAGTACCTATTCTGGGTGACCCCCGGGGTATTAAACTGGGGAACACCAAACGACAGAACAACAACACTAACAACTTTATTTATTTATTTATTCTAGTTATCTATTTATTCCTTTATATCAAGGATAACGAAATGAGCACTCATGTGCTTTTTTACATCCAGTCCCTGTGTGTATGCAGTTTTGTCATCTGTTCCCACCAAGCACACAATGGCCTACTCTTACGAAAAGCGGAACAGGATTTAACATGTGCGAAATATGTTCTGCGTGCATTCACCGCACACGTGGCCTCAGTTTAGTCTCACCCGAAGGACTTTTGGGGAGAATGGAGTCAGCACTGATGTTTACTCCAAGGGAAAAATCCCCTTGAGGTAAACATGTCCTACCTTATGGTTCAGTGGTCAGAGTGCTCACTTTCCCCTGGCCAATGTTAAGCAGCTTCGAGCATGGTTACCAGTTGGATGGGTGACCGTTTGCACACCTTGGCTACAGTACAGTAGTTCCCCTAGTCACCCAGCTGTAAATGAGTACCTGCCCTCTTTAGGGTCAGGGAAGGTAAAGCAGCAAGGGAGAGGAGATGGGCGCCACCCTCAACATGCTGGCCCCTGGAGAAGCTGAGGTCTCTGACGCCTACAACCACACAGGTTATGGGACACCTTTACCTTTTACCTTCACCTTACCTTATGGCGGGGGCGGAGACCAGGCTGATGTGGAGAAGTCGTATCATGTTCAGGATGTGGGGAGGGGGCACAAAGAAAATCTGCTTCAGGAAAAACGTGTTCAGTTCCGTCAGCTGAAAACCACACACAACAAAACAAAGAGTAGAGTTAGTTACTTTTAATCTTGGTAAATATGTGTGAATATAAACCAAAAATAAAATTCATTTCTAGCAAAAATTTGAAAACAGAATGGAATAAATGTGTTTGATAACTGTGTCAATGTAAATTTAAATAGTACAGTTCTTGAATAAAAAAAAAAAATTTTAAACCACACACACACACCCACAAAAACATAATACAGCTTACTTAACCTGTAATGTCTTGTTTCTTTACTATCATAAAGACTCTCTGAGATCATTTTCACCAGAAATAAATTCTGGATGTCACAGCTAAGTGGTTAAGAGCATATGACTTCCACCCCTTCCCTTCCATGAAGTCGTGGGTTGGAATCTCAGCAGTGTCTGGGGAATTAAGTTAAGGCCAATGACATGTATGATCTCACAGGTCACCTCAACCTGCAGACCTGCTAACACCTTCATTCCCTTCTCAACTGGTCCCACTTCTTTCCTGCTCTAATGTAAGACACCCTATTTCCTAAAGTTGGCTTGAGCCAAAAGCTGTGTCAGTTATTGGTGTAAGCAAAGTATCAGGGCCTATCTAAACACGGCTTTATCCTTTAAAGTGTTATACACTGAGATGAAAGCTCGCATTGCAACAGCAACATCTGCTCTAGTCAGACTCGAGAAGATCATCAGAAGCAACAACATCAGCTTCTGCACCAAATACCACCTTTACAAATCCCTCGTGATATCTATCCTCCTATATGGCTGTGAATCATGGACTCTGACAGCAGAGTTAGAGAGGAGAATCCAAGCATTCGAGAACAAGT
>CM060344.1:10007001-10009501 GCA_030674155.1 Stramonita haemastoma
TTCTGTTTGTCATGTTTTGTTTTTTTTCTCTGTTCTGCGCCCAGCATTTTGCTGGCAAGCCCTTGAAGAGAAAAAGAAAACAACAAAGAGAAACCCATTATGTGGCAAAGTACCTTAGTTATTCCATTCCTTTACAGCATAATAAAACCCGGCTTTGGACACCAGCCACTCCGCTTAAAATTTATCTATGGCCTTTAGATTGTATCTAAAGATTAGATTTCCAAAAACAAAGAAGCCCAAAAAAAACAGAAACAAATAGAGCCATGGGCAGAAATGACAATTCCTATACAAAATTTCTAGAAATCATGAATCCATAAGATAATTAAATCAATCATGATATACCAGAATTTAATTAGTATAAAAAAGGTACAAAAGTTACAAACTTATACAACTTTAAATGACAAAACATTCTAAACCTAACCCACTCCACAAGCTGATAAAAAAAAAAAAGATTACACAAAATGATTTTAACAAAAAAACAACAACAACAAAACACAGAATTAAACACATAAACATCCCCCAAAGCCAATATGCATGGTGGGCAAAAACGGTCACATATATGCAGAATCTCACCACTGGTGATCCTCAGAGCTCTAGCAAAGAAACAACAAAAAAAAAACCCTAAAAAAAAACCAGAATCAGATGTATGCATAAAATACGGTTGTAAATCAAAAAAGAAAAATACAAAGAGCATGCATGAATCAAAAAGCTCCAGCCCCCAAACCTTGGTGTCAGGCCCGGCATCACGCAGATCTGGGAACAGCCAGACGATCAAGCGCCGCACGTCTGAGTGAGTTTGGAATAGGATGAACACCAGCAGAAGAAAGTACAGCACACTGGCACCTGGGAAAGGCAAAACAGATCACGTCAGTTAATGAATGAAACACGCACAGAAACACACACACACACACACACAGAAACACAGAAACACAGAAACACACACACACAGAAACACATAGAGAAACACAGAAAAACACAGAAACACACACACACACACACACACACACACACACACACACACACACACACACACACAGAAACACACACACAGAGAAACACAACACACACACACACACACACACACACACACACACACACACACACACACACACACACACACACACACAGAAACAGAAACACACACACACACACACACACAGTGACACACACAGTGACACACACACACACACACACACACACACACACACACACACACACACACACACACACACACTCACACATTCACACATTCACACTATTCGCACACTCACACATACACACACACACACAAAACAATCGGGAAAAAAAAGTCATTTACTGAAGATATAATATATAGTGAACTCTAGAAATATACAAGAAAAGGCGATGATGTGCACAACACTCCAACAAACATGATTCAAACTATAGTTTAATGGTTGAAATTCAAAGGTAGTTACAGATTAACGTATCCTGTTTTCTGTGTGTGTGTGTGTGTGTGTGTGTGTGTGTGTGTGTGTGTGTGTGTGTGTGTGTGTGTGTGTGTGTGTGTGTGTTTGTGTGCGTGCACATGCGTGCACATGCATGCATGCATGCGTATGTGTGCGTGTGCATGTGCATGTGTGTGTGTGTGTGCATGTGCATGTGTGTGTGTGTATGTGTGTGCATGTACCTCTAGATTAGACAAGAAAAACATGTGTGTGTGCGTGTGCATGTGTGTGTGTGTGTGTGTGTGTGTGTGTGTGTGTGTGTGTGTGTGTGTGTGTGTGTGTGTGTGTGTGTGTGTGTGTGTGTGTGTGTGTGTGTGCATGTACCTCTAGATTAGACAAGAAAAACACAACAGAAAAATAAACCGCAAACAATACAGAAACAAACCAAAGAGAGTGTGACTGACAAAGAGAAAACCTACTCACTGAATTTTCAGAAGATGATGTTACTAATTATATACTATTGGTAGGGACACATAGTGCTGCTTACTGCTAAGGGGGGATAATCTCAAGGTAAATTTATGGAGTTTTCCACAAAACTATAATCGGCAGATGATAATAAGTATTTGGCACTCCTTGTACAGAATGTTCTCTTTCTCTTCATTACAAATGCTTTCTCAGTTTCTGGTGTTACATTACATCTTTCCAGAATTCATTAATGACGCAACAGGACACAAAAAATAACAACAACAAAAGAATCTGAATCTATGATTGATCATCATATGAAACAACACTTACCAAAAACCAGTCGCCAGATAGCTGGATGGGGTCTTGTGAAGGGTCCTGGGGAAATGAATTCATTCATTATGATCATGGATGGTAAAAATACAAATTCTACAAGTGCCATTACTGAACAGCAAAACTCTTATCATTCTTATTATCCCAGCTGTTGTTATGCAAGAGTATTCATTCTCCCTTAAAACTTGTTTTTCTTCTGGAATGCCAGCTTTACAAACAACAGTAACAAAAATTGAAAGAAATGGAAAAAAAAACTATTAAAAAAATTAAATAATACTGAGGAGGGGGAGGAGGAAGCT
>CM060344.1:10019501-10044501 GCA_030674155.1 Stramonita haemastoma
AATCGAACCCTGGTCGTCAAATTGCGAGCGCAATGTTCTGACCACTAGGCTATCCCGTCCCTTGAGTCGTCGTGGCACTATTTTGAATTCTTGGGTCAAGTTGAACCTAGTGGATCCCTACCCTCACAAGACCATCTATATCTCTCTTAAGCAAAGGGATGATGGATTTTTTAAGTATGCACAAGACGTTGTTCCCCCTGCCAGTAGATGCTATGCCTAATGTCAGATGAATATTTGCTCAGGAACAGAAGGAAAAAAGCAAAAACAAACGTTAAAACTTAATTTTTTAAAAGATTAAAATTAGATGTAAGCCAAGTAGAACTTGCAGTACTCAAAAAGTTAGCATTATAACGTGACCACCACCCTTACCCCCCAAAAAAAACAACAACAAACAAACAAAAAACAACCCCAAACAAAAGGGGAGGGGGGGGGGGGGGGGGGGGGAACCATATCAACACTTGTCGTTGATTGGTCAGGTGTAAGACAAAGCCTCTGATTGGTCAGGTAGCCACAGAGCTAAGGGAACCCGCGTGGTGACGAGGTGAGCAAGGGCATATCCACTTCAGCTTGCAACTCAAAAGATTTGTAAGCCTTGTTAGTCTGTTCAGCTGTCTGCCAAGAAATGTTTGAATGAAATGAAGCGGCTTTCTCCACGCAGTGTTTCAAAGGTACAACGGTTGGTATCCCCCCCTTCCCCTGTTCATTGCATACTTGTTAGTTATAGGCCAAGCCTAACGCGTTTCAAGATCTAAAATTCAGGCCATAGACGGCATAGAGCTATGACGTGATCCACGAACAAATTTGAACTGGTGAGAAGCCCCGTATTTAAAAGTTACCGTAAAGAGCAACTTGGCCAGTATGTCGTTAAAAGAGAATCAATCCTTCAATTTGTTTTTCTTTCTTCTTCCTAGACAGCAGCTATTGCTTGATATAACCTGAGCAAAATATGTGTTGCACTTCCATTGAGCAAAGATGGCGGTACAACAGTCATTACCCCCCCCCCCCCCCTCCCAACCGGCCTACCCCACACTCGTTTTGCATCCGACGCACTTCCATCTTTTAGAATAACCAAAGTAGGGAGAGAAAAGGAATAGGTGTTGCCATCTTCCAGAAAAATTCAGCAATATTCACTTATCTTAGACGTGTGTAGTCTGGCTTACATAATTCCATAATTTGCTGCTGCTAACAGTGACCTGAAAAAGCAGTGCATATAATAATGGTTTTAGAATAAAGCAGAAACTTCAGGCATATTTTTCTAAGCCTGTTTTCCTTCCCCTGTATGTGTGTGTGTGTGTGTGTGTGTGTGTGTGTGTGTGTGTGTGTGTGTGTGTGTGTGCGTGCACCAAAGCACATGTGTGAGTGATGTGTGGCTGCTGAAACCGAATGTGTCACAGGCGCACACTTCAAAAACAAAATCCCAGCTACCTAAGGATGAAACTTCAAACGCACTGAATGGTAATCTGTTTTCAGATCGAATCATCCCGGACTGAGACAGTAGGCCTATTCACTGTTGTGGTATGATCCAATTTCAACTGACCTCCTGATGCTTCTGTATCTGAAATACAATGTCGTCTGCTGGCATCTTATGGGGATTAAAAGACGTTCCTATGTCGCCCATGAAAAGTAAGTATTGTCCTGTATTTGAGTCTGAAACTGTGGTGTGTTTGTGTTATTGTGATTGTCATTGTGTGTTTGTGTGGGGTTCAATAGAACAGGAGGCAGTATTTCAGTTGCATAGTAGCAAAATCAGATTATACAGGTTTTTTTTTTTTTTGCAGTTGCTGAACAATGGTTTTAAACAAATATTGGGACACTTTTCTGTAATAGAACGTACTTTTTCATGTGAGAAGGTGCAAGGCAGGGAAAGGGTTTGTGACCGACTTTGTTTATTTTGAGGATAATGGAATAAGCATTCATGTGTTTTTTCAATGGATTCTTTTTGTGGCTGTATGGTCTTAGTCGCTGTCCTACCTATTCTACCTTTTGGAAGAGTAAGCCATTTGTGCTGGTAGGACCTGATGACATTGATAATTTAAGCCTCATGCACAGGGGGACTAGAATGCTTGTATTGAAATACTTGCAATATCTGCATTGTTGCTGTTCCATGTAAACACTTTGAGTTTAAAATGTTGCTCATGTTTAGGAGACTTTTTTCAAATGCAGAAAAATGCCTTAATAAATTCTTCTTTATTGACATCTTTTCCTCCCTTAGGCTACGGCCATAGTAAACCCGGCCCGTCCCGTTGTTTCGACGGCCGTCTCTTTGACGGAGAACGGATCCGTCAAAGCGGCCATAGTCAACCCGGCCCGTCTCTTTCTGACAATATGGTCACCCCGAGACTGTGAGTGACGCAAAAATGAGGCTGCCGCGGTGACGCAAATCGACAGAAAATAGTTCGACATAAAAAGTGTTTTTACGTAAAATCTCCCCCAAAAACTTTTATCAAAACCATTGGAATGTAATCGGGAAAGGTTAATTTACTAGTTTGTGTAGTCAGAATTTTTGAAGCACCATAAATAAGTTTTTCTTGATTATTTTCCTTTCCGTGGACCGGCAAACGGACGTGTTGCTCGAACGTCAAAACGACGGGTTTGAGGGTTAAAAAGAACGGGCCGGGTCTACTATGGCCACGCTCAGCCGTTTTCAGTGACGCCACAGAGTAATTCAGCCGGGCAGCATTTTTCACCCGGCATTTTTTTGACCAGCATTTTTTTGACGGCGTCAAAACGACGGGTTTACTATGGCCGCGGCCTTACTGTACCTTCTCTTGTATTTTCCACCTTTCTCACTTAATATCACGGAGAGTGAACAGTTCTTAAATTTACTGCTGTAATAACACACACACACACACTCACACTCTCTCTCTCTCTCTCACTCACACACACACACACACACACACACACACACACACACACACACACACACCACACACACACACACGTCTGCTTGTCTGCCTGCCTGCCTGCCTCTCTCTCTCTATCTCTCTCTCTCTCTCTCTCTCTCTCTCTCTCTCTCTCTCTCTCTCTCTCTCTCTCTCTCTCTCTCTCTCTCTCTTCTCCTCTCTCTCTCTGTGTTACATCTTCTTGATATTGTTGTAATTATCAATGATAGTACCTACTCAGGGCAAGGGTCTGATAAAAAAGAAAATACTCATGCTTATCCATCTCCTGTGGAGAAAAAAATGTCATTCTGTCCATCTATGCATGCATGCATGCATGCAATGCATGCATCCATCCATCCATCCATCCATCCATCCATCCATCCACCATCCATCCATCCATCTGTCTGTCCGTCTCCCTCTGTCTGTCTGTCTCTGTATTTCTCTCTCTCTCGCACTGTTTTCTCTCTGTCTCTGTGACTTTAATTACTTACTGTTCTTTTTAAATTAGACAATGCCTTATATTTCTTTTGCATTTGTTTGTCTTTATCAGGTACTTCACTGCAATCTTGGGGCTTCTCACCACAGGCACCATGGCACTATGAGACGCGTGTGTGATTTTTTCTCACCTGGTTAGGCCCGTGTTTTTAGAGGGTAGGGAATGGAGGAGACTGGAAAATTGGTCAACAAATCCCTGAAGCGTTTTGTTTTCTTGCGATCTGGGACATGAACATAATTATTTCATGTTAGCCTTCAAAATTGGGATCTTTTGTTGTCCCAGTGGCTCACAGTTTTCACACATGCTCGCAAGCTTTCAAATCTTAACAAAAACCATCCAGAGCTTTGGTTCAACATTTGACACTTTTGGGTGGGGGTCTATATGACTTGTCGCATGGGAAACACTTGAGCGGTTCTGAAAATGAGCAGTTGTAGAAATCTCCAAAAAGCTAATGTCGCGAATCCACCCATACAACAGCTGCCTTGCATAGCTGGTTCACAGGCATGACCAAAACAGGGCAACCGGCCATGACATGTTGACAGTTCCCCCAAAGGGGACACTGGTCTCACCTGTATCCCCCCCCGCTCTGACCCCGTTTTTCCCTCAAGGGCTTGCTGTCTTTGTCGCTGGACTTTTCTCAGTGGCCTTCAAAGGATCGCTGGACACCAACTTTGATTGCGTCAGTACTCTTTGCAAAATAAATTAGAATAAATCTGATTAAACTAAAATATAAACGGAATCAAAAAACCTAAATGCAGAATAAACTAAAAAAATAAAGCTATACAAAAATAAAATGAAATAGAATTAACATAAAAAAAAGCCAAAATAAAAAGATTAGCTTAGAAAATAATAAAAGCAGCCTAGAAATAAAACCCAAAAATAAAAGTAGCCTAAAAATAAAACCAAAAGTAGAAAATAAAACAGAAGTAACTAAAACAAGAGAATAGGGACCAAAAAAAAAAGGATAAAGAGGAATTAAAAAAAATATTTGCAAGAGGCTGACGCAGTCTTGGTTACAGTGATCCAGGCGTCCAAAAAATACCACCCTGGTAAGGGTTTTGAGATGGCACCTTTAGAGATGGTGACTCTGTCGCCCCCTCACTTAAATTTTTTTAGCTTTTCCTCCACTGACCATCTCAGTCCCTCTGTCCCCCCTTTGTCACACGGGTCCTGACTTAGTGGTTAGAGTCATCATGTGGATCATAGGGGATGCTCTCTGAAGGACTGGAGCTGTCATCTGACTGGGGATCATCTCTGGAGGACTGGAGCTGTCATCTGACTGGGGATCTTCTCTGGAGGACTGGAGCTGTCATCTGACTGGGGATCTTCTCTGGAGGACTGGAGCTGTCATCTGACTGGGGATCTTCTCTGGAGGACTGGAGCTGTCATCTGACTGGGGATCTTCTCTGGAGGACTGGAGCTGTCATCTGACTGGGGATCTTCTCTGGAGGACTGGAGCTGTCATCTGACTGGGGATCTTCTCTGGAGGACTGGAGCTGTCATCTGACTGGGGATCTTCTCTGGAGGACTGGAGCTGTCATCTGACTGGGGATCTTCTCTGGAGGACTGGAGCTGTCATCTGACTGGGGATCTTCTCTGGAGGACTGGAGCTGTCATCTGACTGGGGATCTTCTCTGGAGGACTGGGGCTGTCATCTGACTGGGGATCTTTAGGACTGAAGCTGTCATCTGACTGGGGATCTTTAGGACTGGAGCTGTCATCTGACTGGGGATCTTCAGGACTGGACCTTTCATCTGGGTAAAATGTGCTCTATCAAGACCTTGCATGTGTAAGTATATCAACTACTCGTACAGCTACTACTGGATTTATCATATGTGATGTTTCAGTTTTAAGCGATAATTTTGTTAAGGATGGAAAAAGTTAACCTTCTCAAGAATCAAGTTTATTTAGCTTTTACCTGTAAAGAGCTTTTTTTTTTATAAAGAGCTTTTTTTTTGGTCACTGCAGATATGGTCACAGAACTTTGTCAGAAGATCCACGACACCAAAGAATGGCCAAAAGAATGGACACAGTCTCTTGTAATACCCCTGCCAAAGAAAGGAAACCTCAAACAATGCCAGAACTACAGAACCATCAGTCTCATAAGTCATCCTAGCAAGATCATGCTGCAGGTAGTCCTCAACAGACTGAAAAACCAAGCGGAAAAACTCCTGGCAGAAGAACAAGCGGGCTTTAGACCAAAACGCAGCACAATGGAACAAATTTTCAATCTGAGAATTCTGATAGAGAAGCATCTCCAACACCAAAAAGACTTGTACCACAATTTCATAGACTTTAAAAAGGCCTTTGACAGGGTATGGCATGACGGCCTCTGGCAAGTACTCAGGCACTTCAACATTGACAGCTGTCTAATTGAAGTCATCAAAGCTCTGTACGAGAACGCAGAAAGTGCAGTTTTTATGAATAATCACGTGGGCGAGTTCTTCAAGACCACGGTTGGGGTTCGCCAGGGCTGCCTTCTCTCACCTGTACTCTTCAACCTCTTCCTCGAAAACATCATGACAGAGACACTGCAAAACCACCACACTTCCATCTCCATTGGTGGAAGACCCCTTTGCAACCTCAGATTTGCAGATGACATTGACCTCATGGGCAGCAGCAAACAAGAACTGCAAATCCTCACAGACAATTTAACAGATCGAGCGAGCGCATACGGCATGGAGGTCAGTACAGAGAAATCAAAGATCATGGTCAACAGCGCGAGTAATGACATCACGGAAATAAAGATGAATGGAGAAACACTAGAAGAGGTGAGCCAATTCAAATACTTAGGCTCCATCCTAACAAAAGATGGCACATCAAACAATGAAGTGAAAGCTCGCATTGCAACAGCAACATCTGCTCTAGTCAGACTCGAGAAGATCATCAGAAGCAACAACATCAGCTTCTGCACCAAATACCACCTTTACAAATCCCTCGTGATATCTATCCTCCTATATGGCTGTGAATCATGGACTCTGACAGCAGAGTTAGAGAGGAGAATCCAAGCATTCGAGAACAAGTGCCACAGAAGACTCCTCAAAATATCATACAAAGAACACAAGACCAATAACTATGTGAAAGAAGAAATCAAAAAGCGTGTGGGCCCCCAAGAGCCTTTGCTCTCCACCATAAAGAGGAGAAAGCTGATGTGGTTTGGTCACACCACAAGACACAACACCCTAGCAAAAACCATCCTGCAAGGAACAGTCGAGGGCAAGAGAAGAAGAGGCCGCCAAAAGAAATCATGGGTTGACAACATCAAAGACTGGACCGCCCAACCCCTGCAACACCTCCTACTAGCCACACAGGATCGTGAAGCATGGAAAAAGATCTCTGTTGCGTCTTCTCTCATGTCCCCCCTACGTCCTTTGGGACATGGGACTGAGTGAGTGAGTGTGTGCAGATATGGCAGTATGTAGATCTGGCATGAGTATCATGTTGGAAAAAATTGCTTTGTTGGAAGCCTATAATAATTTTTTTTCAAAGATATTTTCAATTAGAATAACTTGAATGTCCGTTGCTACATGTCTGAATGTTAAACACAATAAATTGACCCCATTTGATTTCGACTGAGGTTCTGACATGTAAAATACTTGGGGGAAAATAATTGTGAAGTAGAGTCCGTGTCAGACAAGTGAAGTCAGGTCATTGTAATGTTTGAACCAGTAAAACTTGGGGTTTTCAGCCTTACTGATGATGACTTACTGCTTTCAGGAGCTCTGGGGGTGGAATCAAGTGCTGGTGACTTCACAGCGTGTATGATGGCAGCTTTTATAACCTGCGTTTTCTAAATGACAGGTAAGGTATTTTTTGCATTTTTATTTCTGTTTTTGTAAACGTAATTTTTTTTTATAGTCTACTCTTAATCTACTTATTTTGCCTTGATATGGCCTCTGTCATTGGTGGGGATATTTTCATAACTTTTCTGTTAGGTTTATTTTAAAACTTTTGATTTAAAAATTGAAGGGTGGTTTGGTATTTCGTCCGTGCATATTCATTAAAAAAGTTTTTTTTAACATTTTTTTTCAATTTTTCATGTTTTATATTAAAGAAATAAAATGTCATGATACATGAAATAAAGTGTAGGATAATGGATTATCAAAATACAAAACATCATCTTGCAAAAATTATATCAATATCGATCAAAAAAGAAAGAATAATGATAATAATATTCAAAATAAAGGACATAGAAAGAAAAATCTGAAACCCGCACACAGACATATAAAATTAATGGTCTGTGCATATTCTTTATTTATACCTTACTCTTTTCTTTCTGATCTGACTCTCCAGGACAAATGTTTAATTTTTTTCATCATGTATTAATGACCTCTGTTTCTTAGTTTCCTTTATTGCCTCCCCCCCCCCCCCCCCCCCCCCCCCCCCCCCCCCCCCCCCCCCCCCCCCCCCCCCCCCCCCCCCCCTCCCCCCCCCCCCCCGCTCTCTTATATTTACCTTCAAAGGTGTGCTTGTATTACCAGGTACCAAAGGAGGCAGGGGGAGTGCCACTCAAGTCCAACGCTGCCAGCCAGGCACTGTCCATGTCGGTCAACAGAAAGGAATCGGGTACTACCATTAGTGTATCTTTACCTGTCTGAGGTGAGTCTGCCTTTGTATGGTGCTTTCTCTCCATGTCTGTCCTCGCCTCTGTCTGCATTTTTCTGTTTGGTGTGCTTTTCTTTGCTTGTCTGTTTACAATTTTTGTTTTTTTGTAGAGATTTTTTCCCCCCTGATTTTCTGCTTGTCTGTCTCTATCTGCAGGGTCTGTGTTTTATTTTGATAATACTTCCCTATGCACTAGATTGCCAGTTTTATTATTTTCTTATTCCTCGGAGCTTCAAGGTTCAATTATGGTGTGAGTTTATGTAAGCAACCATTTTTGCCCACCTTGAAGGTAGTCGCATTTAAACTTCAGGGATGATGTATAAACACACCAGTAGGCACGAGTTTAAAATTCTTGTCATCCATTCCTTCTTGCATACAATGGCCTGATTTTCCTAAAGGCAATAATTCTGATAATTCCCAGGCAAAAATTCCCCCAGAAGGATGCTGTGGTGGTGGCTTGAACTTCAGCTGTTGGATCACTAGTTCAACCTCGGACCACTGAGCCATCCCCTCCCCCTTCCCCTCCCTTCCCCTCCCCTGTGTGTGTGTGGGTGTGTGTGCATTTTTAGTCTTTTGTCCATTTCCCCTTTTACTATCTGTGTCTAACTTAGACCTATAGTTCTATTCTGAACAGGTGTCTGTGGTACAAACAGGCCAGTCAAGGGAGAGCTGCTACCGAAAAAGAAGAAAAAAGAAGAAAGCAAGCTCGTAGACCACTGTCACTGCACCTGCCTGCCTGCCTGCCTGCCTGCCTGCCTGCCTGCCTGCCTGCCTGCCTGCCTGCCTGCCTGCCTGCCTGCCTGCCTGCAGCAGAACCAAGAAGTTGCACAATCCTACCTCAGTGCAAGGTGAAGGACAGAAGCAATGCTAAGCCATAAGTGGAGAATGTAATTGTAGCACAGTATAGCCTGTCCTAAAATAATACTTGTCTCAGCCTGTATGGTCTGAAGCAACCCTTTAAAAAAATTTGGGGGGGGGGGGGGGGGGGGTCAGATCTATTTGAAAGTGTTACTTTAAAATGAAACTTAAAAAATAAAATTTTTGTCTAATCAGAAGTGTTGCTTAAAGATACTTCTGTAAGAATTTTTTTTTTTTTTTTCAATTTTTTTTTTATAGATCTGTTAAGTTGAAAGCAATAGTTAAAATTATCCCCAGTTGTTTTTTTTTTAAAGATGTAGTTCATAGCAATATTTGAAAATAAAACAAGATTTTTTCCTAAAGCAATGCCAAGAAATAAAACTTTGAAATTTTAAAACAGTTGATTGGGTTTTTTTTTTGTTGTTTTTATCTGCTTAGTTCAAAGTCCATGCTTTAAAATAAAACTTGCACATTCTTCAAAAGCATTTTTCATTTGTACAAAAAAAAGTTGCACACCAGTAGAGGATTGAAGTGATGGGTAACAGATAAAAGCTGTGTCTATCTTCTGTAATGTAAGACCCACAGTGGAAAATGGTTATGTCTGTAACGGAAACTGGTCACAGAGGATTTCAGGGGAAGGGGGGGGGTGGGGGAGATAAAAAATCTGTTGCTGCATATCAGCAATTTGAAGAGTCTCAAAACTTGATCAATCAGTTCAGGAGTTGCCATCAACTTGATGCCAGAGTAGACAAGAGTGATTTCAATCATTTAGGTCCATGAAGTCATGGGTTCAAATTTTGCTGGTGGCATCTGGTGAATTAAGGGTGGGGATGATTACAATATTGTGGATCAACTTAAAAGCATGGAGCTGCCAGTGCCTAAATTCCTTTTGTGTATATACTCACTGCTGAATATCAAATATGCGTTGTGATTAAATATCCTTTTACTCATGTCACTTATGGCTCATGCACACACACACACACACACACACACACACACACACACACACACACACACACACACACACACTCACACACTCACACACTACACACACTACACTCACACACACACTCACACACACACACACACACACTCACACACACACACACTCACACACACACACACACACACACACACACACACACACACACACACACACACACACACACACACACACACACACAGAAAAAAACCTTGGTCTTTAAATACTGTTTTTTTTATCCCAAGGATGACATCGCATTGGAACACCAGGGGTTCATAGACCACTCCCAGTTATCTCAACATCCACAGTCAGTGAGGAGAAAATCATCATCATCATCAAAACATCCACAGTCAGTGAGGAGAAAATCATCATCATCATCAAAACATCCACAGTCAGTGAGGAGAAAATCATCATCATCATCAAACATCCACAGTCAGTGAGGAGAACATCATCATCATCATCAAAACATCCACAGTCAGTGAGGAGAAAATCATCATCATCATCAAAACATCCACAGTCAGTGAGGAGAACATCATCATCATCATCAAAACATCCACAGTCAGTGAGGAGAAATCATCATCATCATCAAAACATCCACAGTCAGTGAGGAGAACATCATCATCATCATCAAAACATCCACAGTCAGTGAGGAGAAAATCATCATCATCATCAAAACATCCAGAGTCAGCAAGGAGGAGGAGGAAGAGGAGACCCCAGTCAATGAGAACATTGCTTGTTCATCTTGAAGCAGAACTCTGATTTTATGGATCGGTTATCAAGACTGAGGCTGATACGAAACTTGGGGGGAAAACCGTGACACAGAATGTGAGTGCTGGCAGCTTGACAATTTAAACACATCATTGATTTTATGCAAAGTACATTGCTGGTGTAAAATATTTATGGTATTACAGACAGAATAGATTGGTTTATTGGGTTGTTTTTTGTTTATATTTTTTGAATTATAAGTTATAGCATGTAACACTGCAACACCCACTGGAGCACTAGCAAACCCAGACAAACATACTCAGTGATTTACGCAGTAGGACTGCATGCATCAGCACACACTGGAACAGTAACAAACCCAGACACATGTAATCAGTGGTTATGCATTTTTTTTTTAGAGGACATACTGCACACACTAGGGCAGTTGATGCTCTGGACATTAGGCACAGATGAGGAACAGTATTTCAGTCTTTGATTTATAATTTTTTGTCAATGAATAGAGATATGCAAAGCACCCATTCCCTAACCCCACCCACACTAGAAAAAGGGAAAGGAAAAAAATATGAAAAAGTTAAAAAAAAAAAAAATTTAATGAGAAAAAAGGAAACCTGAAGAAAATGTTAACAAATTTTAAAAAGTAATGAAAAAAGATTTTGCTTGACATTGTATTGAAATAGTTTTGAAGTGTTGATTTTTAAAAAATGGATTTATGTTTAAGTAATCAAGAAGAGGGTTTAAACGGTTAAGTGGCTGCTTTTACTCTGTGCATGGATCTGTCAGTGGTTTCCATGGCAAATTTGACAATAATACTTTTTACCTTTTTTATTATGAGCTCCTGGAAAATGTCTGTATTGGATGATCAGTTACTGAAGTGAAAAGAGCGATCTCTCGAAAAATTTTCTAATGATTTTAGTTTTGCATAAAAAGTATTATTTTATTTGAGGGAGAACACACCATTCAAGTAAATGGCTGAGAAAATATCACAGTCTTAGCATGCCCTATGTTATGATAGGGATATGTTAGGAATAGTTGTGATGCTTTGGTTTGGTTATTTTTTTAACCTTATACCCTGGGTCACACAGTTTATTCACTGTGAAACTTGTGTCAAAGGGAAGTAATTTATACATCTTTCAATAGTCAATACACAAAAATTGAGGGCGCTAATGGGCGCTACAGGGTTACGTTATAAAGAGGCGCTAATGGGAGCAGCAGGGGGATAAGGGTTAAATGAAATGTTAAAAGACTGAGTGGAAAATTTAGTCTTAACATTCCCTTTGATCCTGTAAGACAGGCATTTGATTGTGATGCTCTTATTTTTGAGATTTTTTAAAATGTAAAATTAGAGGCTGATCTACCATGGTATACTACAGTTACACTGTAATGTAAAGAGAATACCCAAACTAGATTTAATGATTGCATTTTTGTTTACATGAATTTTTAAAATATGGTACAAAACGGGGGTGTTGTATAGACTCTGTGTGTGTGTGTGTGTGTGTGTGTGTGTGTGTGTGTGTGTGTGTGTGTGTGTGTGAAGGGGGTGGTGGTAGTTGTGGAATGGAGACTTGTAAGTGTGGTCTAAGTGTTAAAGGGGAAGGGGTGTTTGGGAGGAAGGGGAGAGATACAAGTTCGGATCACTGCAGTCAGAAAAAAGCGGTCTGGCTGATAGATTTTTTTCTGGCATAGTTGATGGTGGCCTTGGTAAAATTTGTTCTCACAGTTTATTTTGGGCATTTAAAAACAGATGCAACCTGCTCAAAAATGTTTCAGGCAAAGAGTTGCTTTGCGGGGAAAACGGTAAATTCAAATTTGCGATTAAACTCCAAAAACCAATGTCCAAAAAACATCCTAAGCAGTAGCTAGACCTGGTAATTTATCATTCAAACAAAACTTCATGTTATATGGTAAGCATTGTACCACAATGTCTCTATGCTGTTGTGTCGACATGCATTCAAGACAGACCAGCCAACTGACAGACAACCCTTACCCCTTTTGTTAACTGTTAACACTAACTCTAACCCCAATACTAACATCAACTCTTAACTAACTCTGGCCCCTCATGTGGACACAACAAGCAGATGGATAAAGTGGTACATGCCTGACTCTATAGCAAAACTTTTTTTCTTATGGGGGATGGGGGAGGTTTGGTTTAGGAAAACGGATGGTAGGAAGGGTTGTTAGATCAGTAGGAAGAAAGAAGGGTGGGGGGGATGACTAGGTATGACTGAATGTGTGTGTGTGGATGGGGATAGGAGGAAATCAATTGTGTACTTTTTTTTTTTTTGGGGGGGGGGGGGGATAGTGTGTTTATTGGAAAAGAAAAAAAAAGGGGGGGGGGGGAGTGTTTATTCAAAAACGGAGGAAAAGGTGGTTGCTGGTAAAGCAATACATGATTATTATTTGAGAATAGGGGATGATTGAAGTAAAGGGGGGGGGATGGAGAGAGGGGTGTGGTGAGGATTCATAGTAGGAAAGGTGTTCAAAAGGAGGGATAGACAGCATAATCAGACAAGGAAATGGTTAGAGTGTGAGTGTGAGTGTGTGTGTGTGTGTGTGTGTGTGTGTGTGTGTGTGTGTGTGTGTGTGTGTGACTTGGCTTCGGGCAGTTCTATGGAATCAAATACCAATGGTATTCCAATACTTGTAAAATCTGGACAAAAAGTTGCCTACTTGCTTCCATAGCTTTTTTTTTTTTTTTAACTGGCATATCAGTACCCTTATCTGCTGTTGCAAAATCAACTAAAAAAGTTGCTTGCTTGCTTGCATAGTTTTTGTGGGTTTTTTGGTTGTTTTTTTTAACTGGTACTTCAGAACCATTATTTGCTGTTGTAAAATTAGCACAGATAGCTGCATACTGGTGTGTGTTGCTTTTGTTGGCTTTTTGCATTTTTGTGGGTTTTTTTTTTTTTAAGTTATCTAGACTTCAGTGTTGGAGAGATTTTTTCGAAAGGGCACTATTAACTTAAACTAGTATGGTGGCAGAAGTGAATTTTTTTTCCTCTTTGTAACTGGGTAAAGACCCTGCAAAACTTTTTGATATTTTAAGGTAAATACATATGTACACATACACCGGTTGTGTATATGTTATAATCAATGATCATATGAATTAGCTTTGAATATCTTTCATATGTAGTCCCCAAGTACAAAACTGTTCCGTAAATGATGAAAGCTGTGTTCTTATGTCTGTATGTGCTGGAAAGGGAGTGGGTCAGTGGGTGGGCTTGAATTATCAAAGAAATCTGATTTGGGTATGATTAAAAGAATTTTGTCCCAAGTTATTTCTGGAGAAACGGTATCTGTCTAGTTACTGTTTTATGTGAAAACGTGTAGGATTAGCATTGGGGCTGATGCTGTCATATTCAGTGCAGATGAATACATCTGTAGATTGTTTATGTTGAATAGGTTGTATAAACAAGGGATCTTTACATCATCGTGGTTAAACTGTATCAAAAGCATTGATGGAAACTCTATTCAAATTTCTGGGACCCGCACTTTTATTTCCAATAAAAATGTCAAAATGTCCAGCAAGAACTGTGCAGTTATTGTAATCAAATCCGGCTAACTGCTTGGTAAAGTAGCAATGTTTGTTTTATAGGCCTTAAACTTATCTTGCAAGATGAATACAAAACCACCTTACCGGGTGCATATGTTTTCTCTTTACTTCAGTTCAGATGCAGCGATGTTACAAATTTTCAATTGAAACTGGTCGATAGAACTGTTTTCCACAAGACTTCCATCTTTGTTGGAGTTCTGACACCAGCTTAGTCACTGAAGACCACTTTCATCTCATGATATAATGTTCCAAATTTGGATATCTTTGAAATTGATTTGTCCCAAAAAGAAAGTATCTGAGACCAGTGTCAACTTTAACAAAATTTGTGGTACTTCTTTTTTTTTTTTTTTTTTTTTTTTTTAAAACGGGAACAGTGTGTTTAAAAGTTGAAGAAATTCATCAAAGTTCATGGTGGGGCTATGAAATGATTTGATCTATTTTGAAATTACTTACCACCAAAGTAATTTTTCAAAGATAGTTTTAACGTGTTGACACCTATTCTAATTTTTGTCCTCAGTACAGTTCAAAATGTATTTTGTCAATGAATATTTTATAGTGTTGATACCTGCCTATATTACTTTATATCCTCAGTACCAAATGTATTAATTTTGTCAATGGTTTTTAAAGTGTTACTTGCCTATGTTACTTTATATCCTCAGTACCCCCAAAAGGAGTCAGATTGGTGTGTGTGTGTGTGTGTGTGTGTGTGTGTGTGTGTGTGTGTGTGTTGTGTTTCCTGCGTGCGTGCGTGCGTCCTATTTCTACATCGTAAACTGAATCAAATTTTTTAAAAAGGTCATGTGACTGCCCCATCAATGAGGAAAGATGGCATATGTGTGTAAAAAGTAAAGGTAAAGGTGTCCCATAACCTGAGTGGTTGTAGGAGAGCAAGGCGTCAGAGACCTCAGCTTCTCTAGGGGCCAGCATGTTGAGGGCGGCATCCATCTCCTCTCCCTCGCTGCTTTACCTTCCCTGACCCTGAAGAGGCAGGTACCCATTCACAGTTGGGTGAACTGGGGGAACCGTACTGTAGCCAAAGCGCACATATGTATATGTTGATTACAAATCTGTGTATTGATCTCAAGATCATTGCAGATTTTACACAAGTACATCTTACAAAAAAAAAGATATCTGTATAGAATCAAGAGTAGTGGTAAATGAAATGTACCTTTTTGCTTTGTATTATTTTTGTTTGGTTTTTTTTTTTTTTGGGGGGGGGGGGTTGTTGTTTTGTTTTTTTTTAGGGGGGGAAGGTGGGTGCTGCTTTCTTGTTATGGGATGATTTCTAATGAAAAGGAAAAAACCTGAATTTGGCTTTAAATAAAAAACAAACTTTTAACCTTAGTCTGAAAAACGCCTTTGATAGTGGCAGGAATGTCATGTTTGTGGAACATCTATGTACTTCTAATCTTACTGAAAGATCAGAGTTTAGAACACTTTTAAATTAATTTTTAAAAATAATTTTTATTTTTCAGATTTGAGAAAACTAACTCTTAGGGAAGGGTGGGTGGGTAGGTGTACATAAAAGATTGTGAATGAAGTGTAATTGTGAAAAAAGTTAATTTTTTGAAAATTTATTCAAAAACAATTCTTGCTTTTTAAAAATTTGATCTTAAAAATTAGCCACAGCTTGAATGTTCTTTCCCTGCCATGCTATTCTGGACTTGTAGGGATTTTTTTTTTTGGTTGTTGCTTTTTTTGTGTTTGATTTTAGTGATGGATGATATGTCACTAAACATAGAGACCAGGTCCTGTGGTGGTCTTTGACAATGGGAGAAATTGAGTCTGTGTTGGTGGCACTTCTGTGTACTGATCTTGTGTTGAAAGATCATTGCAGATTTTACACCAACCCGTTTTTTTAGATGTCAATAACCTCCCCCCCAAAAAAACCCAAATATATCTGAGAGTAGACTGTATGACTGTTTAGAGTAAAAAATGTATATTATGTGGGGTTGACTTTTTGTTTTTGTTAGATTGAAAGAAGCATGTGAAAGGAAGTGTGAATTTTGGTTAGAGTGGTAATATCCTTTATTCCATTATCAAAATGGCCTTAGCTGCACTTTGGTGTAGACTGATTCTATCATTGGTTTCTTTCATACATTGTTTTAAAAAGTTTGGATTGCTAGAAAAAAAGATCTGAAAAGAATGTTTGATGTTTGTTTGTATTTTCAAATGCGTTTTAATCCTTTGAATTAAGCTTTGGATGTCTAAGTCTTTGTTGAGGTGCTTAGTGTGGTGTGTGTGTGTGTGTGTGTGTGTGTGTGTGTGTGTGTGTGTGTGTGTGTGTGTGTGTGTGTGTGTTGTTAGTGTGTGTTGTTTAGTGTGTGGGTTAGTGGTGTGTGTGTTTTGAGGGGATTTTTTGGTTGCTTTTTAAAGTTTTGAATGTTTGACTTTAAGGGGGGGGGGGGGGGTGGAGTGTTTGGGTGTGTGTGTATGTGTACATATAAGGGGTATGGTAAAGTTGACTGATAAGTGTATGATTATGTGAACAAAATGTCTAAATTTAATTTTGATGACCTGACTGTATGCTTTGTACATTTGTGATATATCTGATTTTTAAAATAATTTTTGGTGTTTTTTTTTTTTGGTTTTGTTGTTAATGTAATGTCAGTTGAAGACACAAGTCCTGAGCTATGATGGCCTGTGACATTAGCATGTCTATCTGTAGCTAGTGTTAGTGGCAGATCTGTGTACTGATCTTCCATTGGAAAATCATTGCAGATTTTACACCAACACTGATGTCATAATTTGTCTGAAATATCAGTGCTGTATTGCTTTAAGTATACTTGTGTGATTGAGTGGGGTTGATTCATTTAAGGTTTATTTGAAGGGGAGAGGGGTGGGGGTGTTTGTGTAAAGGAAGGGGAGGGGGGAGCTTGATAGAAAGGGATGAGTGTGTGTGTGTGTGTGTGTGTGTGTGTGTGTGTGTGTGATGTCATTTTTTCTTGTAAATCATACTGAATTAAGCTTAAGAAAAAAGAAAGGTCAAGTGATTTCAAATTTCAGTGAGGAAAGATGGCATATATCTGTGTACTGATTTAAGATCATTGCAGATTTTACACCAGAACATCTTATGAAAAAAACCAACCCAGATGATATCTGTATAGATTCAAGAATAGTGGGAAATGAAGTGTTTCTTTTTGCTTTGTAATATTTGCATTTTTTTGTCTTGTTTGATTTTTAGGGTTTTTTTTTTTTTGGTTTTGGGTTTTTTTTGTTTGTTGGTGGGTTTTTTTTTTTTTTTTTTTTTTGGGGGGGGGGGGGGGGGGGGGCTGTTATCAGACAATTTCTAATGAAAAAGAAAAACCCTACCTGGCTTTAAAAAAAAACACAACCCTTTAAGCCATAAAAGCCATAAAAGAATGTAAATGAAGTGTAAATATGAATAAAATATTTTCTATTTATTTAAAAAACGGTGTTTGCTTTCGTTTAAATTGATCTTGAAATTAAGCCATGGTTTGAATATTCTTCCCCGTTATGCTGTTATGGACTTCTAGGGCTTTTGTATTTTGCTTTTTGTTTTGTTTGGTTTTAGTTGTGGATGACATGTCACTAAAGTTTTTTTGTTTTTTTTAATATTGATACCCCTTCCTCAACCACATCTGAGATTAACCTGTATGACCGTGTTTAGAGTAAAAAATGTATATTATGTGGGGTTGATTTTCATCTTGTTTTTTAAAAATTATTTTTGCTTGCTCTCTTTTTTGGTGGTGTTGTTTTAGATAAAAAGTGTCTGAAAGTGAGTTTTGGTTAGAGTGGAAATATAATTTTTCTTTATCAGAATGGCCTTAACTGCACTTTGGTGTGATGATTATTAGTTCCTTTTTAAAAAAAAAAAAAAAAATTGAAGTTTTGATTGTTTGAAAAAAGGTCTGAAAACAATGTCTGATGTTTGTTTATATGTTTCAAATATTGGTTTTAATCATTTACATTATTTTTGAATGTCTGATTATTTTGTTAAGTGCACCTTATTCATGTGTGTGTGTGTGTTAGTGTGTGTGTGCTAGTGTGCGTGTGTTGGTGTGTGTGTGTTTTGGATGGGTTATGCTTGATTTTAAGTGCAAGCGTTTTGATGGGGGGGGGAGGCAGGGAGGGATTGGGTGCGTGTGTATAAGGGGCATGGTAAAGTTGACTGATGTGTGTATGATTATATGTACAAAATGTGTATATAGTTGCAGTTTTAATGAGTTTGAAAATTTGATGGTGTCAGACCCGATATGGCCTGTGTGGTTGGCAGGGCCATAAGCACCATGATTGGATTGGATTGGTTTAAATTTGAATTTTTATGTCCTGACTGTATGCTTTACATTGTTTGATACATCAGATGATTTTTTTTTTTTTGGTGCATTTTTTGTTTTTTGTTAATGTAATATCAGTTGAAGACACAAGTCATGAGCTATGATGGCCTGTGACATTGGCATGTATATCAGTTATCAGTGTTAGTGGCAGATCTGTGTACTGATCTTCCATTGGAAAATCATTGCAGATTTTACACCAACACTGATGTCACAATTTGTCTGAAATATCAGTGCTGTATTGCTTTAAGTATAGTTGTGTGATTGAATGGGTTTAAGTTTCAAATTTTTTTTTAAATTTGAAGGGGGGAGATGTTTGTGAGTAGGGGAGAGGGGAAGCTTGACAGGATGGGTGTGTGTGTGTGTGTGTTGGTGTGTGTGTGTGCGTGTGTGCGCCTGTGCATGCGTGTGTGTGTGCGCCTGTGCGTGTGTATGTGTGCGTGTGTGCGTGCGCCTGTGCATGTGCCTGTATGTGTGTTTGCATGTGTGCGCGCGCGCAAGCATGTTCGTGCATGCGCCTGTGTGTGTTTGCATACGTGTGTGCATGTGCCTCTGTGTGTTTGTGTACATGTGTGTGTGTGCATGTGCCTCTGTGTGTGTGTGTGTGTGTGTGTGTGTGTGTGTGTGTGTGGTGTGTGTGTGTGTGTGTATTTTTTCTAAACCATACTGGGCTAAATTCTTGCAAAAGAAAGGTCATGTGATTGCCCTTTCAGTGAGGAAAGATGGCATATGTATGTGTTGATTACAAATCTGTGTACTGATCTTAAGATCATTGCAGATTTTACACCAGTACGCCTTACGAAAAAAATGAGAGAATAAATCGGTATAGATTCAAGGATAGTGGTAAATGAAGTGTACATTTTTGCTTTGTGTTGTGTTTTTGTTGGTTTTATTTTTGTTTTGTTTGTTTTTTAGTTGATCTTTTTTTTTGGTGTTTTTTTTTTGGTGGTTTTTTGTTTGTTGTTGTTGTTGTTGTTGTTTTTTTGGGGGGGATGCTTTCTTGATATGGGATGATTTCTAATGAAAAAGAAAAACCAAACTTACTTTTTTTTTAACTTTCAAAGTTGGCCTTAAAAATGTCCTTGATAATGACAAGAATGCCATGTTTGTGTTTGTGGAAAATCTAGGTTCTACTAATCTTGCTTGCAGATCAGATTCTAGAGAACTTAAAAAAAAAATCTTCATATTTTTGAAAACTCTTAGGGAGGGGTGGGTGGGTAGGTGTACATAAAATATTAAAGTGAAAGGTTTAAAAAAAAAATTATTCAAGAATAATTCTTGCTTTTTTAAAAAATGATCTTGAAAATAAGCCATAGCTTGAATGTTCTTCCCCTGCTGTGCTATCAGGGACTTGTAGGGTTTATTTTTGTTGTTGCTTGGTTTTTTTGTGTTTGTTTGGTTTTAGTGATGGATGATATGTCACTAAACATAGAGAGATCAGGTCCTGTGGTGGTTTTGACAATGGGAGAAATTTAGTCTGTGTTGGTGGCACTTCTGTATACTGATCTTGTGTTGAAAGATCATTGCAGATTTTACACCAACGCATCTTTCTTTTTCTTTTCTTTCCTTTTTTTCTGGTTTTAGATATCAATACCCCCCTACCACATCTGAGATTATTAGTATGATTCTATGTGTTTAGAGAAAAAAAAAAGTATAGTATGTGGGGTTGATTTTCTTGTTTTGGGTGGTTTTTTTGCTTGCTTTTTTTTCTTTTTTTTCTATATTAAAAGAAGTATCTGAAATGAAGTGTGAATTTTGGTTAGAGGCAGTAATATCTTTTATTCCTTTGTCAAAATGCCTCGACTGTAGTCTGGTGTGGACTATTATTAGTTTCTTACTAAAAACTTTTTTTTTTAAAGTCTGATTGTTAGAAAAAAAGGTCTGAAAATGTTTGAAGTTTATGTTTGAAATGTCTGTTTTAATCATTTTACATTAGCTTTGAATGTCTGACTCTTGTTTGGTGTGTGTGTGTGTGTGTGTGTGTGTGTGTGTGTGTGTGTGTGTGTGTGTGTGTGTGTTGGATGGGTTATACATGATTTTAAGGGTAAGCGAGTGTTTTGGCATTGTTGGTTTTTTTTGTGTGTGTTTTTTTGGGGGGTTGTTTGAAGGGGGGGATGGGGGGGCAGAGGAGGAATTGGGTGCATGTGTATATTTAAACGGTATGGTAAAGTTAACTGATATGTTTATGATTTTATGTGCCAAATGTTTAAATTTGATTTATTTTTATGTCCTGACTGTATGCTTTACATCTGTGTGATACATCATATGCTTTTTTTTTTCATTTTTGGTGGGGCTTTTTTTTTGGTTTTGTTGTTGAAGACACTAGTGCTGAGCTGTGGTGGCCTTTGATATTGGCATGTATATCAGTTATCAGTGTTAGTGGCAAATCTGTGTACTGATCTTCCATTGGAAAATCATTGCAGATTTTACACCAACACTGATGTCACAATTTGTGTAAAATATCAGTGCTGTATTGCTTTAAGTACATTTGTGTGATTGAGTGGGGTTAAGCTTAAGATTTTTTTTTATTTGAAAAGGGATGTTAGTGTGAGTAGGGGAGGGGGGAAGCTTAACAGGATGGGATGTGTGTGTGTGTGTGTGTGTGTGTGTGTGTGTGTGTGTGTGTGTGGTGTGTGTGTGTGTGTGTGTGTGTTTTTTGGGGGGGGGATGCTTGCTTGTTATGGGATGATTTCTAATGAAAAACAAAAGCAAAATTAGACTTTTAAAAAATTTTCAAAGTTGGCCATAAAAATGCCTTTGATAATGGCAGGAATGTCATGTTTGTGGAAAATCTGTGTACTGCTAATCTTGCTGGCAGATCAGGTTCTAGAACATCACAGCTTAGGGAAGGGGATGTACATAAAAGATTAATGTAAATGAAGTGCAACTATGAATAAAGTAATTTTTATTGACTAAAAACAAATTTTTGCTTAAAAAAAAATTGATCGTGAAAATAAGCCATGGTTTTAATGTTCCTCCCCTGCCGCGCTATTATGGACTTGTAGTTTTTTTGTGTGTTTTTGGTTTTTTTGCCTGTTTGGTTGGTTTTAGTGGTGGGCGATACATCACAAAACAAAAATAGACCAGGTCCTGTGGTGGCCTTTGATAATGGGAGAAATTGAGTTTGTGTTGGTGGCACTTCTGTGTACTGATCTTGTGTTGAAAGATCATTGCAGATTTTACACCAACATATCTTTTTTTTATTTATTCATTTTTTTTAAAGATATCAATAACCCCCCACCCCCACCCCCCACCCCCAACCACATATGAGATTGAATATGATTCTATGTTTATACAGTAAAAGATGTATATTATGTGGGGGTGGGTTTTTTTTTTTTTTTTTGGCTTTGGTTGGTTTTTTTGCTTGCTTTTGTCTTTTTTCTTTTTTTTTTTTTTTTTTTTTTTTAGATTAAAAGAAGTATCTTAAATGACATGTGAATTTTGGTTAGAGTTTTGGTTAATATTTTATTCCTTTATCAAAATGTCTGCACTTTTGTGTGGACTGTCTCTGTTATTAGCTCCTTTCATGATCTTAAAAAAAACAAAGGTCTTGATTGCTAGAAAAAAGTTTGAAAACAATGTTTGTTTATAATGTTTGAAATGTTGGTTTTAATCATTTACAATTTAGCTTTGAATATCTGGCTCTTTATTTGTTGTGTGATTTAGTGGTTGTGTGTGTGTGTGTGTGTGTGTGTGTGTGTGTGTGTGTGTGTTGTGTGTTAGATAGGTAAATACACAATATTAAGGGTAAGTGAGTGTCTTTTTTTTTTTTTTTTGGTGGGGGGGGGGGGGGGGGGGGGGGGGTAGTTGATTGCTTTTTCAAGTTTTGAATGTTTGGGGGGGGGGGGGGGGGAGGCAGGAGAGGGATTGGGTGGGTGTATATATATATAAGGGGTATGGTAAAGTTGACTGATATGTGTATGATTGTGTGTATGAAATGTTTCAATTTGATTAATTTTGATGCCCTGACTATATGCTTTGCATCTGTGTGGTACAGCAGATGATTTTTTCAATGGGGGGTGAGGGGGGCTTTTTTTTGTTTAATTAACGAAATGTCAGTTGAAGATACAAGTCATGAGCTATGATGGCCTGTGATATTGGCATGTATATCAGTTATCAGTGTTAGTGGCAGATCTGTGTACTGACCTTCCATTGGAAAATCATTGCAGATTTTACACCAACACTGATGTCACAATTTGTGTAAAATATCAGTGCTGTATTGCTTTAAGTACATTTGTGTGATTGAGTGGGGTTAAGGTTGACTTTTTTTTTATTTGAAGGGGGAGATATTTGTGTGAGAAAGGGAGGGGGGGAAAGCTTGACAGAAAGGGAGTGTGTGTGTTTTGAGTTGTGTGTGTGGGGGGGGGGGGGCTATAAGCAAGCGTGGTGATTGTGGTATGGGATATACTTTGTTAAATAGTGTGCATGTGTGTGGGAAGGGGGTAAGTGTAGGTATTTCAGTTAAAGGGGATGTTTAGAAGATGGACGAGATGGTTGATCTTTTCTGGGGTTTTTTTTTGGTTTTGTTAGGTTTTAAAAAAAAATTAATATGTATACATATACATGGTGTAGTATTTTTTCCTTTTAAGAAGCAAATGAAAATTGCAAGTAAAGTTGTATCTTCTGTTGTCAGGACTGACAGTTACTTGCTTCATTCTTTTTAATTTATGCTTTGAGTTTTATATAAATATATTTTTATGGCTGTATCATGGGGTATGGTTGCTTTTGTGTATTGGTATACATATTGTATAGGGATATTCCAAGTATTTTTTCTTTTAAAAAACAATTAGAAAATAGGCCAAAAATGTATGGTATTAGATTTTTTGTTTGGTTCTGCCTTTTCTTTATTGTGTACTTAAATGACTTGATATAGTCCTGGTTACATCAAGTCATGTTAAAGTTTCTTTCCTAAAAGATGCATGTTGCAATAGAGGCAATTGCATCTTGGTACATGTAAAATATGTCAATTGGTATCCATGTGGCTTTGAGCAGTTCTGTTGTAAAGGATTTGGTTTGGTTGGTTTCTTTCATACTGTTTTTTCCACCACATTTACAATGTTTTTTGGGGGTAGGGAAGCTTGTGTATTGGTATGCATGTGTATATACTTGTTAATTTTGAAAATCTTTTAAATGGTATACAAGTTGATTTTTTCCTTTAAAATATCTTTTAATGGTATACAAGTTGATTTTTTTCCTCCTACTCCCAATATGTACTTGTTAATTTAATTGTTAGTGTATATGTTTTTTAATCTTTTAAATAGTATGCAAGTTGATTTTTTCCTTTAAAATATCTTTTAAATGGTATACAAGTTGAATTTTTCCTCCTACTCCCAATATATACATTCAGTAGTTTTTTTTATATTTTTATCAATTGACAGTAATTTATGTTGTATGTTTTTTTTTTCTTTGATCATTTCTCCCCTCAGAGATGCAAATTTGAAGTAAGGATGCTTGTGTGTTGGTGTGTTTTGTGTATAATATAGTGTGTAGTCAAATGATGGAGATACTTTTAATCTTTTAAAGAACATTTTTCAAAATTATTTTTTTACTTTTAATCTATGTATTTGAATGTCTGGAAACATTTCATTTTATTTTCTTCTTTTTTTTTCTACTATGAGTGAAGTGTTAGATTTTTGACATAAAGCTGGCCATGTCTAGATAGGAATGATGGTGCATTAGTGTGAGTGAACTTGTATTGTTCGTATTTCTTTATTTACAATCATGTATTATTGCAGTAATTGCACACTTGCTCTCTCTCTCTCTCTCTCTCTCTCTCTCTCTCTCTCTCTCTCTCTCTCTCTCTCTCTCACATATAGTGTGTGTGTGTGTGTGTGTGTGCGCGCGCGCGCACGCGCACACATGCAGTGAGGGTAGTTGAGGTGTGGAATGATTATACTTCTGCTCAGTGGTTTGTGAACTGAAGGGGGGGAGGGGAGAGAGGGAGGAGAGAGGAGGAGAGTTGTGTTGGTATTAAGAGGATGTTGAGGAGATAATGGATGAATGTGGGATGGCTGTTTTTGTTGTCCGTGGTTTGGGGGGTGTTTTGTTGTTAGTAGTTTGGGGGGTGTTTTGTTGTTAGTAGTTTGGGGGGTGTTTTGTTGTTAGTGGTTTGGGGGGTGTTTTGTTGTCAGTGGTTTGGGGGGTGTTTTGTTGTTAGTGGTTTGGGGGGTGTTTTGTTGTTAGTGGTTTGGGGGGTGTTTTGTTGTTAGTGGTTTGGGGGGTGTTTTGTTGTTCGTGGTTTGGGGGGTGTTTTGTTGTTAGTGGTTTGGGGGGTGTTTTGTTGTCAGTGGTTTGGGGGGTGTTTTGTTGTCAGTGGTTTGGGGGGTGTTTTGTTATCAGTGGTTTGGGGGGTGTTTTGTTGTTAGTTGTTTTTGATTTTTTTTTATTTCGTTTACTTTATTTTTGGTACTTACTTTATTTTTGGTACTTACGAGGCATATGATCTGGATTTTTTTCTCTTAAAATTTTTTATTTATAGAAACAAATGAAATTGTTTACGAGTAGAGTTGTAAAGCCATGTCTGCTGTTGTCATAGTTACTTGTTTGCTTCTTTTGCGATTTGTTTTTTATGGATGTATTATCAGGTAGGGCTGCATTTTTTAATTATTA
>CM060344.1:10049501-10062210 GCA_030674155.1 Stramonita haemastoma
TTTTCCTCAATAAAAAAGACAAAAAAGAAAGAGAAAAAAAAGAGGATGGAAGCGCGTGGAAGGGGGGGGAGGAGGGAGGGAGGGAGGGGGAGAGAGAGAGAGAGGAGAGAGAGGAGAGAGAGAGAGAGGAGGAGAGGAGGAGAGGAGAGGAGGAGAGAGGAAGAGAAGCAGAGAGAGAGGGAGGGAGGGAGAGAGAGAGGGAGGGAGGGAGAGAGAGGGAGGAGGGAGGGAGGGAGAGAGAGTATTTTTTTGGGATTGTCCGCGGTATTTTTGTTGTTGGGTTGTTGTTGGTTTTTTGTGTTGTTTTTTTTTTTTGGGGGGGGGGGGGGGGGGGCAGTAAGGTTACATATCGTTGCAGTTTATTGTTATCATTATCATCATCAATATTTTTCTTTTTTTAAATTGATTAATATTTTTATCATCATCATCATCATCATCATCATCATCATCATCATCATCATCATCATCATCATCATCATCTTCTTCTTCTTCTTCTTCTTCTTCTTCTTCTTCTTCTTCTTGATTTTTCTAATCCGCCATTGGCTTATGACACATTTGTGTGTGTGTGTGTGTGTGTGTGTGTGTGTGTGTGTGTGTGTGTGTGTGTGTGTGTGTGTGTGTGTGTGTGTGTGTGTGTGTGTGTGTGTGTGTTGTGTGTGGATTGTCTGTTTGTAAGGGTTTGGGGGTTTTATGAGTTTTTCGGTTGCTGTTTTTCGTGTTTCGTTTTGTTTCACATTGGGTTTTTTGTATTTCTATTGTTGTTCTTCTTGTTATTGCTGCTGCTGCTGCTGCTGCTGCTGCTGCTGCTGCTGCTGCTGCTGCTGTGTGTGTGTGTGTGTGTGTGTGTGTGTGTGTGTGTGTGTGTGTGTGTGTGTGTGTGTGTGTGTGTGTGTGTGTATGCATGTATAAATGTAAGTATGCATGTATGAATGTATGTAAGTATGCATGTATGTATGTATGTATGTATGTATGTATGTATGTATGTATGTATGTATGTATGTATGTATGTACGTATGTACGTATGTACGTATGTACGTATGTATGTATGTATGTATGTATGTATGTATGTATGTATGTATGTATGTATGTATGTATGTATTAACAGGGGATAAACGGTTTGAATGGATGGATGGATGGATGGATGTGCAGGGGACGATGGATAAACAGAGGGACACACAAACAGATGGATGGATAGATCGATGAACAGATGGACAGACCAGGTAGGTGTGGGCAGAGTGACTGCACGAATACGTATTCGACGCTTGCTCATTGTACCCATCCATTTTCATTCCTAAACAATGAAGCACCATCACAAACAAAACATTTTCTCACCAGAAGAATAACCACATCTTTTGACACCACTAAATCACCACACACTACAACCTAAAACTTTAAGTCAATAATTGGTATTCTTTCGCACGTTCCTTGTGTCTTGTTCTTTTTTTTTTTTTTTTTTTTTTTCTTTTCGTAACTCTTTCTTTCTTTCTTCTCTCATCTCCTCTCGCAGCAGCAGCAAGATGCCGCAGAATAATGGAGACAAGTGTCAGCGATTCACGTGTACTAGCATCGACACGCGACCAAGAGAACACGTGTCTGCACACTATGTAAATTGTATTCCCTACTAACTAGTTAGTGCGCCGCCTCTTACACACACACACACACACACACACACACACACACACACACACACACACACACACACACACACACACACACACACACACACACACACTCACACACACACACTCACACACACACACACTCACACACACACACACTCACACACACACACCACACACACACACACACACACACACACACACACACACACTCACCACACACACACACACACACACGACACGTCACAACATGGCGCCCAGAAGCAGCAGCCGAACTTGAGCGCTGTGTGCAATCGCAAGTGCCTTGCGAAAGATGACTAAAACAAGACGTCAGAGGGCAGCTTTGTTCACATCTGAAGCTACTGCAGTGAAAACAACCACAAACAATACCATCAGTAAAGAGAGAGTGTCCAAAAACGACAATGAAAAATCGACTCCAGAAGTGTCTACAGTCTCCCATAACAACAGTTTCTGTAACTGGCAAGAAAAGAGTGAGATGGCAGAACTAAAAAAGCTTGTTGTCTCGCTCAATGAAAAAATCAGTAAAATGGAAAAGATCCTAACTGACCTCAGCCACCGGACACCAGGCTGCAGCACAGCTGAGCACAAGAAACAGGACCACAAGACAGCCCCAGAAATTCAGAGGAGCATCGGAACGCAGACCGAGTCACCATTACCTGCCTCTCCGCTCTCTGCTGATGGTGCCAGCTTGACCTACGCTGCAGCCGCCAGGCAACGTCAAGCGAAACCAATTCCAGCAGCGACTACCAACATGCCTAGGCCTAAATCTCCACACAAAAGGTCAGTGGATACAGAAAACAACAAGAAAATGATTAAAACCCAAAGGCAGTCTCAGAACACTTCTATGACGCAAAGCAAAACACATGACGTCAAATCCAAAGTCAGTTCTAAAAATGAGAGCATTGATCTACCCTCTGTTGTACTACTGCAAGACTCTGTCCTAAGTGGTGTTAACAGTCATCGCTTAGGGCAGTCCTATGGTTTCAGCATTACAAAAAAGAAAGTGAGCAAAATCGATGATATCCCCCTATCTCTGAGTGAAGCCACATCTGATCTAGAGAGAGTGGATTCAATAATTATTCACTGTGGAATAAATGATCTGAGAGATACAGATCCGCAACAAGCCAGCAAAAAAATGGTGGAAACTATCAAAAATATTACGGGTTCCTTTCCAAACACTAGATTGGTAATAAGCAAAATTGCTCCTGTCAAAAACCTTTCTCTTCAAATTAAAAGGGAAGTGTTCAATGCCATGACCTGTTCAGATCTATATGGCGAAAAAAAACGTTTCCTTTATTTCCCACGAGAACCTGAGCAATGCATACAACCAGCTGAAAGATTCCATTCACCCAAACACCCAGGGCTCTCGCACTCTTGCTAGAAACATCGGCAGGTTTGTGCATTCTGTTTTTTGGGAAACACCTAGAAGAAAACCAAGACCCCACTTCCACCCCACGAATAGACGCCAGCCAACACCTTACCATCCTGAGGACAGCCAGCAATACCCAGGCTACACACGACGACCCTTTTCCCACCACAGCTTACAGCTCCCATGGTGGGGAGATCGGAGCTATTACAGTTATACTAATAATAATATGTGGAAAAACTGGTGAACTTTGTAGGGCACTTGCTATGCACCAGCTGTGATACAGATTAGTGACTTTGTATTAGCTCACATCTGCAGCAGCTGTCTATTTTTTAATTTTTTTTTTAACTTGACTTCCTTCAAACAGAAAATGACTTTATGTGATTTATAGTTAACTTGTTCAATTTGACAGTCCTGAAATTTTAGCTCACATATTCTAGTTAAAGAGTTATTGTGAAAGTTTTAGGGGTGGGGGCGAGATATATTTTATTCATATTATTGTTTGTTCTTAAAGGTTTATTTTGTTTTGTTGGGGGATTTTTGCCTTCTTTTTCCTTATCATACTAAAACAATGGTCTCAAAGAAAAAGCATACTGTTAAAATCATGCAGTGGAATGCAAGATCTATTTCCACAAATCTGGCGTATTTGATCCACCACCTTTCAAAAATGATTATCAGGCCCTTGTTCTACAATCACTAAATGTAAACAAAAATAAGATACCAAGATTACCGGGGTACTATTATCCTCCTATACATCAGAAAGTAGAAGGTCTAGTGAAGATCAGTACAGCTATTTACATAAAAGAAGGAATAGAGTACAGTGTGAAATCTCCACCAATACCTGGTAACATCCCAGATCTACATTCATGTGCTGCACGCGTCAAGTTTAATGATCACTTAATACTAAATATTGTTTCTCTTTACTTGCCAAAAGGACCTAATGATCTTAACACAGATTGGCTCCATAATCTCCAAGACAACGAAAAATGGCTTATTGGTGGAGATTTTAATGCACATGCACCATTTTGGGATAAGGGTTGCAATTCAGTCACCAGTAACAGGTTTATAGAAAATGTAGTTGACTCTTGTATGTATTTGTTGAATGACGGCAGCGTGACTAGAATTCCTGATGTCTCAAGTCACAGAGCATCGGCAATAGATCTAACTTTAGTATCACCGACACTAGTTCCAGAATGCGATTGGACAACGCATACAGATACTCTAGGCAGTGATCATTTACCTATTGTTATAACCTTCCATAACCAATTATGTCAATGGGATATTACAAAGGACAAAGTCCCAAAATATAATTATAAGCGTGCTGACTGGGAAAAGTTTACATACATTCTCTCTTCTTACAATACAGAGTGTATAAATACTTATGACATAGATCTAATGTACTCTGAAATAGCAGATATCATACTACAAGCTGCCAATATTTCTATTCCTAGATGTCACTCTGTAAAATGTAGCCAACATTTAGGAAATGTCTGGTGGACACAAGCTTGCGAAGAAGCTGTACATAAAAAACATTTAATGCATAAAGCTTTTCTAAAAAATAAATCGCCTAGTAACCATGATGAGCAGAAAAAGGCCAAAAACCACTGTAACATGGTTATTGCACAAGCTAAAAAACAGTATTGGTCCTCTTTTTGTAGTAGTGAAATTACAAATCATAAGGACATTCAGAAAGTATGGGCAAAATTAAATGAAATGACGAAAGGCATAAACTTGCCATCATGTCCAATTGTTCTAGAAAACAAACAGTTTCCAACAAGTGCAGAAAAAGCCGAGGCATTTGCCACAATGTTTTCAAATACCATGCGTAAGGAGGGTCTGTTAGGCAAACACAGATCATACAGAAGTGAAGAAGAGGTGAAAAAGGAATATGAAGACCCAATACCTGACAACACTCTTTACATCAATGCTCCAATTACACTCCAGGAAGTTAGGGATGCAATTATGTCACTTCCCAGTAAGAAAACATCTGTTGGAGCTGATGCGATTTCCAATGACATGATTAAACACTTACCAGAAAATTTCATTACTCTACTTCATAAGCTTTTTTATAAATGTTGGGTTGAAGGTGTAATTCCAGTTCAGTGGAAACAGTCAATTGTTGTTCCGATTCACAAACAAGGAAAGCCCAAGACAAATAAAGCCAGTTACAGGCCAATAGCATTGACCTCACATACTGGTAAACTCATGGAGAGAGTTGTTCTTGGAAGATTATCATATTATTGCCAGAAAAATAACATTATTGCAAGCAATCAAGCTGGCTTTCAGCGAGGTAGATCTGCTATTGATAATTTAGTTAAACTTACAACACGCATAAAACAACAATTTGCACGTAGAAAAAATGTTCTTGCAACATTTTTTGACATAAATAAAGCATATGATCAAGTTTGGCATGCAAAATTATTAAGCAAGTTAAAGACAATTGGTCTCTCCGGTAACATTTATCATTATATCAAGAGCTTTCTTAGCAATAGATCCATTCAGGTAAAGGTAGGAAATAACTATTCAGATCCTAGGCATCTTGATATGGGATTACCACAAGGCTCCGTTATAGCACCAATTCTATTCAATATTCTATTACATGATCTTCCTAAATGCTTAACACAGAATGTTACATTAGTACAATATGCAGACGACATATGCATGTGGATGAATGTATCCATGAAACAAAAAACCTCGAAAAGGTCTTTAAATTATATTCAAAAATTATACCAAAAAGACCTTGATAATTTAAATAAGTATATTATTGAGAATGGCCTAAAATTATCCACAGAAAAAACGCATATGATGCTTTTTAACAACGGTACCAATCCAGACAATTTACCTGTGTTCAAAGTTGAAAATGAGATAGTTGTATACAAACACTTAGTAAAGTTTTTAGGTGTTTTTCTTACTTCAAAGTTAACGTGGAATGCCCACATTGAACATATTCTAACTAAAGGAAGAAAATGCTTAAATCTACTAAAAATTGTACGAAAGCAGTATTGGGGACAAGAAATGACAATTCTGAAACATCTGTCTACCTCCCTTATTAGATCTAAGTTATCCTATGGACAAGAGGTCTTTTTTAGCGCACCTAAGTATTTACTAAAGAAGCTTCAAAGTGTAGACTGTAAGGCGTACAGACTGGCTCTAGGTGTACCATTTCATGCCTCTGCACTTGAAACATATAATGAAATTGGAATATTACCACTTGAAGAGTATCGACAACTTGTATGTGCCAAATATATTCTAAGAAGCTCAACACCTGAAAACTTTGCTTCAGAAGAAATAAAAATGAGGTCTGAAACAGATTTTCCCAAAAGAGCCCAACACATAAACTCTTTGATGACAATTAGTACCTACACATCAGATCTTTACGAGCGTTCTGAACATTCCAAATCCGATGTAGACCCACATAGATCAGTTTCAGTTTGTCCTGTTTGGGAAATGAAACGAGCGCACTTTGATATAGATTATATCAACATGAAAAAGAATGAAAATCCAAATATTATGGCAGTCAATGTTCATTCACATATACAGCATCATTACTCTCATTGTCTTAAAATTTATACAGATGGTTCACTTTTAGACAATCATCAAGCAGGTTCAGCATTTGTCATACCAGCACTAAAAATAGAAAAGTCATATTATGTTGGCAAAAATCGATCTGTTTTTACAGCTGAACTAATCGCTATTCTCATGGCTTTGACTTTCATTTTAGATCATCCTTACTGTTTCTTTCATATATTACTTTGTGTGGATTCAAAATCAGTATTGTATGCCTTAAAGTCTACAGCTTATAAACAATCTACTAAACTTATACTAGACATCAAATACATCATAAATCTTCTACGTTTAAGAGGAATTCTTGTTTCCTTTTGCTGGATTCCTTCACATATAGGATTATCTTCCAATGAGTGGGCTGACAGGGCTGCTAAAAAAGGTGCACGCAATGAAAATGGGTCTATAGTACTGCATGTCCCTCTATCCATTGCAGAAGGCTATCAGTTGTTAGAAGAAGCATCCTTAAATAGATTTATAGAAAAGCATTGGCAAAACAAGAAGCTTCAACATTCAACTCAGAGTGGGAAGAGTGTAGTTGAATACATTGATCACTTAAAGATTCATACAAATGAATTCAAAGAAAGACAACTCAAGGCATTATTCTTTAGGATAAGATTAAATGCTTTTATGACAAAGTTCAGTAAGGATGTTAAATGCTTATGTGGTGGATATATTTCAAATACCCATATCATACTTGAATGTAAGAATTTAAAACCCTATCTCCCTGCCTTTTCTGAGAATTCCATTGATGAAGTTTTGAAAAATGTAAATCTAACGTTTGACATAGCTAAAGGTTTGTTGTTAAGTCCTATAGGGCATTTATTATAGTTCATGTAGTTCTTTTGGGAGGGTTTTTGTTGTTGTTGTTGTTGTTGTTGTCCATTTTCGATATTTTCTTGATCTGTTAATGTTAAGAATAACTTATTACATTTGTTGTTACTATTTATCACACACACGCACGCACACACACACACACACGCACACACACACACCCACACACACACACACCGCGCGCGCGCGCGCACACACACGCACGCACGCACGCACGCACGCCGACGCACGCGCGCGCGCGCGCGCGATCTCTCTCTCTCTCTCTCCTCCTCTCTCCCTCTCTCTCCTCTCTCTCTCTCTCCTCTCTCTCTCCTCTCTCTCTCTCTCTCTCTCAACTATCCAGTCTCCTATTGTAGGGTCGTCTGGTATCACTTAAAGTGGAAAGACGTTAAAATTGAAGACTTACTTACACACACACACACACACACACACACACACACCACACACACACACACACACACACACAAGAATGGTCGCCTACACAACAAATCTTATCACTGATGGGTGAAACTTGGAGCTCCAGCCGAGAAATAAAAAGAAAAACCAACAAAAAACAACAACCCCCCCCCCCAAAAAAAAAAAAAAAAAAAAAAAAAAAAAAAAAAGACACACTAAAGGCAATATGTGTAACGATCATTCCTTAAGCCGACTGTCCTTATTCACATCACAGGTCAACCAGACTGTCTGTCAACAGGCCCAGGCTAAAAGCTGTGTCAGTTATTGACGTCAACTGTGTGCCAAGACCTACATTACAATCTTTACAATCTTGGTTTAAAAAAAAAAAATTATCTATTGATTTTATTTATTTTTCGATTCGTTTTTGGGCTAGAGGTCTAAAATCACCAGTAGTGAGATTTTGCGTATGTAAACATTCATTTTTGCCCACCATTAGCGTAAAACGTAAAGGTGTCTCATAACCCAGGAGGTCGTAGAGAAGCGTGGCATCAGAGACCTCATCTTCTCTGGGAGCCAGCATATTGAGCATCTCCTCTCCCTCGCTGCTTTACCTTCCCTGACCCTAAAGAGAGCAGGTAACCATTTACAGCTGGGGGACTGGACTGAAGCCAAGGAGCCCAAATGGTCACCCATCCAATTGGTAACCACCACAAGTGTAGCCCCTTTGAATTAAATTTGTAAGATACAAACTTCTTCAAACGTCAAGAAAGGGAAAGTTTTTTTTTGTTCGATAAATCAACAGCAAGAGCAAAAAGGTAAATGTCAGTTAGGACAGTTTTAGTGGCTTCTCTCGTTATTTATTTATTTCTTTCTTTCTTTCTTTCTTTATTTATTTATTTATTTATTCATTTATTTATCTATTTATTTTACCTTCCTGGGCTAGAGGTCTGAGGTTTACAACTGTCTTTATCCACCATTAAGGGAGTGATTTCAATTGAGGGGGGTGGGGGGGGGGGGGGGGGTTGTTTCGTCAGTCGTCTTGAATGTCCTGTATGGCAAACAGTTATTGAAGAGTCTAATCTTCTTTTTTAGGGGGAGGGGAGGAAGGAGGGGGTAATTTCTGAATGATGCGAAACAACGTCAAAAAAGGATTTGAATCTCATTTTAACGCGAGTTTGATCCAGAAATAACTACCATGTCTGGCCTTGAGACGTGTTAACGAGTTTTGGTCTGAGCTAAAGCAAACGAGCCAGCTAGCTTTTAAAAAAGAATTATTATCTTTTTTTTTCGAAAGGACGATGATGACTGCATGATATTTGATGATAATGATGGAGATGATTTTTTTTCTATTGACGATTGTGACAACAGTCATGGTGATGAAAATGATGATGATGATGATGATGATGATGATGATGATGATGATGATGATGATGATGGTGGTGATGATAAGTAATAATGATGATGGGAAGAATTGCAAAGAAGTATTGCGAGGAACTGCGAGGAAGAAGACGACGACAAAGAAAAAGACGTTTAAAAATCTATTCTTACATAAGACCCTACGCATCAATCAAAAAAGGATATAATGCAAAACAGCTAAACACACAGACAGACAGACAGACAGACAGACAGACAGACAGACAGACAGACACACACACACACACACACACACACACACACACACACACACACACACACACACACACACACACACACAAACATACACACACATGCAACCCGCACGCACACTAGTGTGGTGTTTAGACATGATCCCCGAATTCGGAATGCAGCTACCTAAATGTGGGAAAAATCGATCGTATACGCAAAAATGTCACCATTCGTGAACCTTAGAGCTCTATCCCAGGAACGAAAAACGATACAAAGATAAAAAAATAAACAAGCAAGCGCACTACAAGTAATAATGTCACGAAGTTATTTTCTGATAAGTTAAAAAAAAAAAAAAAACGCTTTCCAAAGACACTGAAAGTAAGACAACTTTTATCTGATTCAGAAAAAAAAACTTGACATTTTTTGGGGGGACATTAAAAAAAAAAGAAGTTATTATTCTGTGCGCATTCAGAGCCTTTCAGATAACATTTATAGAGGAAAACGGGCACAGAAACAGGATTATAATGATGCACTATGTGGAAATGCACATGGTATTGAAGCTTCTATCTCTTTGCAGGAACTAAGAGATGCAATCTCCTCCTTAGGGTAAAGCTGTTCCCATGACCTATGCGGCTGTTGGGGAGCGAGGCGTCAGAGACCTCAGCTTCTCCAGGGACCAGCATATTGAGGGCGGCGCCCATCTCCTCTCCCTCGATGCTTTACCTTCCCTAACCCTAAAGAGGGCAGGTACCCATTTACAGCTGGGTGAACTGGGGGACTGTAATGAAAGCAAGTCGCGCAAACGGTCACCCATCTGTGAGGTAACCAGCCTCGACACTGCTAAACCTTAGCTTGGGGAGAGGGACTGCTCTGACCACTGAGCCACCCCGTCCCCTGCTTCACCACCAGTTGGTAAGGATGGGATTTTGAGTAGGCTGCTTAGACATTTACCCCGGAACTGGACTATGCTGTTAACAGATCTTTGTCAGCAATGCTTTAAAACGCCCAATTTTCAGTTCCCGTTTCGAAACGAGGGAAGTTCGGGAGTGATGAAAATAACTTCAGATCAGTTACTTTAACCTCACATACAGGAAAACTGAGGGAGAAATAATCATAACCAAGCTGACGTATGACTGTGATCAAAATAAGATAATCCCTGTAAAACAAGCAGGCAAGCGGAAAGGTAGACGTAGAGTTGATTATAAAGTTTGACTAACTACACAAATTAAGCATCAGCTTTTCCGTTAGAAAAACGTGCTTGTCTCAAGTTTTGATGTAAAGAAAGCACACGATCATGGTATGACTAACTGTGTTATAAACTGAGGTTTCTTGTATATCTTATATTAATTTTGTTTTTGTATCAAAAATGTCCCCTCAGACCTCCTCCTTGGAGGCCAGACGTTACTGTAGTGAAGCATGCTGTCCTTTGTACACTGGATACTGTCTTATGGACAATAGATTTTTATTCAGTGCTCCAATGTCCCTATGAAGAAAACCCCCAAACCTACATCGTAAAGCATTTCGATCTTAAGAGAGGGTTTTTTTTGTTTGTTTTATTCTCTGTTTCGCTCCTCTGCTTGAGTTTGGAAGTTCATCAATAGTAAGATGTTTCGTACACAGCCATTTTTTTGCCAACTTACGAATGTAGCCACATTCCAACAGTTGAGGATCAGTGTATTATTTGATGCTTGGCGTTTTTGGAGTCAGTATAATAATCCTGGATCTCACCTCTGTCGTCTGCCCCACAGTTCGTCCTTCACGAAGCAAATCCGCTTCTGAATTTTTCTCTCTAAGATGGAGGAAACTTGCCCTGCGCGCTTTGGGTCAGACAGTTTGTCCTCTAGCCAGTTCTGGTGTGCAGCATACTTCTCAGCAAGGTAAAGGTGTCCCATAACCTAGGCGGTCGCAGGGGAGCGAGGCGTCAGAGACCTCAACTTCTCTAGGGGCCAGCATATTGAGGGCGGCACCCATCTCCTCTCCCTCGCTGCTTTACCTTCCCTGACCCTAAAGAGGGCAGGTACCCATTTACAGCTGGGGAACTGGGGGAAATGTACTGAAGCCAAGGCGCGCAAACGGTCACCCATCCAACTGGTAGCCAGCTCGATGCTGCTTAACTTGACTTGGGGAAAGCGAGCGCTCTGACCACTGAGCTATTCCGCCCCCGTTCTCAGGATGAGGACTTTCAGTTTCATCATTGTCAGGAAAAACCAGTCCAGGAGAAGGGGGACAGATGGCCGAGTGGTTACAGCGTTGCACTCCCGATTTGACAGCCCCCCTGATCAAGTCCCGGGTTGGAGCCACCACCGAAAATGAAGGCTCGTTCAAGAGGACTTTCCCCCTGGTGTTAATCATAACAGTACTGACTCAACTACCCGGAACATCTTGCGCGCACGTTAAAACCCGTTCTGCTTTTCGGAAGAGTAGGCCATTTGTGCAAGTAAGAACGGATGACACATGTTTACTTAAAGCGCATGCACACTGGTATTGGATTCCACATCATCTCTGAAGTTGGAATGCGGCTGCATTAACGGGAGGTAAAAACGGTCACATACGCAAACCCCCCCCCCCCCCCCCCCCCCAAAAGAAATCTCACAATTGGTGAACCTGGAGCTCTTGCTGAAAAACGGAAAAAAGGAAAGGAAAGAAAAACAAAGCAATTACAAAACCACAGCCTTGGTATTATCTGGTGGAGGTCTATTATTGTCTTTGTGGCAGCTGTGTGTGTGTGGTGTGTGTGTGTGTGTGTGTGTGTGTGTGTGTGTGTGGTGTGTGTGTGTGTGTGTGTGTGTGTGTGTGTGTGTGTGTGTGTGTGGTGTGTGTGTGTGTGTGTGTGTGTGTGTAGGTGTGTGCGTGTGTTTGCCGTGTGTTGATGCACGTGTGTGTGTGTGTGTGTGTATGCACCCGTGTGTGTGTGTGAGTGCGTGTGTGTGTGTGTGTGTGTGTGTGTGTGTGTGGTGTCGTGTGTGTGTGTGTGGTGTGTGTGTGTTGTGTGTGTGTGACGGCGTGTGTGTGGGGGGTATGCACGTGTGTGTGAGTGCACGTGTGTGTATGCCGTGTGGGGGGTGCGTCTCTGTATTGTGTTGTGTGTGTGTCCATGCGTCAGTGTGTGTGTCTGTGTGTGTGTGTGTGTCCGTGTCTGTACTTGCGTGCAGGTGGGCGCACGTGCGTGCGTGCGTGTGAGCGTGTTTGTATATCCTCATCACCGAGAGTGAACTGGACATTAGTATGACAGCTCACGTGCACAGGTCGGACACGTGAGCAAGAGAGAGAGAGAGAGAGAGAGAGAGAGAGAGAGAGAGAGAGAGAG
>CM060344.1:10062310-10067310 GCA_030674155.1 Stramonita haemastoma
AAAAAATGTTTTTCTTCTTGTTCTTGTTCTTATTTTTATTGTTGTTGTTGCTGTTTTGTTGTTGCTGCTGCTGTTAGTATTATTATCATTATCATTATCATTGTCATCATCATCATGATGTTGATAATGATTATGTTGATGATATCAATAGTAATTATTCTTCTACTGCTGCTACTATTACTACTACAGCAACAACAACTGCTACTACTACTACTTTTTTTTTCTTTAAAAAGATGATGATGATGATCACTGTAATAAATAATAATAATAATAATAATAACAACAACAACAACAGACAATAATAATGAGATTAACAAATGACAGCAACAAGAAAACAAAAACAATGAAAAGTAACCAACAGCTAACGGCGCTTTGCCCCTATTCAAAGTTTTTGACACTATTCAGATACCATAGTAAAGGACATGCCCTGTGGACCGCAGCAGTGGAGAGAGAGAGAGAGAGATTAATAAATCAAGCTGGCTGTGGTGGGGGGTGGTCAGTGAGACCAACACGCTGTACATGTGGACACAGGTCAGTCCTCGGTCCAGGGTGCTGACCCCACCTATTGATTGACACCCCCACCCCACCCCCTACCCCCCAAAAAAGTGACAGACTGAGCCCCTGGGGTGACCTCAAAGGGAGGGCAGGGGTTAAGTCTCCTTGATGCCAACATATGATACCAACCTCCTTGTTGTTGTTGTTGTGCGTTCCCCAGCTTAACACCCTGTGGGGGTGGGGGGGGGGGAGGGGGGGGGGGTTGTCACCCAGAATCCGCTCTCTTCATTTATTTATCTATCTATTCTTTTATATCGAGGATAAAGGAATAAACACTCATGTATTTGTTTGTTTTTTTACATCCAGTCCCCATGTGTATGCAGTTTTGTAAATTTTGTCATTTATTCCCACTGAGCACACAGTGGTCTACTCTTTCGAAAAGCGGAACAGCATTTAATGTGTGCGCAATACGTTCTGCGTGCGTTCGCGCACAGGGTTTTGGTTTATAGTCTCATCGGAAGAACTTTTGGGAGGGAGCGGAGTTTGCACCGATGCTAACTCCAGGGGAAAAATCCCCTTGACCGGGATTCGAACCCAGGTCGTCAGATTGCGAGTTCAATGTTCTAACCACTAGGCTATCCCATCCTCTTGTCTTGTCTTACTTACCCCCCCCCCCCCCCCCCTCCCCCTGAGAATCGCTTTGAGACTAGATCTGTAAGTAGGCCTACACAAGTGGTTAATATGTTTACATGTATAATTCTTTTCTCTTTTTTTTTTTTTTTGGGGGGGGGGGAAGCACTTCGCCAAATAGGTATCTATACTCTGACTTCAGATGACTTGTTTTTTGTCTTTTGAAGAAGAAAGCATGTTTTTATGGTAAGAGCTTGTCATGGTTGAAGACATAATCTCAACATAATATTTTGAAGTCTAGCAACAAAATTCAACTGATGTAGGCCTTGGCAGTTTGCTTCTACACATACTTTTTTTTTTTTTTTTTGGGGGGGGGGGGGAGGGGGAGGGGGGGGGCTCGGTCAAAACATAGAACAATTTACCCCATAGACAATAATGATAAGAATAACAAGATTTATCATTGTTGCCAAAAAGATATGTTTTGGTTGTCTTGTTTATAAAATGTGTCAGATATAAGCAATACTGAGACTGTGTTTTTGCAATTAGACAAACTTCAAAATTAGAAATATATTCCGGTGGGCGTTATAAAGCGCTGGCTCTTTTTTTTTTTTTTTTTTTTAAAGTACGTTCCCGAATAGAGATCCGAGTTTACCAATGGTGAGATTTTGCGTATGCCGTTTCTGCCCACCATAAGGCAGACGCATTCCGACTTCGGGGAATAAAATCCTGGCAGAAATGACTACAGGTGTGGGATCTAATCTTTTACTGAATCACATTCAACGGCAGAAAATCTCAACTCTGGTCACAAGTTCGATTTTCTTTTACTCCCATCACAGCAGCAACAGAAACAACAGTAACAGTAGCAGCAACAGCAACAACACAGCAGCAAACAACAACAGAAGCAACAACAGCAGCAAACAAACAACACAGCAGCAAGCACAACAACACAGCACAGCAGCAAAACAACAGCAAGCAACAACAGCAGCAGCGCAGCAACAGCAACAACAGCAGCAAACAACAACAGCAGCAGCAGCAACACAACAACAGCAGCAACAACAACAGCAGCAGCAGCAGCAACAACAGCAACAGCAAGCAACAACAACAGCAGCAGCAGCAGCATAACACAGCAGCAGCAGCATCAACAACAGAGCAGCAGCAGTAACAAGCAGCAGCACATCAACAACAGCAGCACAGCAGCAACAACAACACAGCAGCAACACAACAGAGACAGCAACGGACCAACAACCAAAACAAAATTTAACAGCAGTTTCACACGAACAAAACTAGTTTTATTGCCATGGATTCTTTAACTTGTGCTAAGATGAATGGTGCACATGAGACTTCAGTTTACATCAAAAAGCAGTTCAGTACATTCAAGCAGCTATTCTTAGGAACAAAGCTATGTTACATTTTTCAACTTACAGAATATTTTTGTCAGCCCTTTTTCTCTCCGAAATAAACAGCATGCAGTTGAAAATTTTTGACAATCAGAAAGTTCCAGAATGATGATGTAGCCTAGACAATCAGTATGTATGAAACAGTCACAACCATTCTAAAGCTAAAGCCATATGATGTTTTATTGATTGTGGCATAACACCTATATCTTTTTTTCCTTTTCCTGGGTTAGAACTTTCAGGTTCACAAAATGGCGAGACTTTGCCTATGGGACCATTTTTGCTCACCATAGATGCCCACCACCAAAATCCACGCAGAGAAATCTGCCATAACTGAGAATGGTATACAATTTAATGCAATACAATACAAAGCAATAATATAATGGTTATAACAAATGATAATACATGGGAATTATACAGCACTGCTTCTTGTGAAAATGAATCAAAGCGCTCAGTACAATACATACACAAAGCAATCGTGATTTTTAAAAACACACAAAAAAATCATTATTTCTCACACAATAAAGCACTCGAGAATTTTAAATCTAATGTTCATATCAAAATTTCTTATAGACATTGCATTGTTCAAACAGCATAAGCAGCACACCTTTAAAAAAACACCTCAGTGTATCACAAAAATTAAACGATTTGTTTTTCACAGTTGATGAAATACACAATTTTTGACCCTAACAACATACCATACAGCCATGCCACCCCCTTTAGCTGGGATTGATATTACATCATGTGGCAGGAGTGGATTAGAAAGTTCTGGGTGTCACACCTGCCCTGTGACACTGTCAGAGATGTTCATCACTGATTACAATCTGGACAATATATAAATGATGAAATGGGTTCCACATGACTACAGCTGTAGCGCAAAACCAGGATCTGTAAACAAAGGATCTTTACCATACTGATGCAGGAAAAAAATTCTTACCTGCATACCAGCTAGCTACTATAACCACAAATATTTTTTTACACCACAGCTGTCAGTTTCCCCTACTTTTCAGCTCCTCTCAGCTGCTATTCATTCCGTCCCATCCAAGCCCAGCTGGTGCAAATTATAGCAGGAATTGACCACACTTGAACAAGGTAAAAGGAAGCTGGCACTAAATTTAGCACTCTTGACTTACTAATGTCGGAATTGCGTGCTGTGACATGTAAAAGAAACCATGACAACAAACCATTTTTCCATGACAGAAATTTGTAGTAAAATATTATCCTGCCTCACATTCACACAAAGAAGAAGAAAAAAACATTCACACAGGTGCTACAAATCTAAACTGAATACCATGCTATATATACTATGCCACCAGTCCTTCCCCAGGTAGATCATCATCAATGTTATACAGAAACACTTTTCATTGCTGTACATTCCAGTATGACACAGGGTTATTTAGAAAACCAAACTACTTTTTAGGTTCACCAAAGGTGAAATTTCTGTGTATTCACCCATTTTTGCCCAACATTAGGGTAGCTGCCTTCCGATTTCAAGGATAATGTCTTTACACAACACTGATGTGTACATGGTGGTCTTCTTTTTAATTCTGTCATCTGTTCTTAGTGGCAGGCAATGGCCTACCCTTCCAAAAGGAAGAACAGGTTTTAACGTGTGTGCAAGGTGCTTTGTGTGCATTTGCATGTGGACATCAGTTCATAGTGTCAAGGGAAAGACTTCCAGGAGAGTGGAGTCAGTACTGACATTAACTCCAAAGGAAAAAATCTCCTTGAAGGGGTGTCTTGGTGGTAGATCGAATCTTGGCAACATCTGATTACAAAACACATCATCAGGCACAACTATTCAAGAAAGATTCTTAAACTAAGTATAACATATAGCATCAAACAGGTTCACCCATGCTTCTGGAACATTCTGGGGGTTTCAAGGACAAGTCTTCACAAGTCTACACATATTGTGGTAAGCAGTGCTAGGCAAAAGGAACGTTGCATGAAACAGTCTGATAAAACATACAAACCAACCATAAACCATGATCTTAAAATCTAGACAGTAATATTTAGAGTACTATGAAAACTGAGCTGTTTGTAACAGAAAGCAATATGGTATCAAGCCACACACAAAATGCTACTTACATTCCTAATTCAAAAATTTCATATCAAACTTCCTCATCTGTGTAATCTAACATGCACAAAAAAGTGAAAGTAAATTAATCAAATTCGTCACCAATAATAACTTGTATTTTCATGGGTGATAAAATATCAATTTTTGACCCTACCAACATACCATACCTCCCCCCTTTAGCTGGGATTATCCCTGGCAGGAGTGGATTAGAAAGTTCTGGGCGTCACACCTGCATTATGACACTGCTAAATGATTTTCTTCACTGGTTACAATGTCTACAATGATGAAATCTGTTCCGCATGGCTACACATATTGGGGAAAACCACCCATAGCAAAACCTTGCTGTAAACAAAGGGTTGTGCAACTATGTAGGAAAGAGAGGAATGATGTCAATTGCAAATGTA
>CM060344.1:10072310-10099810 GCA_030674155.1 Stramonita haemastoma
ACACATATACTATTCTAGACTTATCATTGGATAGGAACGTTTTGGTTCTTATGTTGAACTGAAGCTCTCTGGTCCTCAGGAAGAAAAAATCTGAGCACCTTACCTCTCTCTTGCAATCTCTCCACTGGCTGCCTGTACCACAGAGAGTAAACTACAAGATCAGTACCCTCTGTTACAAATATCTCCACAAAACTGCACCCTCTACCTCTGTGAATGTCTTCACTTGTACACACCTTCTCGCTCCCTCCGCTCGGCCGCAGATACTTTGTCCTTAAGAATACCTAGGTTCAACCTATCTACCTTTGGCCCCCATTCATTCTCTGTTTCTGGTCCCTTGATCTGGAATGACCTCCCTCTCTTCCTCCAGCAAAAGCCTACTTATGACACTTTTAAATCCAACCTCAAGACACACTTATTTCAAACCTAAGATTTTCTCTTTCTGTTTCCATTTCTTATCTGTCCCTGCCTTCAACATCTACCTGCCAAAGTGAATAACCTTTATATTAATTTTGTGCGCGCACGCGCGCGGTGTGTGTGTGTGCGTGCGTGCGTGTGTGTGTGCGTGCATGTGTGCGCGCGTGCGTGTGTGTGTGTGTGTGTGTTGTGTGTGTGTGTGTGTGTGTGTGTGTGTGTGTGTTGTGTGTGTGTGTGCGTACATTCAAAATTTCAAAATTGCTGTGGCTGTAGATTATTATTGATTGCTTGTGTGTTGTATGGGTCCAAGAGCTTTGATTTGTTTTTAAAGATGTAGGGCTTTACAGATTCCATATATATTGGGGGGGGGGGGGGGGTCTTCTCTCTTTAGGTTTTTTGTGTTTGATAGGTTTTCTTTTCTTTTCTTTTTCGATTTTTAATCTACTTGATTTACGTAATTATAACTCAGTGCATCTGTTTGGACATTAATGTGCAGGTCAGCCGTGGACTATGTGTGTGAATACATATCTATCTCCTTTGAATGAATGATCATCAATGTATCCAGTTGGAGATAATGCGTTTTGTTGAATGTATCCTATTCTCCTTTTTTTTATATATATTGGTTAAATTGTTGTTGCTGGTAATGGTGGTTTGTGGGTTAGGGGTTGCTATTACCCTTAAAAAAAACAAAAAAAACTAAGCTATATCCCTCGTCAGGGCAAAAGCCGGATGAAAAAGAAGTAATACTCTGTAACCCTTGAAAAATAAAGATCGTTCATTCATTTCATTCTTCTCTCTCTCTCTCTCTCTCTCTCTCTCTCTCTCTCTCTCTCTCTTCTCTCTCTCTCTCTCTCCTCTCTCTCTCTCTCTCTCTCTCTCTCTCTCTCTCTCTCTCTCTCTCTCTTCTCTCTCTCTAGCCTAGTGGTCAGAACATTGCGCTGGCAATTTGACAACCCGAGGTTCGAGTCCGATCGAGGACATTTTTCTCCTGGAATTAACATCAGTGCTGACTCCACTCTCCCCCAAAAGTCCTTCGGATGAGACTTTAAACCGAGGCCCCGTGTGCGAACGCACGCAGAACATCTTGCACACACGTTAAACCCTGTTCCGCTTTTCGGAAGAGTAGGCCATCGTGTGCCGGTGGGAACAGATGACATTTACAAAACTGCATACACACGGTGACTGGATGTAAAAAGCACAAAAGTGCTTATCCCATTATCCTCGATGTGAAAGATTAAAATAAATTTCTCTCTCTCTCTCTCTCTCTCTCTCTCTCTCTCTCTCTCTCTCTCTCTCTCTCTCTCTCTCCAATGCAGACTAAAACACAACTCAAAATAAGGGCAACAAAACCATATTCATCAACAAATCGACTGTATTGCATTAACACCTTGATCTAACTAGTATCTTTCTATTGCCATTCTTTTGGTTTATGTCTTTTACCTGTGTCGATATGAAGCAATGTGCTAAGTGTTGAAAACTCCATTTCCAGTTGTTGTTTTTTGGATCAGGCACGTGCATGTGAACATCACCATCATCATGTCTGTCTGTCTGTCTGTCTGTCTGTCTGTCTGTCTGTCTGTCTCTTCTCTCTCTCAGAGTTTACTTAGTATGTGTTTTTTAAATATATTGTGTAGTTATTCATTTTTGTGAATACATTGGCTATTTCACAGAGATTGATTATTACAGTATATATAAACTATGAGTATTTTATTTACAATGTGTAGATTTCATTTTTATAGCTATGTTGAATTTGATTTGTGTGTCACTAGTTAGTGATTTCTCTCTCTCTCTCTCTCTCTCTCTCTCTCTCTCTCTCTCTCTCTCTCTCTCTCTCTCTCTCTCTCTTTCTTCTTTCTTTCTTTCTTTCTCTTAAAATCCTACTTAGAAAGTAGTAGATGTTCATTTTTATGACTATATAAGAATTAGAGAATTGTGTTATACTAGCTAGTGCTCTCTCTCTCTCTCTCTCTCTCTCTCTCTCTCTCTCTCTCTCTCTCTCTCTCTCTCTCTGCCTATTCTTTTGAAACATCCAGGATGTTTTATGTAACTTTTTTTTTATATCTTATTTTCTTTTATCTGATTTACATTTTTTATAGGTAGTATCTCCCCCCCCCCCCCCCAATAAGGATATTAGTTAAATTCCCCCCCCCCCCTTTTTTTATCCAAATGTATGATTTTTTTATCACATGTATAACTTTTGACAGATGATGGTGGATTGATGTCTTCAGTTGTTTATTTCATCTTGTTCTCTTGCTTGCTCTTTACCTATTAACACTTTTCCTTTCTTCCATAATCAAAATCTTTTTATTGTGACTTCTGATTTTGTCTTCTGAACGAGTGCATTTTTATTACCTTATCATATATAGTGTCCTTAATCTTGTGTGTTGTTTGGTACTGCGTAAAGTTTTATTGTTTAGTATCTTTTCAACTCGATGTATCCCTGATAAGGGCTGGGGACTGGATGTAAAAAAGCACACGAGTGCTTATCTATTATCCTCGAATAAAAGACTTTGCCTTGCCTTGCCTTGCCTTGCCTTGCCTTGCCTTGCCTGCCTTGCCCTCTCTCTCTCTCTCTCTCTCTCTCTCTCTCTCTCTCTCTCTCTCTCTCTCTCTCTCTCTTTCTTTCTTTCTTTCTCTCTTTCTCACACGGATACTCACCCTTTACTCCAGGCACAAGAACATGTAGCACTCTCTGCGGAAATGCACAGAGCAGAAGCTGTAGATGAGAGGGTTGACAGCACTGTTGATGAAGTAAGACCTGGATGCAATCTTGTGCAGGTTCCTCCACAGAGCCGACACCTGGAACGAACCTTGCCCCTGGGACGAACTAGATCCAGCTGATATGACGAGGTAAGGGAGATAGCTCACAATGAACACCACAGTCATGACAAACAGCGTCAGAGTTGTACGGTTTGGCATTCTTTTTACATGTGCGTAGCGCACATTGTGGGGTTTTTTATGCGCTTTTGCTTTGCAGACTTTAGTCAAGTTTTCTTTGGATGTGGCATTTGGGTCAGGGGATCTTGTCAGAGCTGTGACACTTCCGGAAGTGTTTTGGGTGGTGATGTCTTCCATTGTGATGTCTCCTATTGATGTTTGCTGGGAACTTGTCTTCCTTTCTGGAACGCTGTTCAGAGGGGATGGCACGGTTCCTCCAGTCTGGTCTATGTCCATGATGTGGTTTTGTTCCACACAGTCTGTGATTATGACCTGCACCTGAGCTGGAGTTGCTTCGTCCTCTTTGTCCTCACAGCATTCACCACCGACGACATTGGCAGAATTGTTTGCTGAGCTCATCAGCAGCTTTCCAAGGAAAATCTTACCCACATCATCATCTTCAATAGACTGGCTGTTGACCTCGCTTGCGGACTCTTCTGGCTCGGTTTTAAGCCCTGTGACAGTTTCTTCATCTCTTTGATGATGAAGGGGAGTGAACGAGCCCTGCTGGACTGCAGGGCTTTCAACAGCGTGTTGTGTGCGGTCAACAGCGTGTTGCTTGCGGTCAACAGCGTGTTGCTTGCAGTCAACAGCGTGTTGCGTGCAGTCATGCGGATGCCCTGTGCCCGCGACTGGAGGAAGTTGCACACCCTCATCATGTTTGTCTTCTGCACATTCATGGATTTCCATGTGGGGCTGTAGGCTTTGCTGGTGTCTCTTTTTGGCGTTGAGATGAAGACGTTTCTTGTGCAGGTACAGGTGTCGGGCTATCAGAGCATAGCAGACGCACATGATGACCACACTAGCCATAAAAATCGTGCTCAACGCCGCATGATCAATAGTTAGCAAGAAGGAGTCCACGTACTTTTCATTTATGCCACAGGTGGTTCCATTGATTGTAGAGTTAGGGATAGGGACTGTCTGCAGTCCTTTTAACTCGCCAAATGGAACAGCTATAGACAGGGCCAGCACACCCAGGCAGATCAGTTCTATCCAAACGTTTGTGAGTGTCCTCGGCTTTCCTCTCAATTGACAGATCGTCCTCTGACGATCTAAGGCAATGGCAACTAGGATCAAAGCTTCCAACAATGATACAAACATAATTAAGGCCCCAAACAGTTTGCAGGCTGCATCATCATAAAAAGTGTAGTTAAATCGAATTTCGTTGATGTCACTGGGGATGGCCACACAGTTGTTCACCAAGTCACACACACTGAGCACCAGGATGTAGGTTCTGGTCACACTGAACTTGAACCTTTTGTAGTACACCAGGAACACCACCGTGTTACCCACCATGCCAAACACCATCAGCAGCACCAAGTAAGCCAGGGTGGGGGCCAGAGAGGTCAGAAAATCTCTGTTGGCTTTGTGAAGGATGTCTTCCATCTTGGATGAAGAAAAAAGTGACGAAAGTGTAACAGCTAAAACAGGTCCACTTCAAGGATACATACAAAATGTTGACAGCAGTAGATGGGGGACATGGAACACTTACCTCTGTGCTGATATGGAAAGTGTTGAAGATGAGCATCAGATGGAGTACCACTGTTTTCTCTCTGGCTGCATCAGCAGCATTTCAGATCTGTAGCAACACCAGTCAGCACTGCTGTCAAGAGGGAGAATCTTTTGGGTTTTGTTTTTTTTAAACAGCACTTCACATTCAAACTTCAGCACAAAAAAAAGAGAGAGGATCAAAATCTACTCACCATTAATGTAAAAAGTCACTTAAAAAGTATATATTATTCTAATCACTTACAAGTGTATACTGATGGATCTGTTTTAGAATTAGGCAAAAGTGGGGCAGCATTCGTGATTCCGTTATACAGGTACAAAAAAAAAATTAATCATTTCATTTAGGAAAACATTTTCTATTTTTACATCTTAATCAATTGCACTCTTTATGCTTTTGAACTGTTTGTCTGAGGCTGCTACTGGTGTCTGTCAAATTCTGTTGTCCATTGGATCAAAAATAGCATTATTGGTATTGAAGACCCAGCAGGGGGAAAGTAAGGAATGAGTGTACGTGAGATTAAATTAAACTGACACATTGTATTGCAAAAGCAGAGGCATCAGAATAACGTTTTGCTGGATCCTTCTTATTATGGACTTTATTGGAATGAGCTGGCTGTTCCTTTGGCAAAGCAAGGTGCCTCTGAATGCGGCACGGAAGTCTTTGACTCTAATCTTGCAATATCGTCGTGTGAAATTAGTTCTAAGATAAAGAACTGTATTCATTCTGAAATTATGAAAAAGCACTTTCAAAATATTTCTTGCTCAAGAAAAATAGAAACTTTAGTACATAAATTGAGACTAAATGCCTGGATTACCAAATATTGTAAGAATGTAACATGCTGCTGTTCTAAACCCTTTTCAATCCACCATTTGTTGTCGTTGTTGTCCAATTCTTCTTGACAAGTATATCAGGAGAGAACTAGATAGATATTCATAAAGACTTTTCGACTAGTAGCTCATGAAGTTTTATGACTCCAAGCACTTCATAATATCCATTGCTGAAGTTATTTATTCTTCTCCTATAAGACACTTGCTGTAATTAGTTGTGGGATGTATGTATGCAGTATGTATGTATGTGTGTACGAGAGAGAGAGAGAGAGAGAGAGAGAGAGAGAGAGAGAGAGAGAGAGAGAGAGAGAGAGAGAGAGAGAGAGAGAGAGAGAGAGAGGGAGGGTGAGGTTATATGCATGTAGTGGTGTGATTAGGGGGTGTCTAAATCACCAAGTAGTGGATGGACATAAACCAAAACAAACTTCAACAATCTCTGATAACCAAATAGTGAAAACTGTATTTTGTTGAATATTACTGTCTTCAATGTTTCTCTTTTCTGCTAATCTTCTACATACTATTTGTTCTCAACAGTTTTCCCTTTCTCCCTCCTCACTTACTATGATGACAGCAACCAACAGCAGCTAGAAAATGACCGTGCAAAGGAGAGGTGGACTAAAAAAGCACATTGAAATGACAAAGACGAGAAAAGCCAGTGTAAAAAATACTATGCCGTGACCAAGGGAAGAAAAGTGAGCATCTTTCCAACATGAATGAGGCCAGCAGTTCCGTTACCGGCTATTAGGGGGAGGCCCTCAAGAGCTAAAGGAGCCTTGGTCAAGCCAAAGAGGCCATCACATTCTCCAGCTACTCTGACCCAGCAGTGCATGGAAATCAGGCCATGAACCAGAAGGACGACAATGATTCAGCAATTAGATCTATGGACAGTGAAGTGATTTGTGAAGAAAATGAAAATGAAGAAACACTTACGCAAGATGAGAAGCCCCTGAGTACATCCATCGATGCATGTCTAGGTGAAACAGAAGAAATGTGAATGCCTGAAAAATATTCACTGGCCCTGCGCGTCCTATCAACTTGCTAGCTTTGTAAATTTGCCAAAACACGCCCAAAAATACACAAGTAGAGTGTGGGCAGAAGCATTTTACACCACCAAAAGCCTCAGCGACTACACGGAGTTTTGACAAATGACGTCAAGTACATGACGTCTTCTGCAGACAGAATGACGCTTGACAATAGTTACAAAACAAAAAGTAGGCTTACAATCTCAGGTTCAAGTGTAAAGAGAATGATTTGTAATTTAGAAAATCTATCATCTGCATGGTAGAACAAATGCATTCAGCTCATAGAGAGCTAAAGGATCAACCAGAAATAGTCCTTATAAATTATTCAACTTCCCTTACCTCAATGAATGAGAAAGTTCAGTTACAAAAAAGAAATTCTTCCCCGGAATAAACACACAAAAGAAGACGTCCTCGAAAAAAGCAATACATACATACATACATACATACTATATATATACTATATATATTATATATATTTATATATATATATATATATATATACTATATATATATATATATATTCATATTATATATACATATATATATCATATATATATATATATATATATACACCGTAAAATCCCTAGCATACCCCCCCCCCCCCCCCCCCCCCCCCCCCCCCCCCCCCCTGTGCACTGATTTAGGGCAAAATTGGGGGGTGGGCGTTTGCTAGGGATATACCCCTTTGCACAAAGTAATTTTTATGCTCAACCGTGTAATTGAGTGAATACAAACCCCGAAAGCAAGTAAGTTAGGTCGTGTGAGTAGAAGTGAAGGAAAATAGAAAAAAAGGGACTTGGAGGCAAAGAAGGCCAACAGTTCCGTCACTTTCCGTTGTAGGTTCTTGTTTCGCAATACCCTGCCTTCAGATCTTTCATCTTCCAGATAATAGCACACCTTGGTCGACATGTTCAGATCTAACTGCTGGTCCTTTTGACAGTTTCCGTTTTTGTTTGTCTTTTCCGTACTGCTGTTCAAGTCTATCTCTGTTTTCACTCCATTCCCTGATCCTCTTCCTATCCACAGAAAATTCACGGGCACACTCCGAAACATTCCACCTGCTTCGTTATCCAGATACTGGAGGGCTTCCAATTTGAAAGATACAGTGTAAGACTCGCTTCGGCATTTTGCAAAACTGGCACAGAGAGATTCAAGAACCAACTTCCGGCCATCAGGAAGTGTCTCAAAGTACTGGTAGGTCACTGAAAGACAAAAGACGTCATGTGGAAAAAGCATGACGTAATTTTAAGTCACTTTGGTGGGATGAGGAGAAGGGACAAAGAATTAAAAAAAATAATAATAATAAAGGAAAGAAATACGAAAAGGTAAAGAAGGGGGAAAAGTTGACTTTAACTTTTTAAGAACAGTCTGCACAAATCTAGTGAAAGTGAGCATAGTCTCTTGAAAAAAGCAGGGTGGGGTTTGCTAGGTAGTTACCCCTGTGCACAACTTTTGGCCCAAAGTGGGGGGTGGGCGTTTGCTAGATGGTGGGCTTATGCTAGGGATTTTACGGTGTATATATATATATATATATATATATATATATATATATATATATATATATATATATATATATATACATATACACGTCTACAGACAAAACCAAAATCGAAGATAATTCAGCAGACCTTCAAACACCATTCACATCTACTAACAACAAAATGGACCACAGCACTCGCAAATTTTTGCCTGATTCTGATGATGGTGTAGAACAACCAATAGCAACTTCCACCAGAACATCCGTATCAGACTGTGGGATAGGATCTGTGACACCAGCGGGGACAACAGCAGAAGACAGAGGACCACAAAGGTATGCCGGCTCTGGGGGGGGGAAAAGGGGGGGGAGATGTCCGAGCACAATATTCAACAAGGTAACAAAAAGATCTACAGGGACAAATTTCACCCTTCTGCTCGAGGTAGCAGTGTCCTTGCCAGTACAATTGGCCGCCATGTAGAAAGCCTGCTTTGGCAACAACCAAGAAAAAGGCAACCCAAGAACCCCAGTTCAGTAAGTTACCAAAGCGAAGACATCTGGACTCTGCATCTGAAAAGTATTTTCCGTTTACCTCGACAGAAAACGTACCCTTCGGTAGGTATCATGAAGATGCTGATGACCAGTCTGAAAGACAAAAGTATCAAAAAGGTGATGGATTCATTGAAAATTATTTTTAAAATATACATCAAAACTTAGGTCAGATTTCTGCTCTCAAGGAATCTCTTACTACAGATCAGATCCACATTCCCAAGAGTTCTCGACTACATCAAAACCCAGGGCTTTTGAGTCAAACAACTTCAGCCAAACTCTTTGGAACAATAACCAAAAACAATATGAACGAACCAGAAAAAGAGGATGTGATAGGAGCCAGGGACAGGAACAACCTTGCAGGACAGAGTAGAAGAAAACTGTTATGACAGTCAACATGAACAGAAGAAAGAACAGTGGATGTAACACGGAAGAAGATGAACAAGCAAGAAACCATGGCCGACCTATCGCTACCAAGGCAGACAGACATGACTGGAGACATAATGCCACAGGGAGATGGAGACACGACTGGAGATCTAGACAGCTCCTTGCAGACCGACAACCTGGAAAGGAGTGGACCGATGACCTCTATGAGAAAGACTCTAGGTCTAGATACTGGCAGAGGCCATCGTCCACAGGCGTTCAGATTGGGCGGACTGGAAATACGGCCATCGCTACGGACACCCCTAACCTGGCAGTGGAGAGGTGACCAGATGGAAGCAGACACTCCTCCCAACTGCAATGAACAGCCCTGGAATAGACTCTCCATTAGACAGCAATGTTCCCAAGCAGGCCCTGGAATACAGACCTCCTCCACTAGACAGCAATGTTCCCAAGCAGCCCTGGAATACAGACCTCCTCCACTAGACAGCAATGTTCCCAAGCAGCCCTGGAATACAGACCTCCTCACTAGACAGCAATGTTCCCAAGCAGCCCTGGAATACAGACCTCCTCCACTAGACAGCAATGTTCCCAAGCAGCACTGGAATACAGACGCTGACCAGAACCGGGACTGAACTAAAGGCAGCGAGGAGAGCCACCTGGACAGTGCAGACAGTACAGAAACAGCAGACTGAACAATCGTCTGCATCACTGACACTTCCACCTTCATCCTTTTCTCCCCAAACAGATGATATAATAATAATAATAATAATAATAATAATAATAATAATAATAATAATAATAATAATAATAATGATGATGATGATGATGATGATGATGATGATGAATGATGATAATAATAATAATAGTAAATGGACTTTATATAGTGCTGAATCTTGTTAGGCAAACAAATCCAAACCCTTGCATTCAAATCATTTACATGCAAGCAACCATCCACAAATATAAGAATGAACAATGAGAATGAGCAATATGCCGCTATATAATTCCATGTATCGTCTATCATCATCATCATCATCATCATCATCACCATCATCATCATCATCATCATCATCATCATCATATATAGTAGTAGTAGTAGTAGTAGTAGTAGTAGTAGTAGTAGTAGTAGTAGTAGTAGTAGTATCATCATCATCATCATCATCATCATCATCATCATCATCATCATCATCATCATTTTTTTGTTGTTGTTATTATTTTTCATATTATGGTTGCACATTGGGATATTTACAAGGACATTTCACATGTTTCCAACCTCAAGGTTGTAGTGTTGTTGATTGCTTTGCCTGTTCTAAATCTTTCCCAAAGGAGGTGGACATAAAAAAGTTGACCGATTGACAGACTACTTTGATCACTGCCCAGTCCATTTAGATATTTTATACCAAGAATAAATAACTATAAAGTTTCAAAATGGAACTGTCTGAGAAAAACAGATACAACAATACTAAAGATAAAACAATTTTAATAAGAATGGTTTACTACCCAGTTTTTGTTGGGATAAAAGTTCAAAAGAAAGACTTCAAAGCTCTTTTAAACTGCCGACCATACAGTCAGGTACAGAAGATATAAAACACAAAATGTGTACCATATTAAACATATATAACCAAAATGAAGAGGACGTTAATGAAAAAAATATGCAAAAATCAGTAAATGAATGAGCTGAAAATTTGTCAGTAGTTTTCACTGAAGCAGCGACATTAAGTTTGAAACTTCAACAATGAAACACTTAAATATGAAAGATAAATAAATAAAAAAAGAAAACAGTAAAATGTGGTTTGATGGACATTGTGCTGAAATGACAAAAATCTTTTCTTTACGCGATAAATCCGTATCCATTCAAAGCTGCTCTTTGACAGAGGTGTTTTTCAAAGAGAAGAGAACAATTATAATACATTTTTAAAAGAGAAAATGAAATCGATCAAAAGCAGCCTTGATTCCAAGTTGCATAATGCAATAGATAAGGATCCTAGTGCATCATGGAAAACTGCAAAAATTAAAGACATGTGAAGAAAAAAAAACAGAAAAGAAGCAAATTTTCTCAGTAACATAAAGTGAATGGAAACATTTTCTTTAATCTCATAGGAAAAGGACCTTCAGTCAATTAAAAAAGAAAAGAGCAAGTGCAAAACATGTTCGGACTACTAACAAGATGCAAAAATCCGTATTTAGACAGACAAAAACAATAAAATAATAATATATTATGGAAACAATAAAAATGCTTTAAAAAAAATATCCAGGTAAGCAAGGCATTTTAAATAAAATGGTTACATCTATTACCCCAGATAACTATATGAGATATATTGGAATCCATCTAAATTTTGTTATTGATACTGGGTTGTACCCACATGAACGGAAAATGGGAATTTATATTTCTATTCACAAAGGTGGATGTCCCCTAACGCCTAATAGCTATAGAGGAATCACATTGACAAACACGTTCCGTAAATTATTTTGCCAGATACTTAACAACAGAATATGCAATTATTCAGAAACAAATAACAAACTTGTTAAAGAACAAGCCGGATTTTGAAAGAAATGTAAAACTTCAGACCACTTGTTCATTTTAAGTACACTGGGACGGGATAGTTTAGTGGTCAGAGGGCTCGCTCTCCCCAAGCCAATGTTAAGCAGCATCCAGTGTGGTTACCATGAGGGATGGGTAATCGATTGTGCGCTTTGGCTTCAGTATAGTCCCCCAGTTCACCCAGCTGTAAATGGGTACCTGCCCCATTTAGGAACAGGGAAGGTAAAACAGCGAGTGAGAAGAGATGGGCGCCGCCCTCAATATGCTGGCCCCTGGAGAAGCTGAGGTTTCTGATGCCTTGCTCCCCTACGACCACATAGGTCATGGGGCACCTTTACCTTTTACCTTTCTACCTAGATGATATTAAATGCAAAACAAAAGGTTAAAAGATTGTATTTTTGTGGATTTTCATGCTTTTGATACTATTTGACATCACGCTTTAATGGGTAAACTGCATGCAATAGGAGTAACTGGTAAATACCTCAATCTCCTTCAAAATATGTAAGCAAATGCCACAATACATACAAAGTAAAAGATGAGTTCTCTAAAGAAATAGAAGTAAAAGTTGGGGTCCATCAAGGCAAACACATTAAGTCCCACACTTTTCATGCATATCTACATAAATGATATATTTCAACATATAGGTATCATTGATTCTCCATATATAAATAATAATGATGTGGTCCTGGTTTTTTGTATACTGACGATCTTATATTGTTATTAACTACAAAATCATGTCTCCAATTGAAACTGAAAAAAATTGCAAAAACATTGTTTAAAATGAGGACTCCAAGTAAACAAAGAAAAAAACAAAGTGATAATCTTTACAAAAACTGTGCCTAAAATCCAAATTCATTTTAAAGGTGAACAACACATAATTAAAACAACAAATAAGTATAAGTGTCTAGGTATACTTTTTCACCAGTCGGGAAAATTTGATGTGGCCCAAGAACACTTAGTCCAACAGACTAACGACGCTATTTATGCTCTTAAAAGAGCCTTCCCAGAAGACGCACTAAAAATAAATATTGGTGTGCACTTGTTTGATACCCTAATGATGCCTTTTAAACATATGGAAATGAAATATTGTTTCCTTAGTTTTGTGATGTAAAATATATCTTTAAAAAAAAGATTATTTATTTCAAATGTGTGTAGGCCATTGTGTGCAGGTGGGAACAGATGACAATATTTACAAAACTGCATACACACAGGAACTAGATGTAAAAAGGCACATGAGTGCTTATGCCATTATCCTCGATAATAAAGTATAGATCTCTCTTCTCTCTCTCTCTCTCTCTCTCTCTCTCTCTCTCTCTCTCTCTCTCTCTCTCTCTCTCTCTCTCTCTCTCTCTCTCTCTCTCTCATCAATGCAGTCTAAAACACAACTCAAAATAAGGACAATTAAACCATATGCATCAACAAATCGACTGTATTGCATTAACACCTTGATCTAACTAGTATCTTTCTATTGCCATTCTTTTGGTTTATGTCTTTTACCTGTGTTGATATGAAGCAATGTGCTAAGTCTTGAAAACAGGATTTCCAGTTACTTTTGGATCAGGTATGTGCATGTAAATATCACCATCATAATCTCTCTCTCTCTCTCTCTCTCTCTCTCTCTCTCTCTCTCTCTCTCTCTCTCTCTCTCTCTCTCTCCTCTCTCTCTCTCTTGTGAGTCTGGGGCTCTCAACGAGAACTGACCAGGCATGCTGTTTGTAAGCTGCTGCAAACTGTTGCATTTAAGCTTCAAAATGTCAGTTACTGGCCTTTCAGCAATTGTAATAAAAACTTTAAACGCCCTTCTGACGCACAACGTCGTATCGAGTTGGAAAGTTGCGGGGAGAGTAGCAGGTTGGTCTTGAGAATGAAACCAGGACAGGTCACTGTCAACAGAAATGGCGACCATGCTGAACCCTAACTTAGTACTATCCTAAAAAAAAAACCACCACCCTGTGAAATCCGTTGGGACATCCAAAGAGCCCAGCATCACAAGGAAAGACAGGCAAGTGGTCAGTGTGTGAAAGAGACTGGCTTAGAAGTGTTGTTCTCGTCTGACAGTGACTCCCTGCATGAGACAGAAGAGCAAAGCTGTGTGTACACAGAGCTGTGTGCCAACAACACTTCCAGTGTCTCAGGTACAGCTGTGTGTACACAGAGCTGTGTGCCAACAACACTTCCAGTGTCTCAGGTACAGCTGTGTGTACACAGAGCTGTGTGCCAACAACACTTCCAGTGTCTCAGGTACAGCTGTGTGTACACAGAGCTGTGTGCCAACAACACTTCATGTCAGGTCAGCTGTTGACCAGCTTGTGCAACATTCAGGTCTAGTACAGCTGTGTGTACACAGAGCTGTGTGCCAACAACACTTCCAGTGTCTCAGGTACAGCTGTGTGTACACAGAGCTGTGTGCCAACAACACTTCCAGTGTCTCAGGTACAGCTGTGTGTACCAGAGCTGTGTGCCAACAACACTTCCAGTGTCTCAGGTACAGCTGTGTGTACCAGAGCTGTGTGCCAACAACACTTCCAGTGTCTCAGGTACAGCTGTGTGTACACAGAGCTGTGTGCCAACAACACTTCCAGTGTCTCAGGTACAGCTGTGTGTACACAGAGCTGTGTGCCAACAACACTTCCAGTGTCTCAGGTACAGCTGTGTGTACACAGAGCTGTGTGCCAACAACACTTCCAGTGTCTCAGGTACAGCTGTGTGTACACAGAGCTGTGTGCCAACAACACTTCCAGTGTCTCAGGTACAGCTGTGTGTACACAGAGCTGTGTGCCAACAACACTTCCAGTGTCTCAGGTACAGCTGGTGTACAGAGCTGTGTGCCACTTCCAGTGTTCATACCAGAGTACAGGATACAAGTAGTCAGCAATAGACAGCAAGATAGAGGAGTCCTCTGAGGTGTCTGAAGCACAGGAAGAACTAACCATTGACTGTCCAGTTGACGGTTTGGGTACGATACTGTGAAAGAGTAAGTGTCTACTTTAACAGACAAACGTGTACAGCCTTACGGGACATGGAGAGAAATACAGGGTTTCAAAAAGTTTGTGGTTCACACTCAGACAATCAAAATATTCTGATGTGCGAGTTGGATGACATCGCCCTGGAATATTTGTGCAAAGGAGATACAGGCGAAGAATCAGTGTGCATATTCTGGTACATAAAGCAAGAAGAGAAAAACATGTTGCCAGAAGAACGTGTCAAACTTTCCAGACTTAGCAAAGGGAAGCAGCCTCCTAACACACAACACACAGAGACAGTGGCGTGGGCTGAGTGGGAACTATATCTTCTTCCAGACCTGATCCCGTTTTATATGGCCTGACGTTGCTGGCTGCAGAATCGAAAGTGAAAGACTGTTTTGGAAATTGAGACATGGACAATAATGTGTACAATCTAGATGTACATACCACTACTGTCATGGCTTCCATGTCACTGTAATGCAACGTGCTGGATATCATTGTATCCCCACCACCGCGCTAGATGGCTTCATCCCTATATAGCAATGAATTTTGTTAATTGTTCATTGTTCTCTCTCTCTCTCTCTCTCTCTCTCTCTCTCTCCCTTGGGAATGGACATCTTGCTTATCACCATAAACCTCTCTCTCTCTCTCTCTCTCTCTCTCTCTCTCTCTCTCTCTCTCTCTCTCTCTCTCTCTCTCTCTCTCTTTCTTTCTTTCTTTCTTTCTCACAAATACTCACCCTTAACTTCCTGCACAAGAACATGTAGCACTCTCTGCGGAAACGCACAGAGCAGAAGCTGTAGATGAGAGGGTTGACAGCACTGTTGATGAAGTAAGACCTAAATGCAATATTGTACAGGTTCTTTCTCCGCAGAGCGTCCACACTGCCATATTCCTCCAAGTACCAATTACTTAAAAAGAGGAAAGGGTAGTAACTCACAATGAAAACTGCAGTCATGACAAAAAGCATCAGCGTTGTACGGCTTGGCATCCTTGTAGGGCTTGGCATCCTTTTCACATTACCGTTGCTGCTTTCCTGTTTTGTTTTGTGCAGTTTTGATTTGCAGACTGTGCTTGAGTTTTCTTTAGATGTTGTACTGGCAGCCTGTACTTCATCTTCTTTCCTTTGGTCAGGGAATCTTGTGTGGGCTGTGCACCTGCTGGAAATGTTTTGGGTGGTGATGTCTTCTGTTGTGATGTCTTCTGTTGTGTTGTCTTCTGTTGTGATGTCTTCTGATGTTGATGTTTGCAGGGAACTTGTCTCCTTTTCTGTATCGCTGCTCAGAAGGCTGCTCAGAGGGGATGGCACGATTCCTTCAGTCTGGACCATGTCCAAGATGACGTGGTTTTGTTCCACACAGTCTGTGATTATGACCTGCACCTGTGCTGGAGTTGCTTCGTCCTCTTCGTCTTCAGAGCATTCACCCTTGATGACATTAGCAGGATTGTTTGCTGTGTTCATCAGCAGCTTTCCCAATGGAACCTTACTCTCCTCTCCATCTTTAGGATGTGTGCTGATAAGAACGCTTGTGGAGTCTTCTGGCTGGTTATTAAGCAGTGTGACAGTTCGTTTGTCCTCTGCACATTCATGGACTTTCAGTTGGGGCTCTGAGCTTTGCTTCTGTCTGTTTTGGGCGTTGAGGAGAAGGCGTCTCTTGTGCATGTACAGGTAACGGACTATCAGACAGTAGCACACACACATGATGATCACACTAATAATGTAAATCAGAGTCAAAGCCACATTATAAACAAGTGAAAAGTAGTAGTCCGTGTGCTTGACATCTATGCCACAGGTGGTTCCATTGACTGTAGAGTTGGGGACAGAGACTGTCAGCAGTTCTTTTACCATGCCTATTGGAATGGCTAGACACAGGGCAAACAAACCCAAGCAGATCAGTTCTACATAAACGTTTGTGGATGTCCTCAGCTTTGCTCTCGGTTGACAGATTGTCCTCTGACGATCTAAGGCAATGGCGATCAGAATAAAAGATTCTAGCAACGTTACACACATAGTGACGAATCCAAACAGCTTACAGCCTACAACATCCTGAAAATCGTAGTAAAATCGAATTTCGATGATGTCACTGGGGATGGCCACACAGTTGTTCACCAAGTCACACACACTGAGCACCAGGATGTAGGTTCTGGTCACACTGAACTTGAACCTTTTGTAGTACACCAGGAACACCACCGTGTTACCCACCATGCCAAACACCATCAGCAGCACCAAGTAAGCCAGGGTGGGGGCCAGAGAGGTCACTAAATCTCTGTTGGCTTTGTGAAGAATGTCTTCCATCTTGGATGAAGAAAAAAGTGACGAAAGTGTAACAGCTAAAACAGGTCCACTTCAAGGATACATACAAAATGTTGACAGCAGTAGATGGGGGACATGGGACATGGGACACTTACCATGGTGGAGTTAACATCAGTGCCGACTCCACTCTCCCCAAAAGTCCTTCGGATGAGACTTTAAACCGAGGCCCCGTGTGCGAACTCACGCAGAATATCTTGCACACACATTAAATCCTGTTCCGCTTTTCGTAAGAGTAGGCCATCGTGTGCCGGTGGGAACAGATGACAATATTTACAAAACTGCAAACACACGGGGACCAGATGAAAAAATGCACATGATTGCTTATTCTGTTATCCTCGATATAAAAGAATAAATAAATAAAAAATTTTAAAATACCTCTGTGCTAACAAACATGGAAAGTGTTGAAGATGAGCATCAGATGGAGTGCCACTGTTTTCTCTCTGGCTGCATCAGCAGCATTTCAGATCTGTAGCAACACCAGTCAGCACTGCTGTCAAGAGGGAGAATCTTTTTTCATCACGTTTCCATTCTGAGTATGAGAAAGAAGACACTTTACTCTCAAGTTTTAACAATCTTTAAATTTTAAAAACGTGTTTTGTTGAATATTACTGTCTTCAATGTTTCTCTTCTCTGCTGATCTTCCAGTACTTTTGTCAACAGTTTCCCTTTCTTCCTCCACACCAACTTTGAAGGAATTTTTTTTAAATGTATCCTTTCCAAGTGCTTCCAGCTTCAAGTACTTGGAAGCCGTTGTATCAGACAAGGGGTCCAAGCCAGTGGTAGTATGCAGGATTTCACAGACAACAACAGCACTGTCAAAACTGAACACCATCTGGAAAGATAAAAATATCTCACTCAACTCCAAGATCAGACTAATGCGCTCCCTTGTCATATCCAATTTTCTGTATGCCTGTGAATCAGGGACCCTGACTGCAGATTTGGAGAGAAGAGTACAGGCAGTAGAGATGAGATGCTTCTGGAGACTCCTTGGCATCTTCTTCAGAGACCACATTAGCAACGAAGACGTGCATAACAGAATCCAGCAAACCTCTGGTCCCTAGAAAAATCCTTTATCAATCGTAAAGAAGATTAAACTTAAATGGTGGTCATGTCACAAGATCAAAAGGACTAGCAAAACCAATACTGCAAGGCACTGTCCAAGGAGGAAGAAAAAGAGGCAGACCAAGGAAGAGATGGGAGGACAACATCAGTGAATGGACAGGCATAGAACTCAACAAAACCCTGAGAAAGGTAGAACAGAGAGAGGAATGGACTATGGAGGGAACTGGTTGTCAAGTCTTCAGGGGTGCCCCCACGGTCGCCAGACTAGGGGATAGATAGATAGAAAGACAGATAGATCCTTTCCAACCTTCTTTTGAAACCACTGTTTGGTGGAATGCTTAGTATTTTTTTCTTATGGGCAATGGTTGGTTTTTAATCTTCAGTCATTGAATGCTGTTTTCCTACTGGTCAACCGTTAGTCTGCTAGCATAACTGCACTCAAGTGTCTCCCATTAAAATAAGATTTTGACAGGTGGATAGAATTTGTCCTTGTTCCTTCTTGCATTACGTATTCAAGAAAGAAATGATAGATTAGAAACACACATGCATAGATTGTGTGTGTGTGTTTGTGCTGTGCACGCGCGCGTGTGTGTGAGTGTGTGTTTGGTGTGTGTTTGTGTGTGTGTGTGTGTGTTTTGCGTGTGTTGTGTGTGTGTGTGTGTGTGTGTGTGTGTGTGTGTGTGTGTGTGTGTGTGTGTGTGTGTGTGTGTGTGTTTGTGTGTGTGAAAGTGTGTGTGTGTGAGAAAGTGTGTGTGTGAGAAAGTGTGTGTGTGAAAGTGTGTGTGCGTGAAAGTGTGAAAGTGTGTGTGTGTGTGTGTGTGTGTGTGTGTGTGTGTGTGTGTGTGTGTGAAAGAGTGTGTGTGTGTGTGTGAGAGAGAGAGAGACAGACAGACTTACAGACAGACAGAGGCAGAGAGAGAAAGGGTGTGTTCCTGTGTGCAAGCATGTGTTACTGTTAGCATCTGCTTGGGGCATTTCCTTGTTTGGATTGACGACACAACATGGGGACAGTAAGCAGCTACTGAAACTTCGCTGTTCACAAACACCAGTTGTTGTACAAACATGACCAAGACTCGATGTCTATGATCTGCATGGGTTGCTTTGAGACCCTGTCAAAAGGAAAAATAGGGGGCCCATTGGTCAAGACCACAAAGGGATCCCTACGGCCAAGACCAGCACTTGCAAAGGGAAATAAAACATCCTTCAGTCCCATTCCGTTAGCAATGACCATCTGCTCAACCTCGATCACCAAGCTGACAGCTCCTTGACAGACCTCAAGCAGGTGATTTTGTGTCTCTGTGAGAAGATCACTTGTTTACAGAAGACTGGCTGACCAGGGTGTCTTCTAGCAACCTGCTGTGCTGACCACAACGTAAGGCCTGCAGAAACGCTCAGCATGGTGACCAAGGGGACCCAAACAAACTCACCAGCTCCCCACCACTTACCAGCAACCACATATGCTGAAGTCGTGAGACATTTGCAGTCTCCTCCCAGTTCTGGTGCCCAACAGAAAAGATCAGTAGAAAAAAAAAGAAATATCAAAGCAAAATATCCAGAAGTCTGACTAGTTACGTCAAAAGAACCCTATGATGAAAAAGAATGACGTCAAATCAAGTTTCAAGTTGAATGACCAGACATCTGATTTGAGTGTATTAATAGCTCATGACTCTATTCTACACTGAATCAACAGCAGTTGGTTAGGTCAATCCTATGGCTTCAAGAAGTAAAAAAAAAAAAATAAACATATGACATTGGTGACATCTACCATTTAGTGGATTCGAAGTCTGATGCCAAGGAACCATAGTGTGTCCTTATCCAAGTTTGGGGAAAATATCATGAAATGAAAAAAGGTGTTTACCAACTTGTCCAGTGCAATTGGAGAATACAGAATTTTCATGAAATGTAGAAAAGACTCAATGGACATGAAGGTTTGTTACTTAAACACAGGAACTACAGAACAAAAGAGAAAGTAAAATAGAGCACACTGCTCCAGTTTCACTGGACAAAGTAAGAGATGCCTTACTGTCTCGTTCCAATAAGAAAATGACTGTAGGATTAGATGCAGTTTCCAATGACATGCTGAAACATTTAAAGGCAAATTTCACTTTTCTGCTTCATAAGCTGTTCAATAAATGTTGGATGAGGGTGTTATGCCAGTAAAGTGGAAACTGTCTATTGTCCTCCAGTTCATAAACAGGGAAAGCCCAAATCAGACAAAACTGGCTACAGACCAATTGCTTTGACCTCTCACATTGGCAAACTAATGGAAAGAATTATTCTTAAAAGGCTTATGTATTTCTGCCATAAAAATAAAATCATCCCTGTCAATCAAGCAGGTTTTCAACCAAAAAATTCTGCCATGGATAACTTGGTTAAACTATCAACACAAATAAAAATGCAGTTTGCAAGAAGAAAGAATGTTCTTGCAACATTTTTTAAAAAAAAGAAAGTCCTATGGCCAAGTTTGGCATATTAAGTTATTATGCAAACTAAAGAATGTGGGTGTTTCTGGGCATTTGTATTATTATATCAAAAGTTTTTTTGACAAACAGAAAAATCATAGTAAGAGTAGCTAAATCATATTCAAGTTTCAGGTCCTTTCATATGGGACTACCCCAAGGTTCTGTGATAGCTCCTATTCTATTTAATATCTTGCTGCATGATCTCCCAATGAATCTATCAAAGGATATCATATTGGTACATTATGCAGATGATATATGCGTGTGGATGAACGTTACTATGAAAGGAAATACACAAAAAAGAGTGTTAAACTACATAAAAGGGTATACCAAAACCAGCTTGACAACATTGAGAAATATATGCTTGAAAATGGATTTACTTTGTCCACAGAAAGAACTCATGTACTTTTTAATAATGGTAGTAATTCAGAGGAGCTGCCAAGATTTAAAATTTGGACTGAAATAATTGAATACAAAAATAGGATAAAGTTCTTAGGTGTTATTCTAACTTCTAAGCCAACTTGGAATACACATAATGAACACATGTTAACAAAAGCAACAAAAGGAACAAACTTACAGAAGATAATCAGTAAACAGTTCTGGGGACAAGACATATTCAATCTAAAATGTTTAACTGCATCTCTTATTCGTTCGAAATTATCGTATGGTCAAGAAATCTGTTTTTATTTCTCCTGAGTCTTTGCTTAAAAAGCTACAGTGCAGACTTCAAAGCTTACAGGCTTCCCCTTGGTGTTCCACATCATGCTTTAGCACTGGGAACCTACAACAAAGTTGGCACACTGCCTTTGGATGATTATCTACCTCAACGTGTATGTGCTAAGTGCGTTCTTAGAAGCAGAACAACTGGAAAAATTCATTTCTGAAGAAGTAGATGTAAAATCAGAACTACAGTTTCCTAAAAGAGCAAAAGATATATCTTCTTTAATGCCTATTAATACATATGTGTCTGATCTTGTCGAAACCTCTAATGGCAATCAACAAAGAATGGAAAAACGAGAGGAAATCTTACCTTGCCCATTGTGGGGGGTGAATAGTGCACAATTCGACATAGAAGTAAATAATATTATTAAAAAAAAAAAGAAAAAAAAGAATAAGAATCTGAATATTATGGTTTCTGATGTTCGATCCCATATCCATCATAAGTAATTTCATCATTTACAAATTTATACAGATGGTTCACGCCTGGATAAGAAACAGGTTCAACTTTCGTTAAACCAGCATTAAAAATTGAACAATCATTCTATGTTGGTAAACGTCAGTTGATTGATACAGTGGAATTAGTAGCAATCTTAATGGCTCTAAATTATATTCTTGATTTACCTTTGTGTATATTTCAAATCATCCTTTGTGTAGATTCTAAGTGGGTATTGTATACTTTAAAATCCTTGTGTTACAAGAGAACTTTGAGCATTGCATTAGAGATTAAACATGTCACACACCTTTTAACCTTAGAGCTCATAAGTGCCACTTTTTGTTGGGTGCCTTCACATCGTGGATTCTTTCTAAACGAGTGGGCAGATAGAGCTGCTAAAAGAGGTGCAAAGCATGAACGGAAAACAGTAGAATTGCATGTGCCTTTATTGTTACAAGAGGTAAGCTAGCTCCTCTCTCTCTCTCTCTCTCTCTCCTCTCTCTCTCTCTCTCTCTCTCTCTCTCTCTCTCCTCTCTCTCTCTCTCTCTCTCTCTCTCTCTCTCTCTCTCTCTCTCTCTCTCTTGCGCACACGTTAAATCCTGTTCCGCTTTTCGTAAGAGGAGGCCATCGTGTGCCGGTGGGAACAGGTGACATTTACAAAAGTGCATACACACGGGACTGGATGTAAAAAAGCACAAGAGTGCTTATTCCATTATCCTCGATATAAAAGAATAAATCAAACCAAATCAAATCAAATCAAAATATCTCTCTCTCTCTCTCTCTCTCTCTCTCTCTCTCTCTCCTCTCTCTCTCTCTCCTCTCTCTCTCTCTCTCTCTCTCTCCTCTCTCTCAGCAATTCTTCCCACTTCTATCTAGATTAAGCAACATCTGATAAGCTTTGTAGGGTAATCTTTCAGTTTCCATTTGTAACAACCTAAACCAATATCGTAAGGCAGAAACACAAGAATTTACAAACAGAGGATATCTTCCCAAGTCACCATATATCATCTTATTTGGAGTTTTTACTGGAACACCCAAAAATCTTTTACAGACTAACATATGTACTTTTTCTACATGATCTAGCTTGGACAACCCCCAAATTTCGGATTGCTGGGTAACAAAAGTAAGGGAAGTTTTATGCAGGACAGGATTTCAATTTGTTTGGGAGCAGCAAGGTGTGGGGGATGTTAAAGCATTCTTACGATTATTTAAGCAGAGACTCGTTGATACCTTCATTCAAGAGATGTTTTCTACAATAGAAGATCGGAATAGATATGAAGATTATAGATCGTTTAAAACAATTTTTGAAAGAGAAAAATATATTAATGATATGGATACTTACTGTTTTAGGGTTGCTATTTCTCAATTAAGATTTACCGTCCTGCCACTAAATGCAAATGTCCATCGTTACAGCGAATCACTGCGAAACAAAAACTGTCCTTTTTGTATGACAGTAACAGAAGATGAACAGCATTTTCTCTTTGACTGTTCTATGTATTCCGATCTTAGAAATAAATTCCTGAGGAATCTAACTAAAGTCCCCATTCAAGTGTTGCTACAAATGTCAAACATTCACCAGATGCACAGTGTCTCTCGATATGTTTTCCATTCAGTTAACAGAAGAAAGAGATGTATTGTTTGAATTTGATATTATGTTGCTGAGGTATGTTGTGTTGGCTGATTTGGTTGGTTGGTATTTTTTTCTTTTTGATGGTGCACTCGAGAAGTTTTGAATTTACGGCCAGGGTCAGGTACATGTTTGTGTTGCACTACGCTAATTTCTTTTCAGTGTGTCGTGATCTCCGAGTGGTATGGGTTTCAATGTTCCATGTCAATTTTTTGCTATCCCTGATATTTGACTGTTGTATGCTTCGAAATTTATCAACATGTGCATGCATTACCACACCCATCCTCAGTTGGTTGTATTGTGGCCTAAGGCCGAAGTACCATTAAACCATTTCAGTGTTCAGTTCTCTCTCTCTCTCTCCTCTCCTCTCTCTCTCTCTCTCTCTCTCTCTCTCTCTCTCTCTCTCCTCTCTCTCTCTCTCTCTCTCTCTCTCTCTCTCTCTCTCTCTCTCTCTCTCTCTCTCTATATATATATATATATATAATATATATATATATAATATATATATATATATATATATATATATATATATATATATATATATATATATATATATATATATTAGACATTAACGATCTTCCCCTCCATGTTTCTTCCACTTGTGAACTTTTTGCAGACGACACTACCATTCATACTGTAGGTAAAGACTTAACCTCTTTTAGTACAGTATTACAAAATGACTTGGACAATCTGACAACATAGACAGAACATAATTATTTGGCTCTCAATGCTCAGAAATCAAAACTCATTGTTGTTACAACGAGGCAAAAGCGTCAAAACTTCAAAAGCAAATTAACTGGAATAAAAAAAATTAATGATAACATGTTGGAAGAGGTAAATTCATTTACATTACTTGGTCTATGTATTGAAAATAACTTGTCCTGGTCTAAGCATATCCTTAATGTCTCAAAGAAAATATCTAAGAAGCTTTTTCAACTTAATAGAATAAAACATTTTCTAGATCAGCATACTCGCAAACTATTCTTCTCTGCCTATATAAAACCAGACATAGACTATGCCTCTACTTGCTGGGACTTGGCCAGTAAAAACTGTATAAAACGAATAGAAAGGGTGTATAAACGTTCACTAAAGGTAATTCTCCTCAAAACTAATTCCCTAGAACTTTATGACTATAAAGAGTTGGATATTCTTCCCTTAAGTCTAAAATGTCGCTTTAATAAAGGGCTATTTATGTATAAAATCATGAATAATCTAGCTCCACGATATCTTTGTCAGAAATTTCCAGTGAAAACAGTTCTAAATAAAAGTGTGGTTGTTTACTCCGCGATGTCCTCTCTTGTATATTCTGGTACCAGATTATGGAATCAAATCCCCATCTCAATTAAAAATAAAAGTAGTATGTCATCATTTAAAAAAGCGTACCACACATACTTGTTCAATTCAATGTGATTGACATTAGTGAGCTCCCTTTGAACTGGTGTGTGTGGTGTGTGTGTGTGTGTGTGTGTGTGTGTGTGTGTGTGTGTGTGTGTGTGTGTGTGTGTGTGTGTGTGTGTGTGTGTGTGTGTGTGTACGTGCGTGCGTGCGTGCGTGCGTGCGTGCGTGCGTGTATGTGTCAAAACAAGTCAAGTCAAGCTTTTATTTCCAGATGGTACATTGAAGAAGCAGTACAATTGCTTTTTTTTTCCCCCCAACATTAGTGAGCTCCCTTTGAACTGGTGTGTTTTTTGACATTGGTAAGCTCCCTTTGAATTTGTGTGTGGCGTGCGTGCGTGCATGCGTGTGTGTGTGTGTGTGTGTGTGTGTGTGTGTGTGTGTGTGTGTGTGTGTGTGTGTGTGTGTGTGTGTGTGTTTTGATTTTTGATAAACAATGAGATTGTAAAAGTTTTTTTGTTATTGTTGGTTGGTTGGTTTTTGTTGTTTTTTCTGAAATGATATAATGCATATTTTCATGATTATTCTTTAAGCATATCCCATTGTATCGGAGAAACTGCACATGCGTACGGATATGTATCCAGGATGATGTGTGTGTGTGTGTGTGTGTGTTTGTGTGTATGTGTGTGTGTGTGTGTGTTTATGGTTGTGGGTATGGGTGTGGGTGGAAGGGTGTTATGTCTTGACTTCGGGGGATGAATTGTTTAAGGGAGGGGAGTTTTTCGCGTTTGACTGGTTTTGCTTAGTCATTTGATTTGTTAACTTGTGTCATTTTTCAGTGATTTCCTGATTATTAGTAGTTGGATGAAAATATGACTGACTGATTTCTTTCCTTTCTTACATTTGTTTGTCTATTAATTCATTGATTTATTCATATGTGTTTAATTTTTGGCCCATGAGGGCCTGGTGTAAAGAAGCCTCTGGCTTATCCAATTACCCTCATTAAAATTTCGAGTTTCTCTCTCTCTCTCTCTCTCTCTCTCTCTCTCTCTCTCTCTCTCTCTCTCTCTCTCTCTCTCTCTCTCCTCTCTCTCTCTCTCTCTCTCTCTCTCTCTCTCTCTGGGACGGGATGGCCTAGTGGTCAGAACATTGCACTCGCAATTTGACGACCGGGGTTCGATTCCTGTTTAAGGGGATTTTCCCCTTGGAGTTAACATCAGTGAAAACTCTCCCCAAAAGTCCTTCGGATGAGACTAAAAACCGAGGCCCTGTCTGCCAACGCACGCAGAACATCTTGCGCACACGTTAAATCCTATTCCGCTTTTCGTTAGAGTAGGCCATTGTGTGCCGGTGGGAACAGATGACAAGATTTACAAAACTGCATGCACACGGGGACTAGATGAAAAAAAAGCAAATAAGTGTTTATTCCATTATCTTCTATATAAAAGACTCTCTCTCTCTCTCTCTCTCTCTCTCTCTCTCTCTCTCTCTCTCTCTCTCTCTCTCTCTCTCTCTCTCTCTCTCTCTCTCTCTCCCTCTCCTCTCTCTCTCTCCTCTCTCTCCTCTCTCTCTCTCTCTCTCTCTCTCTCTCTCTCCTCTCTCTCTCTCTCTGAATTTCTTAAAGAATCAAATGGTATGCCTCCATCCACATTGCTGAAAGGAACAAAATGCAAATCACAGACACAATCTCTCCACGTGTGTTTTTCATACCATCAATAGACAAAATAAAAGTATTAATTTTGTCGTTGACTGTTGTTTGTATTCTATTTTTTTCCATTATAAGTCCTTGAGGCTGCTTGATATGGTATTTTCTCTAACTATTTATTATTATTTTATATTCGCCGACTTTATAGTTTGATTTCAAGGTTTATTGTATATTGTTGTGTTTAGTTTGTATGATGTACCTGGAGTGGTATAACCAGGAAAGCTAGCTTAGATGGATGTTGTTACGATCTTATCTTATTTTGCATTTCGTGTCCTTCGCTTGCATTTTTGCCCTGCTCACTGTCTGCATTGTGGCTAAAGGCCAATGTACATGAAACCTGTTCAGAGTACAGAGTTCAGAGAGTTCTCTCTCTCTCTCTCTCTTCTCTCTCTCTCTCTCTCTCTCTCTCTCTCTCTCTCTCTCTCTCCTCTCTCTCTCTCTCTCTCCTCTCTCTCTCTCGATCTAAGTAACTCTATGCTCTCAGAAACATTAAACATTACTGATCCAGACTTGGCCATCGAATTCTGGATAAAAACTTTCACTGAAATCTACAACAAACATGCTCCACTTAAAACCATAAGGGTCAAACATGTCCCCAAACCGCCTTGGATTACTAAAGAACTAGAAGAAGCATGCTATCTTAGAGATTTAAAAAAACAACAACATAAATATCATGAAGAGTCAAAAAGATTACGAAACGCCATAAACTCACAGAAACGGCAAGAAAAAAAGAAATATTTCCAAGATTTACTTTCTTCCAAACAAAACTCAAAAATTATTTGGAGGGCCATAAATCAAATAACAAATAAACAATCATCTTCCAAATCAAATGTAATCAAAGATGTTACTGCTGAACAACTCAACAATCACTTCATAAACGTCTCTACTAACGTTGTTAACAAGGATGATTCAAAATCCAATAACCTCAACACATTAAGACAATACTGCCAAGACAACCATATTCAGTCAAAACTTCACATACCATTCATTTCAGTTTTTGAGGTCTATAATTACCTAATTCACCTCAAACAATCAAGGACACGAGGTCTAGATGGAATAGACAGCAGAATTCTGAAACTGTCAGCTCCAGTTATCACAGACACCCTAACAATATATATTATATATATATATATATATATATATATATATATATATATATATATATATATATATATATATATATATATATATATATATATATATATAAACACCAATGTCTTGAAAAG
>CM060344.1:10104810-10109810 GCA_030674155.1 Stramonita haemastoma
TTCTGGTCCCTCTTCTCTATGTGTCTCTGTACATATCTGTGCCGCTTTGTTGCCTTCTCTGCTCGCAATGTTCTTGTGATTTGTTCTGAATCATCCGCTTCCTTCTCCTAGTTGGTCCTGTAGCGGAATACCTGGCTTTGAATCCAACACCACACAATAAAAACTCCATCCTCATTCTACTTCACAGTACACTTGGGGTTTTTTGTTGTTTTGTTTTCTTTTTTCTGTGGTTTTTTTTTACTGGGTGAACATCGGTTGTTTACACTGGCGGCATCAAAACGTCTCTAGAACACAGAGGCAGCTGTAACTCTGCGGACAAACCTTGAGCTGTCGCGAGCTCCAACCATGAACAGCCACAGCGAGAGGAAGTGTCTTTGTAATGGTGAAGCTAGATATAACTATGTTCAAGTAACAAGTTTCCTGATAGGATTACAACTTTCTTTGTTCGCTTTTTTTCCCATTGTTTAATTCGATACCCAGGAAAGTTGATTAATTGCACACGCGTGTGTCCGATCCTGCCGCGTGCCTGCCTGTCTGTGTGTTGTGTGTGTGTGTGCATGTATGTATGCGTGCGTGCGTGCGTGCATGCGTGTGTGTGTGTGTGTGTGTGTGTGTGTGTGTGCTGGACACACGCAGCCCATTGCTAGTTTTTCCTTCCGTCTTATATTTTGACGTGGAACACAAATCGAAACTGAGTCAGCACAAAGTAGGATAGGAGTTAGCACTGAATCAGACACATTTTCCCTGACACCATAGCGTCTGACGAAGTACTTTCAAGGACAATGATGATGAGCATGATCGGGAAATCGGCCACTCAGAGCCTGGCTTCCTGTTTGGTCCCAAAGAGGCATGTCGTTTTCTTGTTCTTTCTCTTTGTCGAACACTCCAACAGCGAACTATTGTTGTCTGCTATATGAGCGGAAATTCGTTGCGCTGCCGTTAAGTGCCGGACAAGTCAGGCCCAGCACATCCGACTTAGGCGTGGGAAAGCATTGTTATCTTGTAGAGTCTTTCTGGAGAGAAATGCAGGAGAATGGACCAAGGAGGCAGAAAATAGACAAGAAGGGGGGTGACAGGGAGAAAAGGAACAAGGCATAAACAAAGAGAGGGATAGAAAAGAGGGAATTCAGAGCCCACAATTTCCAGAAGATGGAGATGCTATTTATACTGACAGGACCCAGGCATCCCCGTGGGGACGAGGGCAGGTGTGTGATGACAGAGGGGTGAACTGGGGGACTGTACTGAAGCCAAGGCGCACCAACCATCAGCCCGACACTAGGAACCTTTACTTTAGCGTATTTGTTCATTTATTTTATTTTAGCTTTTTTTATTCGTCTATTCTATTTAGCTTATCTATTTAGTCTTCTATTTGACTTTAGCTTATTTGTTCCTCTATTTTATTTTAGCTTGTTTATTCCTCTATTTTATTTTAGCTTGTTTATTCCTCTATTTTATTTTTGCGTATTTTTATATCAATTTTATTTTTTAGCCTATTTATTCATTCATCTATTTCATCTTAGCTTATTTATTCATTTATTCAGCTAGCTTCTTTATTCATCTATTTTAGTTTAGCTTATTTCTCTATCTACTTTACTTTAACTTATTTACTCATCTATTTTACTTTAGCTTATTTACTCATCTATTTTATTTTAGCTTAGTTATTTATTCATCTATTTTACTTTAACTTATTTATTTATTTATTCATTGATTTTTTAGCTTATTTATTCATCTATTTATTTTCGATTTTTTGTTCATCTATTTTACTTTAGTTATTTATTCATTTATTTCATATTAGCTCATTTATTCCTCAATTTAATTTTAGCTGATTTATTCTCTATCTTATTTTAGCATTATTATTTTTTCCTGTATTTTTTTTAGCATATTCATTCCTCTATTTTCCTTTAGCTTAGTTATTCATCTATTTCATTTTAGCTTCCTTATTCAGCTATTTTACTTTAGCTTCCTTTTTCACTATTTTATTTAGCTTATTATTCACTATTTATGTACTTTTTTATCAATTTTACTTTAGCTTACTTATTCATCTATTTCACTTTACCCTATTAGTCATCTATTTTACTGAAGCTTATTTATTCATATATTTCACTTTAGCTAACTTGCTCCTCTATTTTATTTTAGCTTATTTACTCATCTGCTTTACCTTAGCATATGCATTCATCTGTCTTATTTTAGCTTATTTATTCATCCACATTATTCACTCCCTTCTTTTCAGAGTGATAGAATAAGCACTCGTGTCAATTCTTTACGTCCAGTCGCTTTGTGTATGTATATTTTTTCTCATCCGCTCCCACCGGCACCAATGACCTACTCTTTTCAAAGGCGGAACATGACAGGTTTTAGCGTGTGCACAAGATGTTATGCGTGCGTTCGCACACACGGGAGCTGGGTTTATAGTCTCATCCAAAAGACTTTAGGGGGAGTGGAGTCGGCATTGAGTTAAGTCCAGGGGGAAAAATTGCTTTGAACGGGCATCTCAGTTATGGCTTGAAATTGGACTTGAACCCTGGCTATCAAATCATGAGCGCAACACTTTAACCACCAAGATTATTCTGTCTCCTTCGGGGGAGAACAAGTGTTCTTTCTTTCTGTTCATTCTGTTTCTTTTATTCTGTTATATTGAGAAAAATGGAATAAGCAATCATACGCACTTTTTTTACATCCAGTTCCCATGTGTATGCAGTTTTGTAAATTTTGTCATCTGTTCCCACTGGCACACAATGGCCTACTCTTTCGAAAAGCGGAACAGGATTTAAATTGTGCGCAAGATGTTCTGAAAGACTTTTGGGGAGAGTGGAATCTGCACTGATGTTAACTCCAGGGGGGAAATCCCCTTAAACGGGGTTCGAACCCGGGTTGTCATATTGCGAGCACAATGTTCTAACCACTAGGCTATCCAGTACTGACCATTGAGCTATTTAGCTTTTCAACCGCTGCTGTAGCCACTGCGCCACGGCATTGCAGCTGTGACCTGTGAGCAAGGCAGTGGATGAAAAAGTACTACACCCAACTAACACCCCTCCCCCACACACACACACACACACACACACACACACACACACACACACACACACACACACACACACACACACACATACATACACATACACACACACCACACACGCACGCACGCACGCACACGCACACACACCAGTCTTTGAGAAAAGAACACAAACAGGTGATGAACTGGACCCTAGCACTGATCTTTGCCACAAAACATGAATGAGCCGATTACAGCTGAGAACTTAAGAGTCCAAATCCAATTTGACCAGAGAAGTGGATGTGTTCGACTGTCTGTGGCCTGCAGTTTGTCAACAAGACTGTCACACTTAATTGATTAAAGGGGGCCGCGCGGAACTGAATGAGTATGCTTTTTTTTTAAAACAGATTTTTATTTCTTCTTTTTCTTCTGCTTCACTCCATTTTTTCCTGTTTGTTTTTTCTGTATTTTCTTTCTTCTTTCTTGTTGTTCTTGTTGTTCTTGTTCTTGTTGTTCTTGTTGTTCTTCTCTGTTCTTCTTCTTCTTTCTTCGCAGTTCTTCTTGTTTTGTTCTTGTTCTTGTTCTTTTCTTCTTCTTCTTCTTCTTCTTCTTCTTCTTCTTCTTCTTCTTCTTCTTCTTCATCATCATCCTCTTCTTCTTCTTCGTAATTCTTCTTCTTCGTGACTCTTCTTCGCAATTCTTCTTCTTTGCAATTCTTCTTCTTTGCAATTATTCACAATTCTTCTTCTTTGCAATTCTTCTTCTTCGCAAATCTTCTTCTTCTTCGCAATTCTTCTTCTTCTTCGCAATTCCTCTTCTTCTTCGCAATTCTTCTTTGCAATTCTTCTTCGCCCTTCTTCTTCATCTTCTTCGCAATTCTTCCTCGCCATTCTTCTTCTTTGCAATTCTTCCTCGCCATTCTTCTTCTTTGCAATTCTTCTTCGCCATTCTTCTTCTTTGCAATTCTTCTTCGCCATTCTTCTTCTTTGCAATTCTTCTTCGCCATTCTTCTTCTTTGCAATTCTTCCTCGCCATTCTTCTTCTTTGCAATTCTTCTTCGCCATTCTTCTTCTTTGCAATTCTCCTTCTTTGCAATTCTTCTTCGCCATTCTTCTTCTTTGCAATTCTTCTTCGCCATTCTTCTTCTTTGCAATTCTTCTTCTTTGCAATTCTTCTTCGCCATTCTTCTTCTTTGCAATTCTTCTTCGCCATTCTTCTTCTTTGCAATTCTTCTTCGCCATTCTTCTTCTTTGCAATTCTTCTTCGCCATTCTTCTTCTTCTTCTTCTTCTTCTGCTTCTTCTTTCTTCTTCTTTCTTCTTCTTCTTCTTCTTCTTCTTCTTCTTCTTCTTCTTCCTTCTTCTTCTCTTCTTCTTCTTCTTCTTCTTCTTCTTCTTCGCATTCTTCTTCTCTTCTTCTTCTTGCATTCTTCTTCGCCATTCTTCTTCTTCTTCTTCTTCTTCTTCTTCTTCTTCTTCTTCTTCTTCTTCTTCTTCTTCTTCTTCTTCTTCTTCTTCTTCTTTCTTCTTCTCTTCTTCTTCTTGCATTCTTCTTCCCCTTTTTCTTCTGCAATTCTTCTTCGCCATTCTTCTTCTTGCACATTCTTCTTCTTTGCAATTCTTCTCGCCATTCTTCTTCTTTGCAATTCTTCTCGCCATTCTTCTTCTTTGCAATTCTTCTCGCCATTCTTCTTCTTTCAATTCTTCTTCTTCTTCTTTGCAATTCTTCTCGCCATTCTTCTTCTTTGCAATTCTTCCTCGCCATTCTTCTTCTTTGCAATTCTTCTTCTTTGCATTCTTCTTCGCCATTCTTCTTTTGCAATTCTTCTTCGCCATTCTTCTTCTTTGCAATTCTTCTTTGCCATCTTCCGCTTCTTCTTCTTTGCAATTCTTCTTCGCCATTCTTCTTCTTTGCAATTCTTCTTCGCCATTTCTTCTTCTTTGCTTCTTCTTCGCCATTCTTCTTCTTCTTCTTCTTCCCTTCTTCTTCTTCTTCTTCTTCTTCTT
>CM060344.1:10129810-10149810 GCA_030674155.1 Stramonita haemastoma
GGGTTTAAACGAAATTACTCCACTGTAGATCACATATTTAGTTTAATGAATTTTGTTCAAAAACAACAATTTTGTTGGAATCGTAAATTATATGTGACTTTCATCGATTTTGAGAAAGCCTTTGATTCTGTTAATAGAAGCATATTGTAGCCTGTTTTTGTTTAAGAATGGAATCCGGGGGAAAGTGTTTAAATGCATTATGAGTATGTATGAATTTGTACATGCTAGAGTGAGATGTGGTACATCATTAACAGATTATATAAGCTGTACAGCTGGTGTTATACGAGGGGATAAGTGTGGTTCTGTTTTGTTTTCTTTGGTTATCAATGAGTTAATTTAGAAGTTACTCCTAATGGCAGACATGGTGCACAATCTTTTATTGGTGACAGTTTAGAAATATTCTTACCCCGTTTAACACCTACTGAACACTGGATATAAGGCGATAAATTAGTTCCACATCTTACTCTTGCCTCAACACAATTATACATGCTTTTTACACAACGAAACAGTTTTCCCTTTACTTCATTTTTCAACAATATGGGCCAAAGCTAATTTCTGTTTATGGAATCGAATGCCTTTTTGAAGTCAATAAAGACCACATCCAATTTTCTATTTAAACTGATTTGTTTTTGTATACATGCTAATAATGTAAATATGACAGTTGAGTATCCTTTTTTAAATCCTGCTTGAAATTCCCGTCAATTATTTTCTTTTACCCATGCTTGTAGTCTTCTGTTTATGATACCACTATAAATTTTGCTACTCACATCACACAAGGAAATACCCCTATAATTTTCAGGAACATTCACCCCCCCCCCCCCCCCCACCCCCCACACACACACACACCTTTCTTATACAGTGGTAAAAAAAAAAAATCAATTCTGACCAGTCGGCAGGAAAAACACCTTTATGAAACAGAGCATTACCAAAAAAATGTGTGTCAAAGTCAAATTTTTATTTCCAGATGGTACATTGAGTAAGCAATAAATTTGCTTTTTTTCATCAAGCCACCTATCTAGCAAAAAACAACAACAAAAAAACAAAACAAAACAAAACAACAAAAAAGCAAATAAATTGTGTGTTTTGTGTGTGTGTGTGTGTGTGTGTGTGTGTGTTGTGTGTGTGTGTGTGTGTGTGTGTGTGTGTTGTTGTTGTTGTTGTTGTTGTTGTTCGTGCGTGTGTGTGTGTGTGTGTGAAAAATTTATTTTTCTCCCAATTAACTTTTAAATGTAGAACAAAAAAGAACAAAAAAAACTTGCTTTTTTATGGATAAATGGAGAGAGAGAGAGAGAGAGAGAGAGAGAGAGAGAGAGAGAGAGAGAGAGAGAGAGAGAGAGAGAGAGAGAGAGAGAGAGAGGAGAGAGAGAACGTTTTGTTATTGAAGAAGAGCCGGCAGTGTGATGGTGACCAGTTTCTTTTCAACTATGGTGTAGGGGAAACAACTTCTCACACGAAATTGCCTACTGCTGAACTGAATTATGTCCCTTGTTGTTTCGTTGTTAAAATTTTGTTTTGTTTATTTGATTATTTATTTCTTAATCTAGGTATTCATTAATATACTCATTTATCTTTTATTTTGTTTATCTATCATCTTTTTGTTAAAAAGTTTGTATAGTTGCTAGCCTATTACTTTGTTATTTCTAATTATCATTTGAAGACTGTTAGCCTTTTGCACCAATTCTCAAATGTTTTAACGATTTTCTTATTTTTTCTTCTTCATCATATTTCACTGTCAAAACTCTGATTTTTTTTTTCCTTTAAAAAAAAAAGTGTGTAGACTAATTTTGAATGATGTTATTTCATGGGAAAAGATGTTTATTTTAGTTGCCTTTATTAAATATAAATCAATATAATTTTTATCTGCAGAGTAGTGTATTTTACATTGATTTATTAAGTATAATATGATTTAATATAATGTTATTTTTATCTGCAGTGAAGTGCATTTTATATAACTTGGTTAAATATGATTTAATATATTTTTAATCTGCAGAATGACCAGTGTATTTTAGATGACTTTATTTTATCTGCAGTGTATTTTAGATAACTTAAATCTGCAGAGAATTGTATTTTATATGGCTTTATTTTATCTGCCGAACAGTGCATTTCAGATGACTTTATTTTGCCGGCAGAGTATTTCGCGTGGTTTTATTTTATCTATGAAGTTTTGTTGCTGTTGTTTGTCTTTTATCTATTTGTTTTTTTAACACAGTTGTGTTGTTTGTTTTTTAGGTGGCTTCATTTTAGCTGCAAAAAAGTCATTTATTTTGGATGGGTTAATTTTTACCTGCATAGTATCTTTTATCTTTAATAGCTTTATTTACCTTGTGTAGTGGTCATGTATTTTTGATGATTATATTTTAACCTGTAATCTATTGTGGATAGCTTTATTTCATCTGCATTCTGTTTAAGTTGAATGAGTTTTCGTTTTTGACCTGCCACTTAATGTACTTCTACTACCTGTATTTCCCCTGCAGGTCAGTGTACTTTATTTCACCTGCACATTAGCTGCTCCCCGAGTCAGAATGCGGCTGCCTAAATGTGTGGGGAAACAGTCGCATACGCGGAATGTCACCATTTGTGAACCCATAGCTCTAGCTCGGTAAAGAAACGTGTAGTTGTGGATTTATTACGACATGTATAATATACATAGTATGGTTTTATCTTACATGTTGTTATGGGTTTATTATGACGACTGTATAAGTATTGACTTTATTTCATTATGCAATCCTGGCTTTATGCTGATGGTTATGTATGATGGTTGTTCATGGTTATTATGATGATTGTATATTGAAATGATTTTGAATTGCTTCATATAATACGCAAGATTGGCCTTCATTCCCACACGAGGACCCATTCTAGCAACTGACCTGTCTGCCTACTCATCTGTCGTACCGACAGGAGAGTCCATCTTAATCATATTGAATTGCTTCAAATGTAGTTGTGGGCTTTACCCTGATGGTGGTGTATTGAAAGGCTCCATTTTACATGGTGGTTGGTGTATTCTTAAAGTTGTATGGGTTTAACTCACTCTTTCTCATGGTGGTGTTTTTGGATGGCTTAATTCCGGTTGGAGGTGGGTTTATAATTACAGTACCGTGACTATTTTTCACCTGTAGAGGCAGGTGTATTTTGGATGGGTTTTTATGTCACATGTGGAGATGGGCTTATCACGACTGTTGTATATTGGATAGCTTTATTTCATATATGGAGGCAAGGGGTTCTTTATGGTTGCATTTTTTAAATATAGATGTATACCTCGTCAGAAAGTTGCTACCTTAATTGTAGACAAAAAGTCACATGCGCAAAACTGAGGAAGAAAAGGTGGGTTTACTGTGACCGATACTGTATGGTTTATTACGACTGATGTTTTATGGTTTATTGTGACCGACATTGTATAGTTTATTACGACTGATATTGTATGGTTTCTTATGACTGTTGTTGTATGACTTTAAAGGGAGGTTTATTGACAATTATTTTGGATGGCTTCAATTCACGTGTTAAAGTGCGTTTTTCCGGACAAATTGGTTTATTCTCATCCCAAGGACTTTTGGAGAGAGTGAAGGTAGGTTTTCATTCAAGAGATGTATTTCAGATACTTCATTTCACATGTGAAGGTAGGTTTATTGCGACAGTATTTTATGCAACTTAATTCATGTGAAGGTGCATTATTATGGCAGTATTTTAGATGGCCGAATTGTAGGAGTAGAGATAGGTTATTATGACAGTATTTTAGATGGCTTAATTTTATGTGTGGAGCAGTTTATTAGTACCACAGTTCAGTTCTAGATGGATTGATTTCGCATGTGGAGACAAGTAGTTCATTATGCCAGTTTTATTTTATATGGCTTTCTTTCACATGTGGAGATGACAATTTATTTTGCAAGTTTTACTTTATGGCTTCATTTCACATCTGGAGGTATTTATTTATCCTTTGATATCGAGGATAATGGAATAAACATCCGTGTGCTTTTTTTTTTTAACACCCAGTCCCCAAGTGTATGTAGTTTTGTAAATTTTGTCACCTGTTCCCACTGGTACACAATGGCCTACTCTTTCGAAAAGCGGAACAGGATTTAACATTGTAAGATGTTCTATATGCATTTGCACAAGGGGCCATGGTTTATAGTCTTGTCCGAAGAACAATTGGGGAGAGTAGAGTCTGCAGTTGTCAACTTCAGGGAAAAAAAATTCCCTTTAACCCTTTGACTGCCCATATAAAGAACCAGAACCTGAATCTGCTCTGCCAAAGGATTTTTGCCCAAATGGGGTAATAATTCACCAAAAAATCTAGCATCTAAACTACCAAGAATTTGATATTGACATGTGTACAACTTTTGCACATAATTGAATTCTGCATTAACCAAACTAATTGAAGGCCAAGTTGGAATTTATAAACATGCCTGAATCATCTAAAAATAAACAAATAAAAAATAAAAAAAACTGCTCCAGTCAGCCAACGAAACTGAAGAAAAAAACAGACTTTCCATCCACGCAACAGGATTTCCCAACCATATATGGGTAGAGGGAATCCCACACAAGCTTAAAATATCAATTGTTTTGGAATGGACCTTAAAACGAAGTTAGGAAAAATCGGGAAAATTGGTGCACATCATATGACGTGGTAAGGCACTGGGAGTGCGCTATCAGTAGCACGTCATATGACGTGCTAAGGCAGTCAACGGGTTAATGCGATTCAAACCCAGGTCATCAAATTGTAAGTGCAATGTTCTAACCACAAGGCTATCCTGTCCCCCAGGAGAAGTTTATAACATGTATTTTACATAGCTCCATTTTACATGACTGTGGAGGTGTGTTTATTATGACAGTTTAATTTTACATTTCATATTTGGAGGTGAGTTAATACTTTTATTTTACATTATAGCTTTATTTCACATGTGGAGGTAGGATTCAGTTTCATTTTATATGGATTCATTTCACATGTGGAGGCAAGTTTAGTTTTATTTTTATTATGAATTCATTTCACACGTAAAGGTAGTTTCTTTAGTTTTATTTTATACAAATTCATTTCACATGAGGAGGTAAATTTATTTAGTTTTATTTTATATGGATTCATTTCACATGTGAAGGCAAGTTTATTAAGTTTTTATTTTACATGGCTTTATTCAACACGCGGTTGTGCGTTTATTACGACTGTTGTATTTTACATGGCTTTATTTCACATGCAGATATGGGTTTATTACGACTGTTGTATTTTACATGGCTTTATTTCACATGCAGATATGGGTTTATTACGACTGTTGTATTTTACATGGCTTTATTTCACATGCAGATGTGGGGTTCATCATGACGGTTATATTTTACATGGCTTTATTCCACATGCGGATATGGGGTTCATCATGACGGTTATATTTTGGCCAGAGTGATGCTGAATGTAGTGTATTTTATATGGCTGAATTACAGCAAGTCAGGAGAGGAGAGGAGAGGAGAGGAGAGGAGAGGAGAGAAGGGGCATAGCTGTCCGTGTTTTGCAACTGGACTGATGGACCAGGCAGTTTTTCACTCACCACACACAGATCAAAGCATTTCATTCACACACACTTCTCACAAATGAAAAAAAAGCCAGAAACACAAGCATGCATCAACCCCCATCCCCTCTGGCATTGAACATTTTCCAGCCATTTTTGAAACAAGGGTTCAGGGGTAAAGGGTAAAGGGGCTGCACTAAAGGTACATGTATGTCTTTATTCAAGCTGCTTGCAACGAGGGTGGATGGGTGTAGGGTTTTAGTCACTTTGGGATCTCTATTTCACAAGTGGGAAAAGTGGTATTTCCTATGATGCAGTCTTTTGGATGGCTTAAAGTTGGCACTGAATAAGAAAAAAAAAATTTTCGGGGGAGGGGGGGGGGGGGGGGGGGGGAGGGACTGTTGTAGTGGACTAACAATTTAAAAAACTATTTTCTCCAATGTCATAAAATGTCATGCACTGTTTAGTACAATTTTTTTTTAATGCTCTTTAACCTGGTAAAGTTCATAAAAACCATATTATGCTGTATTAAGTAGCAAAAATGATTTTGATTTGTCGAAACCGTTTATATTTATGTTTTGCATATCAACATTTTGTCCATTGTTGTCGCTGCATATGTGTGTGTGTGTGTGTGTGTGTGTGTGTGTGTGTGTGTGTGTGTGTGTGTGTGTGTGTGTGTGTGTGTGTGTGTGTGCGTATGTGTGTGTGTTGTGTGTTGTGTGTGGTGTGTGGCGGATGTAGTCTCCAGTTTTGGAGAGTGATCATTCTGTGACAAGATGATGGCAACCTCGATTAATTATGATTTAGATGGTTTTGTGTATGCATGTCCATGTACCCAAATAAGTGTTTTTTTTCTGGAATAAAGAATTTGACTTTGAGCAATAGGGGAAAGGAGGCTTAGTTAGGCTTTATTTCAGAACTTGAGAATGAGAGATGGTGGGAGAGGAATGGGGAGTGACTGTGGAAATGCAGCAGGAGTTTTGGAAGGTTTTACATCAGTACTGACATTTGAAGGATGGCCTAGAAACAGTTTGATAATTCACTGGTTTGGATGGCTTTTTTTCCAGAATGGAGGCGGGAGAGAGGTAAATGATGCTTATTTTGGATGCTATTAATTATCATGGAAAAAGACTGGAGAAGGGGGGGGGGGAGAAGGGGGTGGAGAGTGACAGTTATAGTACAGTAGCAGTCATGCTTACTCTTAACAGGCATGGGATTTTGCTCACTAAAAAAAACAAAAACAAAAAGAAAGAAAAGTTACATCTAAAACCAAACAAAACAAAAAAAGAGGACGATTTGAAAAAAAAAAAAAAAAGTACAGGAAAACCCGAACGGTACTTGTGGCAGTCACGAAAGTACAAGTTATCACTTCTGACAGCCTCCATTCAAAATGCACTACACTATTAGTCACATATCTGACCAAACACTTGATTGATGATTTTTTTTTTTTTTCTTGTTTATCCATTTATCATGTTTTCCATTCCACACTGACCTGAAAACTCCCCCTCTCTTTTATCTAACACCCAATAATTACAATCGTCCTCTTCAGTAGATGTGTCAATGCACTTGTTCCCTTTTCTATCTGCAAATTGCAACAAGCAAAAATTGCAAAAAGCCTGTGCATAAATCCCTCAATCCAGACACTGGAGTTAATGTTCATGAAGGTGTTGATTCAAATCCAGTCTGCAGAGCTAGAACACTTTGCGACAATTGCACTTCACCAGTAATCTAATCTTTTCCGAGCCTTTTACTCCATAGTGGTATGAAGCATACTCTTTGCCAGGTAATAACAAAAAATTAATAAAAATTAAAAAAACAAAAACAAAAAATACCCAAAAAAATTTCAAAAACCACCCACTCCCCCCCCCCCCCCATTTTTTTTATCATAAAAATTATATATAATAAAAAAAATACTCTTTACCAGGCATAACTTCTTGACTTGGAAGTTCTCATGTCTTTGAAAGAAACATGTTGGACATGATGTTATTTGCATAACAGTCGCCTCTTTCTGATAATTGCCAAAATGAACCTTGGGGGAGTTTTGGGGACGTTTTCACATTGTATAGACAATGACGTCTGAGTGAAAGGATTTCTGATTGGTTACAAGTGGTAGTATGGTGACAGACTTTTCAATATTTTTCACATTGGGAGAATGTCTGCATGTTCCAAAAGTGACATCAGAATACAGGTCAAGTTCTAAGCAGTTGAGGAGAAGACAATGTGCTTTCTCAGATTGTTTTAATTAACGGCATGAATTTTTGTCGTGATGGCGGAGCAGCGAAAATTTAAAATACAATGGAAAGGCAGAAAAAAATTAATTCACGATAGGAACGTCAACGGCTGACGGCAGAATTCTGTTGAAAAGTGGAGAAATCCCATGCCTGTCTCAACTTTCACCCAAAATACTACTTCATTAAACATACTAGCCACTGAAATTAAAGCCATGAGCCCCATCCCCAAGTAAAGACTAAAGCCATCCAAAAAACTTCTTCAAAAATCTCACCACCCCCCCCCCCCCCAAAGTGTAAAAACTAACGCCATCTAAAATACTTCTTCATATCATCCCCCACTCCCCCTCCTACTGTGATGAAGACTTGCTCAGTGTTCTGGTGCTACTTCCCCTCTGGGTGTGATGCTACTGTCTCTGTCATCAGGGTCACCATCTGCACACACCATCACCATTTGTACACATCAGTTACCACATAACACAGTAAAATAAATAAATGAATAGATAAATAAATTTTAAAAAATAATAAATATCATCTTTTTTTTTTTTTTAAACGAAAACACATAACACATTATCATCAGTGAGTTATCGGTCACCAAGTAACAGTATTTGGGGGGATTTTTTTTGTTCCTGGGCTAGAGCTCTAAGGTTCACCAATAGTGAGATTTCTGCATATGTGACAATCTCCCCCACCCCTAACCACCAATTCGGTAGCCATATTCTGACTTTGGGGCTAGTGTCTGAACAGAACTCCTGTGTGAATGCTGGTTTGATTTTTTTTCTGCCATCTACAGACATTGGCCTACTCTTCTGAAAAGCGGAAGGGATTTTTAACATGTTCTGCATGCGTTCGCACACAAAGCCTTTGTTTATAGTCTCTCCCGAAGGACTTTGCACCAAGTTTGATTTTTTTTACTCAAACTAGGAGGAAAGGGCGAGGCTGGGAATCAAACCCAGAACCTCACAATTTACTTGTTGGCAAGTAAACGTCTTAACCATCCTGCCACCTTCCTACTTTAACACAGTAGCAACAGTGAAATATGGGTCACCAAGTAACACAGTATTCTTTTTCTTCAGAAACTCACACAGGAACTACTGTTGTCTGCCATTGCGAGCTAAAACTCGTAGTGCTGCCCTTAAGCGCCTGACAAGTCAGGCCCAGCACATCCAAGTGCATAAAGTGGTACAAAATACAAAACAAAAAAAAATCAAAAATACAATTTCGGCTTGGTAGAAAATTGTTATCTTTTAAGTCTTTCTGGGGAAAAAAAAAGGCAGGAGAATGGTCCAAAAAGGCAGAAAAAAAAGACAAGGTGACAGGGGGAAAAAAGGAACAAGGCAGAAACAAAGAAAAGGATAGAAATGAGGGAATACCTAGCACAGAATTTCCAGGGGGGTTGCTATTAATACTGACAGGCCACCAGCATCTTAAGTGATTTTAGACAAATAATGGGGGGGGGGGGGGGGGGGGGGGATGTCAGTGTGTTTGTGTGGACAGGTGAATGGAGGATTAAAAAAAAAAATTATTTTTTTAATATATATATATATATTAAAAAATTATTTTAAAAAATTTAAAAAGTGTGTGTGTTGTGTGTGTGTGTGTGTGTTTGTGTGTTTGTGTGTGTTTTGTGTGTGTGTATGTGTGTGTGTGTGTGTGTTTTGTGTGTGTTTGTGTGTTGTGTGTGGTATAAGTGTGTGTGTGCGTGCATGCTGTGTGCAAGTGTGTGGATGCGTGGGCATACTGGGTGCATACCAGTGTTTGTGATTTTACTTGGATGAGTCTATGACTGGCTGAGGTAATACAGATTTGTGGGTGCTTTTTATATTGTGATGGATGTGTGCTGATGTCAGATATATATATCCATGATATCTGTGATATTTACTGTTTTTATGTATGGCTTGAAACCCCCTTGATTTTCTATGTATATGAGATACTGATGTACTCGAAATCAATTGAATTGATGGTGGGTGAAACCAATCGCATACGCAAAATCTCACCGTTGGTAAACCTAGGCAAGGAACAGGAAAAAAAACAACTTTCCCCCCTCACCCCCAATAAAAAAGAAAAGAGAATGAAGTCTTTGCCAAAAAAACACCAAAAAAGACCAAAAGATATTGTACTCTTAAGTCTACAAGTGATCATCCATGCCAACTCCAGTGTAAAATTTTTTAAAAGCCAGAAAAGGTTTTCCATGTACATGCAAGATGTTCTGCATGCAATTAGGGCCTTATATAGTATCCAAAGAACTTTTGGAGGGAGTGGAGTTGGTACTAATGTTAATTCCAGGGTAAGGTGAAAGGTAAAGGTGTCCCATAACCTAGGCGGTCGTAGGGGAGCGAGGCATCGGAGACTCAGCTTCTCTAAAGGCCAGCATATTGAGGGCGGCGCCCATCTCCTCTCCCTCGCTGATTTACCTTCCCTGACCCTAAAGAGGGCAGGTACCCATTCACAGCTGGGTGAACTGGGGGAACTGTAATAAAGCCAAGGCGTGCAAATGGTCACCAATCCAATTGGTAACCACGCTCGACGCTGCTGAACTTTGACTTGGGGAAAGCGAGTGCTCTGACAACTGAGCTATCCCGCCCCCAATTCCAGGGTAAAATTCCTTAAAACAAGAGCCTCCATGGTAGCTCAATCCTGGGCCATCAGATCATGTGTGCAATGCTCTAACCACTAGGCTATCCTGCCCCCAAATAAAGCCTTTAAAATCATAGCTGCATTACAAGTGTGGCAGGTCTGCGCATTTATTTATTTATTTTATTTATTTATTTATTCTTTTATATCGAGGATAACAGAATAAGCAATCATGTGCTTTTTTTCATCCGGTCCCGCGTGTGTATGCAGTTTTGTAAATATCTGTTCCCAATGGCACATGGCCTACTCTTACGAAAAGTGGAACAGGATTTAACGTGTGCGCAAGATGTTCTGCGTGCGTTCGCACACGGGGCCTCGGTTTAAAGTCTCATCCAAAGGACTTTAAAGTCTCATCCGAAAGACAAACTATTTTTCTGCTCAAGTTCTCAATGCTACGTCCATGAAATCTCTTTTTTCCCTCACCTCAACTCTCCTTGGATCTGCAAAGGCTAGCCCTCTGCCTACTGTCCACAGCCACTCTGAACTTCCTGGTATATTTTCTTCATTCTTCTCTGACAAAGTCCGCAACATCCGCTCCAAACTGGATCAGACTTCTTTCCGACCTGCACCTCCTGATCCCCAATTCACTGGCACTCCTCTTCTTGTCTTTCACCCAACAAGCGATAAAGAAATCAAGAACATTCTGAAAGAAATGACAATAAAATCATGCGATCTCGATCCTGTACCTGCTTCTCTTTTCATTCAGTGCATCCCACAGCTTATACCTACTATCACAAAAATAGTAAACTCATCTCTTCTGTCTGGAAATTTTCCATCAGCTCTCAAAACTGCGATAGTCACACCTCTGCTCAAAAAGCACGACCTCGATCCTAACATCCTGAAGAACTATAGACCCGTCTCTAATCTGCCTTTTATCTCTAAAGTCATTGAAAAAGTTGTTCTGAAACAACTCAATAGCTATCTTCTTTCCAATAACCTCTTTCCCCCTTTCCAGTCTGCCTATCGCGTCAACCACAGCACTGAAACCACCCTGGTCATACCTTAAACATGCTTCTCCATGCTTCTGACTCAGGGAAAATCTCCCTTCTTACTCTTCTCGACTTATCTGCTGCCTTTGACACTATAGACCATTCAATTCTCCTCTCCCGTCTGCAGAACATGTTTGGCATTAAAGGCACAGCCCTCACTTGGTTCACTTCATACCTCGCAGACCGAGTCCATACAGTTGCAGTAAACAAGATTCAATCAGCACCTGCCAAACTGGAATGTGGTGTCCCTCAGGGATCAGTTCTGGGCCCTCTTCTTTTTACCCTCTATACTGCTCCACTGTCACACATAATAGACTGTCATCATATCAATTATCACTTTTATGCTGATGACTCGCAGATTCAAAGCAGTGACACACCTGAAAATCTTCCTTCTCTCTTGACAAATATGACCAGCTGCCTTCAAGACATCCAACACTGGATGATACAAAACAAATTACAACTAAATGCAGATAAAACCGAAGCCATGCTTGTAGGCACCAGACACAAACTCTCCTCCATTCCAATAACTTCAATAGAATTCGGCAATACGTCAGTTCCGCTATCCACTTCTGTGAAGTATCTAGGAGTTGTTGTCGATAACACTCTCTCCATGCAAAAATTCATTACCCAAACCTGTCAGTCATGCTACTATCAACTACGGCGTATTAGCGCAATTCGAAAGTACCTGTCCACTGATGCAACTTCCAAACTTGTCACTTCTCTTATTCTCTCACGTCTGGACTATTGCAATTCTCTTTTGGCTGGTCTGCCAGCATCATCCATCCACTCCCTTCAACGCATACAAAACTCCGCAGCTCGTCTGGTCCTCAGAAAGAAAAAATCTGAGCACATTACCCCTCTCTTGCAATCTCTTCATTGGCTGCCCGTACCACAAAGAGTAAACTACAAGATCAATACCCTCTGTTACAAATGTCTCCACAATACTGCACCCTCCTACCTCTGTGAATGTCTTCACTTGTACACACCTTCTCGCTCCCTCCGCTCGTCGGCAGATACTTTGTCCCTAAGAACACCCAGATTCAACCTATCTACCGTTGGCCGCCGCTCTTTCTCTGTTTCCGGTCCATCGATGTGGAACGACCTTCCTCTCTCCCTCCGACAAAAGCCTACTTATGACACTTTTAAATCCAACCTCAAGACACACTTATTTCAAACCTAAGTTTTTCTCCTTCCGCTTCCATCTCTTACCTGTCCCTGCCTTCAACATCCCCTGCCAAAGTGCATAACGTTTGTGGGTGTGTGTGCGTGCGCGCGCGTGCTGCGTGCGTGCGTGCGTGCGTGTGTGTGTGTGTGTGTACATTTGAATTTGTCAAAACTGTAAATAGTTGCTGATTGTGCGTCGTGTAGGTTGAATGCAAGCGCTTTGATTTGTTTTTGCAAGATATAGCGCTATACAAATTCCATGTATTATTATTATTATTACTTTGGGGGAGAGTGGAGTCAGCACTGATGTTAACTCCAGGAGAAAAATCTCCTCGACCGGACTCGAACCTGGGTCGTCAAATTGCCAGTGCAATGTTCTGACCACTAGGCTATCCGTCCCCCCCCGTCCACACATAAAAACACACATGTGTGACCTTTCACCTACACAGACTTGAATCTGGCGCCCCTCAACAGCGGTGAAGTCTTTTCTGTCCTGGTACACCAACCCTGCAAACACACAAAACTGATAAACACTCATTGTCTTTAACAATGTATGCAACTCACCCTCCCCAACACACACACACACACACACACACACACACACACACACACAACACACACACACACAAAGCACACAAGTGTTTATTCCATTATCTGTAAAAAAAAAAATAAAGAAATATTTTTAAAATTTTAACGCACACAAGTGCTTATATAATATCCTACTGTCCTTGAAATAAATAAATAAATGAATGAATAAATACACACACACACGACGCCAAGCCCACACACACACACGCGCGCCACACACACACACACACACACACACACACACACAGAGCAGAGCCTTGTGGTTAGAGTGATGCGCATTGCGCTCATGATCTGCTGACCTGGGTTTGAATCTTGTTCAAGGATATTTTTCCTCTGGAGTTAACAGTGCAGACTCTACTCTCCTCAAAAGTCCTTCGGTTGAAACTATAAATTGAGGTCCTATGTGCAAACGCACACAGAACATCTTGCACACACATTAAAACCTGTTCTGCTTTTTTGGAGAAGTAGGGTATGGCGTGCTAGTTGCAACGGGTGATAAAATTACAAAACTGCATACCCAAGGGGACTGGATGTAAAAAAGCACTTGAGTGCTTATCGATCCATTATCCTTGATATGAAAGAATAAAAAAAATAAATAAAAATACATACACACACACACACCATGGATTAATCAGTCGTCTTGGACTAACACACCTGTCCACATAGCAGGGAGTCACGGGTTCTTCAATCCCCATGTGAACCCAACACTTTCCCCCCTCCACCTCACCTTGAGTGATGGCCTGGGTGCTAGTTCTCTGGATGAGATGATAAGTCCACATCCCGTGTGCAATACACATGGAGCACACGTTAAAGTATCTACAGCAAGAGAGCTGTCCCTGTCAAAATTAGGAAGGAAAAAAGCCAAAACAAAAAAAGCAACGAATAAAAGCCCTGCTATTGTCACGACATGCTCTCCCAGTAGAAAGAAGCACATATTTCTAATAGAGAAACTTGCTGTGACTAACAGTGGTACACTATGCTGTACAGTACACGTATGCACGCACACCTGCGTAAGTGAGTGAACGATGACAGCATCCTGAACATTTTTTCTGCAAAAGCTTCATTCAATGACACTAAATCTTGGATGAATAAAAAAAAAATTAGCATCACAAAGCTCTATTTTGTATTACAAGTATACCTTGATTCCTTGAAGAGTAACAAAACTCTTTATATATCCCTACAGAAGGCAGGATAGTCTAGTGTTTAGAGCATTCACCTTGTGGTCTAATGGCACAGGTTTGAGCAAACACCAACACACCCATTCATGGGGATCTTTCCCCTGGAGTTAACATCAGTACCGACTCCATTCCCCATGAAGTCTTTCAAGAAGAGACTATAGACCAAGATCCCACGCAGAACATCTTGAACACTCGTTTAGAACCTGTTCCACCTTTTGGAAGAGTCAGTATATATTTTAGGATGATGATGTTAAAAAAAAAGCATGCACACTGGTGTATTTTGAACAAATTTCCAGAGCTCTACACATAGGTGATAACAGTAGCAGTCTTTTCTTATCCAATTCGTTCTTTTACTGACAAGTATCACTAGCTTACCACTGACTGCCACCCAAAATAGAATTGTTAATACATGTATATATGCATATCACCCCATGTGAGTAGTGAGGGTAAGGAGGGGGGGGGGGGGGGGGTCAAATCCACTCACATATGGTTACAGTAAGTAGCAGCCTTGTCTTATCTGATTTGTTTGACAGGCAAATATTACAAGACTATATAATTTTACTTAATTTGGCAATAAGCTGACAATCCATGATGATCTCCCATTTTTTTGTGAATGCACAATAATTGCATGTGTGCCTGTGTGTTGAGGAGAGAGAGGAGAGAGAGAGAGAGAGAGAGAGAGAGAGAGAGAGAGAGAGAGAGAGAGAGAAGAGAGAGAGAGAGAGAGAGAGATTCACTTACAATACTTTTAGGCATAACATCTTTTCTTTTTTTTTTTAGGCATAACATTTGAGTAACTATCTAATTTTTAAGCTATGTCTATACTGGTAATATTTTGACTGTTTCAAGTAAGAAATTTGTTTTCTAAGTAAAAAAATTTTTTTAATCCATGAAGTTAACAACTGTCTGTTGATAAAGTTAGATGATGTCCATATCTACCAATTTAGCCAAGCAAAAGAATGACGCATTCGAGACAAAATGTCCACATGTGGAAACCAAAAGTATATCAATACCTTGTCTTGATCACGTCATTTTTGTATGTACAAAATCTGCAAGTAATTTTGTTCATAGCCCAGTGTTTGGCAACAACAGTGCATTAAAGTGTGTTACCTTGTATCTGTTTCATAGCGACTCGAGTCCAAACAAAATGACAAGTCTTGGTCAGACCACATCAGCTTTTAAAAGTTGGCTTTAGTTTATATCTCCTGCCAACCATTGCTTGCAGGGGAAAGCGTTTTATCACACACACAGCAAAAACACTAGTTTTGTTTGTTGCTACTTCATTCATCTAGCCTCTGAGCTCAGCCTTTGTCAGTTACATGGGATTTAATGCTTAGTTTTTGACTTGCTTTGTTGTTTGTAAATCGATGGACTCAAATAAAAATCAATCATTAGTTCCCTTGGACACTTCATCGTCTGCTATTGCGTGTCTGTTTCATCCATGCAATCGCATGCATTTAACTTTATCTACTTCTCTTTCTTTTTGCACAAAAATATATCCACAGTTTTATGTTATCTTTAAAGAGAATACTTTCTATAGACAAGCCTTCATTTTCAAGGGTTTTCAAGGGGATGTATGTTTGTCACAAGTTGTCATGTTCAACACAATTTAAAGTCTGGAATCGAAGAAACATTTCTAATCTTTTCCTCAGGTGATCCATCTGTGTGTGCAAAACATTGCTTGAAAGAGGAAGGAAGACATTTCCATCATGCTGAATCCTGTACAATAATTATGTCTTGTCTGCACAGGGTACAGCTGGCCAATTCTTGTAATTTAAATATTTCTGTACCTTATTTCTGACTTTTACCTGCCTTTTAAAAAAAAAAAATTATGATTTGGAAATCTAATTGTGTCCCTTGCTACATCTACACCACAAGACACAGACGCAGACACGCACAGAGATTACTTACATATTATGCCAGAGTCCCAACTGCCGTCATCCAAAGTCCTCAGCAATCTCCACACACCACACTGAACACAGAACAACATGTAAAACACAACACAAACAATACATGTATAAACACAACACACAGAACAAAACATGTATAAACACATGAAACATGTATAAACACAACACACAAAACATGCATAAACACAACACACCCAATGGAACATATATAAACACATGTCGACAGTCATATTTGCAACATTAGACGGATGGACATTTCCCCCCCTAAACCTCCTTCCCCCCTCCCTCCCACCTACACTATCCACTTCACATCCTTCCCTCCAAGCTCCCCCAAAATGTCTCATACAGCAAAGTGACTGACAGAAAACTGCCCCAACATACAGTGAGTCAACACACCCGACGCCTGTGTATCAACATACTGACTGACAACAATACACCAATTTCAGACTTTAAAACGCCAAACATTATCACAGCCCTATGTCTGCTCATTCACTGACCTCGGGTCACTATCAACAAGGAAACTAGGACAGGGATCCTTACTGCACAGCAGGAAAAGAACATCCTAACTCAGTCCAGTTCCTGCTGACACTAGGTCTCTGGCATTTTTTTTATTTAATTAATTATAATTTATTTATATATTTATTCATTCTTTTATTCTTTTATATCGAGGATAATGGAATAAGCACACTCATGTGCTTTTTTTCCATCCAGTCCCGGTGTGTACGCAGTTTTGTAAATCTTACCTGTTCCCACCGGCACACATTGGCCTACTCTTACAAAAAGCGGAACAGGATTTAACGTGTGCACAAGATGTTCTGCGTGCGTTCACACACGGACCTCAGTTTATAGTCTCATCTGGAGGACTTTTGGGGGGAGTGAAGTCAGCACTGATGTTAACTCCAGAGGAAAAATCCCCTCGAACGGGAATCAAACCCGGGTCGTCAAATTGTGAGCGCAATGTTCTGACCACTAGGCTATCCCATCCCCCTGGTGTGTAAAAATCATGTCACCCACAAAGCCATGAGTTACAGAACAGGCAGTGCAGAGGATGCTACCCTACATGGAGCTACCTGCTTCTCACAGTGAGAGGCAGCCAGTTACACTAAACTACACTACACTACACTACAGTGGTGTAGCCAACACAACAGAGAGAAGCAGCTACACTACACTACAGTGCTATAGCCAACAGAACAGAACAGAGGGCTGGCTGTAAATGGTAAAGAAGGCATCAGGGGCAAGTCGGTCAGTCTGTCCACAACGCAAGCTCTGGTCTGGGGCAGTCACAGATGGAAGGATGTAAAACAACAAAACAAACAATTCTTCTTCTGATGCTTTGTTTCATGTCGTCCTGTTTGGTCACTGCTGTATCTGAAACAAGAAATCACACAATTCATGTTAAAGTCAAATCTGGACACACAAATCAGGCACATTAGCTCATGAAATAAGTAGGTCTTATCTAATGTTTGTAATATATCTATATCTATATCTATCATATATATATATGTTTATCTATCTTTTCTAGCCAATGGTCTTATAACATTGTATTCATTGGGGGGTGTGTGTGTGTTTGTGTGTGTGTGTGTGTGTGTGTGTGTGTGTGTGTTGTGTGTGTGTGTGCGCCGCGCGAGTGCCTGCGCATGCGCACAGGCATGTGTGCATGCATGCATTAGTGCGTAAGCACAAGCATAAATAATAAGTTAATAGTCTTTTCTAGTCAAGGGCCTTAATAATATTGTATTTCTACATCGGTGTGTGTGTGTGTGTGTGTGTGTGTGTGTGTGTGTGTGTGTGTGTGTGTGTGTGTGTGTGTGTGTGTGTGTGTGAGAGAGAGAGAGGAGAGAGGAGAGAGAGAGAGAGAGAGAGAGAGAGAGAGAGAGAGAGAGAGAGAGAGAGAGAGATTGATTGATTTTATTTGAAGTTATTTTAGAATGTTTGAACATGGAATGTAGCTATCTTGTGTTTTTTTGCGGTTACGATTCATATCAAAACGCCTGTCAGTATTGTAATTACCCTTCATTTGATGATTACAGTGCTTTTGACTTTGACTTGACTAGATTTGACTGGGACACACCAGAGAGTAGTGTGAGACTGTTTCCTCGGGTTGTTGTTCCGATTTCTCCCACCATACACTGCACTTTCACAGAACATTGCAGAATTGATAGTGTTCTTACAGAAGTGACATTCCCCGCTGCTCTGATCCTGATCCATAGCTCAGAGGCTGTGGCAGAAATGAGAGTTAATCTATCTCCACTCTGTTACAACACCGTCAATATAACTCCATCAGATGCATCACCATCTTACGACCAAAACTCAGCTTTTTAGGCAGCCTCACTATCAGTCTTTATCAATACACTGGAAATGCACAAGACTGACTCAGAGCTCCAGTCATAACACTGCTGCAGCAGGGCCAATCAAATGCACTACTTTTTTATCACCTGAAAAACAAAACTCAGTCTGGTGTATTATCATATAAAGTAAAACAGTGTTCCACAAATATGCCACGAAACAAAAATTGTCTACGCCGTACTTAAATTTTCAGATTTATATTGCCTAACACTCCACTGACCCCACAACCTCAGATCAATGTCAAAATTTCTCTAGATGAACATGGGACATTCTCACCACCCCCCACTCTCTAGTTGTAACAGCCATATCTTACTGCTACAGTGCTTTGAAAGACTTCATGTGATTTAAACTGTCCACCGACTGACATCAGCACAGATAGGAGTCAAACTTGATACGATATAACATTATGAACTGTTCTCTACCTTAATCTACCCCATCCTGAATACTGAACATAGAACTGTCTGTGATTGAAAGACCACCACAAACTTAACAGTGCCATGTGTAGCTTGCCCGAGTCCAATACATTCTGAACATTGCATACTCTGGACTCTGAAAAACCACAGTCTGACAGATACTAATGCAGCACTTACTGGCCAACATTTTCCTGACACATTTTCTTTTTGCACAAAACCCTCTCCACTTTTCCTCTGGCCATAATGCTACTGTTTCAGCTCATCTCCATCACATATTTCTAGAGACTTTTCACATTTAACAAATTCATTCTTTTTTCTGTTTGTCTGTATGTATTACTTGATGAAATCTTATAGTTTAAAAACTGTGTTAGCATAACTAATTAATGTGTGACGCATTGTTTTTTGGCATGAATTGATTGAAATGTAGTAAAACTCTACCCACTATCACGGGCAAACAATGTGCATGCACATTCAGGGGACAATAGTGGCCGGCACTGTGCTGTGCTGTGATGATAATGCCTACCTTGTAAGAGGAGCCTGATTTTCAACAACCCCCCCCCCCCCCACACACACACACACACACACACACAATACCCCAACCTTTAACTTATACATTTTTATACCATCACATATTTAGGGGCAAAAAATCACTCTGTGTACTTATATATTACAAGAATACAAGACAGTAACAAAAATAAATGTAAGGTAAAGTCTCTCCACAAGGTTTAAACAAAATGATACAAAAATAAAAAAAAGATTCCAAATGCTTGCTTACAAAACAAAAAAAATACAGCCTCACACACCAAGTGTCAACACAATAACACAATATTGTACACTTATGTTACAGCTAAACATGATGCCAACAATAACAATCATAACCATTGGCATAGTAACACAATATCTCACAGCAATTTTAAACCAAAAACAACACCAGTAACATCATTATGATCAACACAATGGACACACTATTCCATACACCTGGGTTTTAGGTACAAAACACACATTTCATGCATTGTTTTCAATATTTGCTTTTTCTTTTCCTTTTTTTTTTGGAAGGGTTCCTT
>CM060344.1:10157310-10179810 GCA_030674155.1 Stramonita haemastoma
AATGATGCAAGCTAACCGCTGATTTCCTGCAAAAACTGCCAGAAGTTTTCACTTCTGGTCACTGACATCAGTTTGACTTGTATTTTTCCAGGTGCCCCCCCTCCCCCCCCCCACCTACCTAACACACACACCTACCTAACACACACACACACCTACCTAACACACACACACACACCCCCTAACACACACACACACACACACAAAATACAGGAGGAGGAATTCAGTCACATCTCCTCTTACCTAGTCTACCTCCCCCCCCCCCCCCCCAAAACACACACACACACAAACACACACACACAAAATACAGGAGGAGGAATTCAGTCACATCTCTTACCTAGTCTCCCCCCACTCCCCCCCTCCCCCCACCACACACACAAAGAGGAGGCCCCATCCTCTTTGTCTGTTTGACAAAACAACAGACACATAATCAACACAATAAAAAAAAAAAAACAGCAGTGGAAATATATAATTCTTTCCATCATAAAATCAAAGATGGTTTTACTCATTACTTACTGACAAAGATGTTGCATTATGTAAACGTTCACACTAATATCAATTCTAATTTTCAACTGAACACAATCTGTGTCATAAATACCTCACATCATTAAAAAAAAAAAAAATGTATCAAAAACAAGAAAATACCAAATACCAACCACTCAAAAACCTATTATACACACATTTACATTTTCACACACTGCATAACTGACAACTTGGAAAATGATGCAAGCTTACTGCTTGCTGTCTGCAAAAACTTCCTAAGTTTTATATCAATTTTCATGGACTTGACCACTTCTGGTCATTGACAACAGTCTGACTTGCATGATTTTTCCAGGTGGCCAATGATACAGATTACACACACACAAACACACACACACACACACATACACACACACACACACACACACACACACACACACACATACACAAGGAGACATTAAGTCACATCTCCTCCCCCCCCCCCCTCCCACCTTCCTCCCAGCCAAAACACACACACACACACTCACATGGAGACATTAAGTCACATCTCCTCCTCCCCCCCCCCCCCTCCCAGCCAACACACACACACATACATTCACATGGAGACATTAAGTCACATCTCCCCCCCCCCCCCCCCCCCCCCCCCCCCCAACAACACACCACAACACAAAAGGAGGCATTAAGTCACATCTCCTCTCACCCCCCCTCCCCTAAGCCAACACACACACACACACACAAAAGGAGCATTAAGTCACATCTCCTCTCACCCCCCCTCCCCTAAGCCAAACACACACACACACAAAACACACACACGCAACACCAGGAAGCATTATGCTTCTCACCTCCTTATCCCTGCAGAATCTCTACCCCTCAACTCAACATGCACACATACTTTTCTCCAATCCAAGATACTAATTACTTATCTTTCACTAAAATTTTTATACATATTCCCACTCTCTTTTTTCTTAAAAAAAAAAAAGAAAACAAAACAGAAGAGTAACCAAAAAAACCTACTTTTTTTCAATGAATATTATATTACACCATACCCTCCAACTAAACACGCAAACTCACCCACTTCTCTTCACTCTAAGATGATAATCAGATATCTTTCATTGCATAAATTTGCCACATACTCCACCCATCTCTCTTCTCTCTTAAAAAAAAAACAACAAAAATTTCTTTTAAACAACAGCCCCAATTTTTTTTTTCAATGAATATAGTGGTAAGAAACTCGCGTAGAGCATGGCAGCAGAGAGTCCTCAGAGGACAAGGAGATGGTTTTAGTCATTACTCTCTGACAAAGATGTCACATGTATGTAAGAGTTTAAACCAATATCAATTCTAATTTTCAATTCAACACAATTTGTGTCATAAATACCTCACATCATTCAAACAATAAAACAAAAATAAGTAAATAAAAACAAGAAAATACCAATTACCTACCACTCAAAAACCTATTATACACACACTTACATTGTCACACACTGCATAAATGACAACTCAAAAAAATGATGCAAGCTAACTGCTGGTTGTATGCAAAAACTGCTCAAGTTTTCAGAAATATTGACAGACTTGACCAGTTTTAGTCACTGATATCAGTTTGACATATGTTATACTATGATGCGAATACAATAAGAAGCAAAGCAAACAATACACACACACCAAAAGAAAAGAAAACATATTTCTTTCCATCTTAGTCATTTCAGTTTTGAAAAAGGTGTCACATAGTGACATACATAAATATGCAAACATTTCCATGAACCCCTATTTGTTTTCAGTTCAACACAATCACAGATCACAATCACTCAAAGCACATAAAAAATGACAGGAGGAAAAACAAAACAGATTTTTTTTTCAAAAAGAATCTCTCTCTCTCTCTCCTCTCTCTCTCTCTCTCTCTCTCTCTCTCTCTCTCTCTCTCTCTCTCTCTCTCTCTCTCCTCTCCACCTACCCTCACAACACACACGCATGCATGCGTGCGCACGCGCACACACACACACACACAAAGGGGGAATTAACATCTCTCACCTAAGGGCATAAGGACAGGACGGAATGGAATGGGATTGAATGGAATGGTACGGGACAGGATGATACAGTATGGTATTGGGTGGGAGACAGGATGGGATGTGATGGGACAGAATGGAATGGTACGGGACAGGATAATACAGTATGGTATTGGGTGGGACAGGACAGGACGGAATGGAATGGTATGGGACAGGATAATACAGTGTGGTATTGGGTGGGACAGGACAGGACGGAATGGAATGGTATGGGACAGGATAATACAGTGTGGTATTGGGTGGGACAGGACAGGACAGGACAGGATGTGATAGGATAGAATGGAATGGTACAGGACAGGATGATACTGTATGGTATTGGGTAGGACAGGACAGGACAGGATGTGATAGGATGGAATGGAATGGTACAGGACAGGATAATACTGTATGGTATTGGGTGGGACAGGACGGAATGGGATGGGATGGAATGGAATGCTATGGGGCAGGATACTATTACAGTATGGTATTGGGTGGGACAGGACAGGACAGGACGGGATGGGATGGAATGGAATGCTATGGGACAGGATGATACTGTATGGTATTGGGTGGGACAGGACGGAATGGGATGGGATGGAATGGAATGGTACGGGACAGGATGATACAGTATGGTACTGGGTGGGACAGGACAGGACAAGATATGATGGGATAGAATGGGATGGCACAGTATGATACATATGTATGCTAAGGGAGTATAATGTCATATAGAACTGAACACACAGAGCAGTGCCATACCATTACACTATACAGAAGTTTCTCCAAGTGAAAATTAAGCTACTCTTCCAAAACAGTATATATTATCACAACACAGTGCCCCATCTTTTTCCCTATTGAATCTTGATTACACTTGCTTGAGTAGTAAGAGATTTTCATTACAATCAGTAACAGATATTCTCTTGCTGTTGTAGATTCTTAATTAAACAAACATTAGGAATACATCGCTTACAACGTTGGATAATTTCATCTAAAAGGTTAGCATCCTTAAAAGTTTCTAGAAATTTGGAACCTCTGTAAACCTTATCAGAAAGATAACTACCCTGACAACTTCTTGAAATTTACAACCTCTGTGAATGTCACCTGAAAGATAACCACCATGATAAACTCTCAAAATACAGAACCTCTGTTATCTCATCTGAAAGAGGACTATCCCATGGGAACAGCAGGAATAGGAACGTAACAGAAGATGAGGCAGCAAAAAAAAACAACCCCAAAACAAACAAGCAAAACAAAATCACACATGCTGCAACACTGCATCAAAAAAAAAAGCAACCACGGTAAGCGAGTACTGTAGTCAAGTTTATTCATTTCAATTTTGCTTTTATTTATCCGAGAAACACCTTTATATTTCACCCATGCCTTAACGATGTGATGATCAATAATTAAGGTAAAAGGAGTTTTCATGGCAAAGATCTCCATCCCGGACCATGATACCAGTGAGGAAGTGAGCAACATTCTTATGAAGACAAATCACACACCGCTATAACCACCTCCTTACAACAGCCAAGAAAAGAAAGCTACAGTGACATCTACAGTCATATTACAAGATTCCACAGCCTTTCTCAGACCACCCTCTAAGGCACAGTTCTAATGAATAGGAGTAGGGGCTGGCATGGTGAAAAAAATGGGTGAAAATTACAGCTATGTGATATAAAAAAAAAAACTTTGCAGAGTTCAAGGCATTGGCACATAACCACCCCAAATGGATAAAGCACATGTGTTTTATTAGTGCAGCATCCTTATGACCACTCTTAGTTAAGGGACTAAATAAATAAAGTGCTGTGTAGTTTAGCAAATTTCTAGGCTTGATAACCAAACTGAGTAAAAGATTTTTGTCATAAGCACTACAGCATGAATGACAAAAAACCATAAATTAACTGCAAATAAACCAATTTATTCATACATGTCATTATCTGTAATTTTGTTCTGGACTTCCTCAAAAAATTATGAATGGCTGATATATTTTAAAATCTGAAGCAACAGGGGTGAAAAAACAAATGAGCAAAATTGCTTGAAGTAAAAACCTGACCAACACCACACTTCACAATAGCATCCTTCCTGAAATGGGAGAATGCCTATAGATGTTTCGACCCTTTGAACATTTAAGGTGTGGCATTTGTTTAGGCCTGCTTTAAGGTCATAAATGAGTGAAATTTTCTTAAATGTTGCCTTAAATGCACCACCTGTCAAGCAGTCTCAAAGCACATGCACTTCCATAACAGCATCATTACATCATCCTTATTACCAGCGATTATCATACAATAATAAATGTTGCCTCTGATTCCGTGACTTCTGTTCCTCTGGTCTTGTGGTGACCCCAGATTCAGTTTCTCCATACACTTCTGTGCCTGTGGTCAGTTTGTTTCAAAGCCTTTGGGGTTGGAGGTTCGCAGGACACTATAGTGGTTGCCACCTCAGGTGGGTGACTCACTCAGTCTGGCTTCGTGACTGACCTTATAATTATTGTCGTTAGTAGGGGACTTAGCAGGTGGTGTCCTGCATATGTTAGCTCAGATTAGGCACCACTGAACAACACCAAAGTGACCCTCAAGAAGTGCAGGGCCCACTGATTGATGGGCTCACTATGGACTCCTGACCCTGGGGTTGAGACATAGTGAATCTTGGTATGGCTGTGGCTGGGAGACTGAATTGAGCGGTGTGGGAACAGCAGGACGGGGACGTTACAAAAGATGAGGCAGCGAAAAAAAAAAAAGCAACACCATTTTGCTGATGCTTTATTATTTTTTTTAACAATGTCTAAACTCACCAGGAAATCACCAGCACTGAAAGAAAACTTACCTTACAGCCCAGGCTAAACAAGTTGACAGCAAGATTCATGTGTGCATATCTACATCATTTCTGACATAAATAATATATCAGCAAAGCATGTGTTCCATCTGCTGCAGTAACTAGGACCACAGCCTGCAGGTCCATGAAGTCGGGGGTCTGAATTGCGGCCATTGTGTCTGGTGAATTCAGGGTGGGGATTTTTGCAACCTCCAAAGTCTACATAAAAATGTAGACCTGCCAGTCCCTTCATTCCCTTCATATTTTATATAGAAACAGGAGTAGTCTTCATTTTTTTTTCTCCCCAATACTGAAAATGTTGTTTGACCATAGCCAGCACATACATGAAAGTATATCAAATAATTACAGCAAAGAAAGATTTAGACTTTAAGCAAATACCTGAAATATGTACTACATGAATAAAACAGCAAAGCAAACCTCCTTTTAAAGAGAGGGATATCATAGTGGATGAGCTGAAGGGAGGGATGTGACCCCTCTCTATCCTAAAAAAAACGGGGGTCAGGGGGAACAGCCCCCTGAAGTTGAAACTTTTTTTTTTAAGTAGACAAACTTTTTAATGAAATATAAACTCTTTCTCAAGTACATGCATGTGTGCGCAAACATACACACAGACAGACACACAGACACACATAAATAATCATATTGGTAACTGCCTTTCCCTACAATCCCACAAAATTATTTTGCTAAAACATTCCCCCTCCTCTCTTGCAAAAAAAAAAAAACCCAAACATTTGCCCATTCCCTATTCCTGCACTCACACTCACTCCCACAGACTTGGCCATAACTTCTCTTATGCCCCTTCCCACATACAGCTATCCATCCTGCCCCTTCTGTCTAACATCCTTTTTCCTAACCTCCCCCCCCCCCCCCCCCTATATTCCCACACACACCTAACAAGGCAAAAAAGAGAAAAGGTTTGTTTCTGTGTCATGTCTTGTATCATGATATCCACCTGCCTTTTGTGTCCACATGTAGGGCCAGGTTAAGAAATAAAGGTTAATGTAAAGGTCAGTGTTAGCAATTAACATTAGTAACTGGGAAAGGGCTGTTGGTTAATGGCTTGTCTGCCTGTATTATTTGTATGCATGCATACATATGGACACAATGGCACATAGACACAATGGTACCCAGCTTTTGACACATTTGGAAGGGTTTTTTTTAATTAAAAATCACACATCCTATCAACAAATTATGGTTGTTTCTGTTGCTTCACTGATTGGACTTTTTATGACAATGTTCCAGTTCTGGAATCAGCTCAGTGGTTTCCAACAGCCTAGCTTTGTTTTCAAATATGCTGTAGGTGTTTTCAAAAGAACCAAAATTAAGTACTAAAGCAAAAGAACAAGCCCAAAGGTATAGTTATTTCTTACTATTGCTTGCATTTCCAAATTGTTTAATTACAATTTTCCAGCTCTGAAGTCAATGATTTCCAGCCTACTGTTTCAAAAACACTCAAGTTAAATTGATGAACGAAGATAGGTGTAAGCCCCAAATAAAACCATGTGTATTTCTACTTACCTAGCCATACATATCCCCCCCCCCCCCCCCCCCTCTTTTCTCCCAATTTACAAAAAATCTTAGTAGATAAAGTAAGGAAGTAGCCCAAAAGAAAACATATGCAAAAAACCTGCTCTTTATTTGCTAGCCTTTAAATTCTACTTCCAATAACTTAATCACTCATAACCTTCCCCCTCCTTCCAGTTATCAGTTTCGCTTTAGGACCTCTTCTACAAAATCAACTATGATTCCCCTCCTCTCCCCAAAAGTCATTTACATATATACACACACACACACACACATGCTCACACGCATGCGCCAAACATGTGCATGCTTGTGCACGCGTGCACACCACACACACACACACACACAAACAGTGCACACACATGAAAACCTGTTCTACCTTTTTTGAAGGGTATGCTTCTGTGTGCCAGTAGGAACAGATGACAAAATATTGTTTTGTTTGATGCTACTTTGTAAATAAAGCCTCCGATCCGAGCTCTGCTTTCGTCTATTGCACAAGATTCAGGGCATAGTCTTGGCTTTGCTCTAGTTTTTATTAACTCTGAATGACAAAAATCCATCCAACTTAGCAAGCAAGTGATGACATCTGGACACTTACTGTGCATGGGCTAAATAAATTTTTACCTTCTTGGAGACTCTTCAGTAGATATCTATCTTTAATTCATCATCATCCCTAAAGGTTTTCAAGGTGGTGTTTGTACCTGCTGCCGTGGCACAGTGGTTAGCACCTTGGATTTCAGACTGGAAGATTGCAGGTTCGAATCCCATACGAGTCATAGGGAATTTTCTGACTCTAGCCGGCTCCTACCCAGAGTATGCTGTGGGCTCAGTAGGGAGACTGGGACTAGAGTTGAGCTTCTTCCACTTTACGAATGCAAATTTGAGATAGTTGCTCAAATTACTTGACCAACACTGTAGGTGTCTGTAGCTCTCAGGCCTGGTTGACGCCGGGATATATTATGATAGTAAGTGTAGTTGAGTACAACCCTGTCAAGTAGTCTCAAAGCACATGCCCTTCCATAGCAGCATCATTCATCATCCTCATTACCACTGATTATCATGCAATAAAAAAAAAGTTAAACTGCCTCTGATTCGGTAGCCCCTGTTGTTGTGGTCTCAAAGTGACCTCAGATTTGGTTTACCCATACACTTCCCGTGCCTGTGGTGAGTTTGTGTCAAAGCCTTTGGGGTTGGAGGTTTGTGGGGGACAGTCGTTGGAGGGATGTTGCAGTGGTCGCCACCTCAGGTGGGTGACTCACTCAGTCTAGCTCCGCAACTGACCTAATACTGTCGTTAGTAGGGGGCATAGTAGGTGGTGTCCTACATATGTTAGCTCAGAACAGACATAAACTGAACACCACCAAAGTGACCCAGCATTAGTGAGGGCCCCTCTGGCTGATGGCCCTATGGCGGCCTAGTATTGATGGGCTCCCTGTAGACTCCCATCCCTGAGGATGAGACATAATGAACCTGATTATGGCTGTGACTGAGATATTGAAATGCGCGGCATGGGAACAGCAGGAAGAGAACAGGACAGTGTCACAGGCTGTCATTTAGGTTATTTTCCAAAGGAATCAAGCTCTAGGGTCCGATATATCCAGTTGTTGTTGTTTTTCAAATCCGGAAATCACCCATATGGAATTCCATTTAAAACAGAAGGAAAATCACCCAAGCAACCTACACTAACAAAGGATGATCTGCCATTCATGACAACATACACTCTAAGAGTAAGATATTTGTCAAAAGATCCATCAACCATCTACCTTTCAAATGTCTCTCATGAAGCCACTGTCTCACCATCTTCAGTCCTCTCTCTTTCTGCTTCTTGCCATTTCATCCCAAGTTCTGGGTCTCCTCTGTCATAAGCCTGTAGAACAGAAAACAATGTTCAGCATACAACGAGTGTCTACTTAAGAGCTACCTAAGTTTCAACTGGAAAAAATAATCATCAATTACAAACAAAACACACAAAAATAGTTGACTGCAGTGCTTTTTTTTTTTTTAGATCAAATTTTCAGAATTTCCTGTCATTAGCTTCCATGTGATAGAATTACATGGTCTATGTAGCCTCGGGAGCACTGAATAGGGAATCTTTGATAACAAAAAAAAGAAAAAAAGTTAACTGCAGTGTGCAGTCATACCAGTCAGGGTCAAGGCATATGTCAATATGTTGGCACCACTGCATGGCCTCACAAACCAGCCCCCCCCCCCCCCCCCCAACCCCCAAGATTTTTCCTTCAAAAATATGTGTCTGAATCATTACTTCTTCTAAAATTCATCATTTGTTCCTTCGTGACTTCTTCAATCTACCAGCATACCTTCAAACTTGCCGACAGACAGATGTTCATCCCTCCCGCGCAGCACCAGAACGATAATCAAAAGGAAATCAAGGTAGGCCTACCTGGATCCCGCTGTGCAATACAGCACACTACGTCAACCAGCCGTATTTCATTGAACTACTTGGTCATAAAATATGCAAGCAATAAGAAAATACTTTGATACGATTTCTAATACAAAGTCAACAGCGCACAATAATTAACAAAGCAATGAATCAGTACTTGCCATCATGTCATTTTACTGAGTACCTTCTCACTGTCCAGTCTTCACGCGTGTTCTGGTTACGTCATGGCGTCGGAAGACCGGAAACAATGTGAACACAGACAGGCCTACTAAAACAACAGATACTAGGCCTAGTCAAGCATTGAGGCTGCACAATTTTTGCTCTGTTTTAAGACATATTCTCAATTATTTGGTGCGCAGCACTGAAGTCCTTGTTAGGCCTAGCATCCAATTGTAGAATATGTTTGAAATAAAGAGACATCTCAAGACTCACAGCTGAGCACTGACAACTTAACTAGGCGTACTAGGGCCTACGCCTAATGGGGATTGCACTTTGTCGGCGGTGTGTGCGCGTGTGGTGTTGACTATTTGCATCTTAAAGTCAGTGATGTTCACAAGCATACTCATGCACTGTGCTATATTTTAGTTCTAAAGTAAATCTTTTTATAGGGATTTTCATCTGATTCAGACCAGCCACAATAGTCCTTCATTGTTCTTTCACAATTGAACACAACTGTAACTCCTAGTCATCTCTGGTAATGCCCGACGCTTTTCCTTTGTCTGAAACTGTTACCATTGGGCCTAGCCTAAATACTACAATGATTCGGGATAGCCTAGTGGTCAGAACATTGAGCTGGCAATTTGACGACCTGGGTTCAATTCCTGTTGGGAGGGTATTTTTCCCCTGGAGTTCACATCAGTGCTGACTCCACTCTCCCCAAAAGTCCTTCGGATAAGACAGTAAACCGAGGCCCCCTGTGCGAATGCACGCAGACCATCTTGCGCACACGTTAAATTCTGTTCTGCTTTTCGTAAGAGTGGGCCATTGTGTGCAGGTGGGAACAGATGACAATATTTACACAACTGCATACACACGGGGACTGGATGAAAAAAGCACATGAGCGCGTATCCCATTAACCTCGATATAAAAGAATAAAATGAAATTTTAAAATTCTGTTCTTAGTCTCTCTGTGGGCAGCACATCGATCCTTGCAAGCTTCCGACACACCAAATTGTATTATTTTATATTTAATAATACGCTGGTATGTGTGTTGTGTGTGTGTGTGTGTGTGTGTGTGTGTGTGTGTGTGTGTGTGTGTGTGTGTGTGTGTGTGTGCGTGTTGCATGTGCGTGCGTGCGTGCGGCGTGCGTGCGGCGCGGTGGTGTTGTCTAAATTATGTGTTTGTTAAATACATAACTATGTGTGTGCGTGCGTGCGTGCGTGCGTGCGTGCGCGCACGCGCGTGTGTGTGTGTTGTCTAAATTATGTGTTTGTTAAATACATAACTATCTCTTTTGTTTAAATAATTATCAAAGATTATGCGTTTTTTGATTGTATACCCTTTATTTAAATCAGTGGTTGAAGTTTCGTTGATGTTGGTAGTGTTTTTTTGTGGGGGAGAAGGTTTTTATTACTTATTTTGTTATATTTGGGTTTGTTTTGTGTGTGGGTTGCTTTCTGGGTTGTTGTTGGGTTCTTTTTTGGGGGGTGCTTTTTTGTTGTTCGGTTTTTTTTGTTTTGTTTTTTTATTCCCTAATCAGGGCAAGGGCTGGATGAAGAAAAGTATGTGAATACTTACTCTGTAACCCTTGAAAAATAATGATGCTTTCAGTTTTTTTCCTATTCTCTCTCTCTCTCTCTCTCTCTCTCTCTCTCTCTCTCTCTCTCCTCTCTCTCTCTCTCTCTCTCTCCTCTCTCTCTCTCTCTCTCTCTTCGATGAGACTTTAAACCGAGGCCCCGGCTAGTAGGGGAGCGAGGCATCAAGACCTCAGCTTCTCTAGGGGCCAGCATAGTGAGGGCGGCGCCCATCTCAAATATAAAACAACCCACGCTTTAAACTGAAGGCACGCAGAACACCTTGCGCACACGTTAAATCCTGTTCCGCTATTCGTAAGAGTAGACCATCGTGTGCCGGTGGGAACAGATGATATTTACAAAACTGCATACACACGGGGACTGGATGAAAAAAGCACATGAGTACTTATTCCATTATCCTCGATATAAAAGAATAAATCAAATCAAATCAAATCAATCAAATCAAATCTCTCTCTCTTAAGAGGAGTGGTCAGATCTGGTCAAGCCCAGGCGGTAAATTCTCGAACTTTTTTTTTCCACGCTGTTCAGCTAGACACTCCGACGTTTACAAATGTTGAAATTTTGCATAATTTTTATGCGACCGTTTGCCCGTGGGGTTCGAGTTAATCCACGGCATAATTATGCCCATCAACAACATCAGCGAAAAGATGAAAAAAGTACTGGGAGTGGTAGAAGGGGGCGGGATAGCTAAGTGGTCAGGGCGCTGGCTTTCCCCAAGTCAAGTTGGATGGGTGACCAGCCGTTTGCACGCCTTGGCTTCAGTACAGTCCACCCAGTTCACCCAGCTGTAAATGGGTACCTGCCCTAAGGTCAGGGAAGGTAAAGCAGCGAGGGAGAGGAGATGGCACGCCCCTAGAGAAGCTGAGGTCTCTGATGCCTCGCTCCCCTACAACCGCCTAGGTTATGGGACACCTTTACCTTTTTTAAAAAAAACAAAAAACTTTTATATCGAGGATAATGGAATAAGCACTCATGTGCTTTTTTCATCCAGTCCCCGTGTGTATGCAGTTTTGTAAATGTCATCTGTTCCCACCGGCACACGATGGTCTACTCTTACGAAAAGCGGAACAGGATTTAACGTGTGCGCAAGATGTTCTCGCACACGAGGCCTCGGTTTAAAGTCTCATCCGAAGGACTTTTGGGGAGAATGGAGTCAGCACTGATGTTAACTGTAGGAGAAAAATCTCATCGACCGGAATCGAACCCTTTACCTTTTTAGTGGTAGAACAACATCAATGACACTAACCATAACAAGGGAAAATGATCAAAGCCATCAGACAAACAAGTTCCCTGGGAAGAAGAGAAGAAGAAGAGACCCCCCCCATCTCCCCCCCCCCTCCCCACCACACACACTTATCTGTTAGAAGTCAATTTTCTAGATTTTTTTGTGAGGGCAGGTTGAAAAATTGTGTAAACTTAATCCTTTACCCTCAATAAAGATCATTTTGACTTGACTTGACCAACAACAACAGCCCTCAATCAGCTGTTCTGAATTTCGTTTGCATCGACTTGTTAGGCCTAACAGCAGCAGGTCCAGTGTGAAACAAAGGAAGTTGATTAAGTAGGCTAGGTTACTACAACTGAATTTTTCAGTATTCAAGCAGGTAAGTACAAAGAAGACCGATAAGACAATAACAACATCAACGTTCGAGAAGGGAAATCAACTTTTATAAGTCGGTACAATCTCTTAAAAAAAGAAGAAAAAAAAAGTATAGCTAGCTAGTGACTCGACTGGGTGCAAAAAGTCGAAAGTTTTCCGTTAGTAGACCTACTTTTATGAAAAATTCCTTCAGTCGTAGGCCAATCGGCCGTGGTATGAAGATGAAATAAGTAGCCAATGAGAGTCAAGCAGCTCTGACGCATGCGCATTGAGCTCTCAATTCAGCTGTTCTTAATTTCGTCTGCTTCGACCGGTTAGGCCTAGCAGTAGTAGGCCTAGGCCCCATTGGAAAATCGTCGAGGGAAAGTGACAGTGAAATGCGATCGAGATCAAAATGGTTGGATTCATTGGAGGAGGCCGAATGGCACAGGCAATTGCTAGAAGTTTTATTGGGTCAGGTATGTTCAGACAGATTTGATCACAATTCTAAGTTGACATTATAGAGTTGTAGTAAAAAAGAACAATCGACGCGCGCGCACGTGTGTGGATCGACGCGCGCGCGTGTGCGCGTGTATTTATTTATTTATTTATTTATTTATTTATTTATTTATTTATTTATAATTGATATTAAAAAGAAAATATACCACTTTATGTCAGCAGATTTCTCTACGTGCAATTATTATATATTTTGTTATATATTTTTTCTTCTGTTTTTCCTGTCTACAACTGTGTTTGTTTCCCTATCAGAGTGGCTTTTTCTACAGAATTTTGCCAGTTGCCAATTTGTGCGTGCGTGCGTGCGTGCGTGCGTGCGTGCGTGCGTGGTGTGTGTGTGTGTGTGTGTGTGTGTGTGTGTGTGTGTGTGTGTGTGTGTGTGTGTGTGTGTGTGTGTGTTCTTTCTTTAATTTAACGTCTCTTTACTCACAGTGATATTAGACGAAAAAGGAAACAAGGATAAAGTCGAGAGAGAGAGAGAGAGAGAGAGAGAGAGAGAGAGAGAGAGAGAGAGAGAAGAGAGAGAGAGAGAGAGAATGTGTGTGTGTGTGTGTGTGTGTGTGTGTGTGTGTGTGTGTGTGTGTGTGTGTGTGTGTGTGTGTGTGTGTGTGTGTGAGTGAGAGAGTGAGTGAGTGAACGTGTTCTGTTTGTTTGCTCACCTAGGCCTATTTGCTTTTTGGTTTTTTTTAAGCATTTTTGTTTGTTGGTTGGTTGTTGTTGTAGGTGGTGGTGGTGGTGGGGGTGGGGGTGGGGGGGGTTAAGCACAGTAATGGAAACACATTTTCGCTTCTGATCAACATGAACAGTATCTGAAAACCGGCAAATAATGTTATGTACAAAGTGCATTTGGTACTTCTTTTTTTTAATTTTCAAAATGTGATTGAGAAAAGAAAAGCATTTTCATCAGGTTTAAAGCACAATCTTTTTTTTTCTCCTGAAAAGTGGGTTTCGTTGTTGGTATTAATAATTAATAACATTCATACTGTAAAAATGAAGCCACAAACAAACACAAGCTACTCAACAATTTACGGGCGTTTAGATCTTTCTATTAAATACTTGCAAGGTGGGGAAAAGAAAGCAGGCTGCGCAAAGTACAACCCCCCCCCTCCCCACCCCCCCCAAATCCCTAAAACAACAACCCCCCCCCCCCCCCCCCCCCTAGCAGCCGACCATAAAGTAGGCTAGTAATTGCGCATGCGTGGAAGGCACGTGGTTCCGTCTAGTGATAGAAGACTTCTGCTTTCCACATCTAATCGCGATGGCATCAGAAAAAACGCTGCTTTTAGCAATCTCACGGTTGGATTTATAGGTGCAGGGAATATGGCCTGTGCTTTAACGAAAGGATTTATTAGTACAGGTATGTCTACCAGCAAATTGCAAGGGAGGTTTTTTTTTTTTTTTTTTTTTTTTGGGGGGGGAACGCTGACAGCAGCATCATGATTATGAACAAAAATTGTGTTTCCTTGTGATAACTGATGTTATGTTCAATCAACAGTTATAATTCACTAAAAAAAAAGAAGTTCTTATTGAGTAAATTTTTGAAACAAATTTAGTATTGATATGCAGTTTAGTAGTATTGATCTCGTTCCCAACGATCATATAGCCTAACTAGGCCTATGCGAGGTTGATCGTGTTTTATGCAGCGCCACTGATAAGATAAATCACTTACTTAGCCTACTTAACACATTTAAAAAATAAGGAACGTTGTCGACATAGAATGGACGGGATCTTGATAACGTGCCATGGTCTGTGATCTGTCACGTATTGACACCATGATTATTTTTAAAATAAATCAGACTTTGCACTTGAACTGCAGCCACTTGGGCTAGTGTTTATGACTGTGGATTCACACACACACACACACACACACACACACACACACACACACACACACACACACACACACACACACACATATATATATATATATATATATATTATATATATATATATCCTCATAACCCCCCCCACACACACACACGCACACACACATAATGTTATCTCCTAAAGAAAGAGTTTTGCCTTCCCTTTTTCTTACACACACACACACACACACACACACACACACACACACACACACACACCCCACACATAACACATGTGTGGCATGGGTCTCTCCATCTGTTACTCCAAGGATCTGTCTATCTCAGTATCTAGATCTGTGCAGTTACTGAGTTAGTGAGCTACCCACCTACTCATCCATAGTTATTCATATCATCAAACTGTCTAGTGTTTTTCTATCCATCCTTCCAGTTTGTATTCTTCCATCCATAGTAATAGTATCCCTCTCTCTACATAAATTTGCCCATACAATATATGAATTACAGTATTGACCAGTTTAAACATAATCAATAAATATTTCAGTAATATTACATAATCAAAGAACAGTAGGGGGGGGGGGGGGGGGGGGGGGGGGGCATCATGATCAAGCTACAGCTGATTTTAAGCCCCACCCCATAATGAATTGATGCTTATGCAGACTGATGACCCAAACAAAATCACTTTCCAATCTGTTTTACATGTTATACATACCAAACTCCAAAGTGAAGAAAAACTGAAATAAACAAAAAGTATAACAAAAAAATCCACACAAAAATACATGTATAAACACACAAGGAAGCAATGAGACCAAGTGAATAAACTCTGCTTAGTGAAGTATGTTAATTAGCCCAATAATAATTTTCCACTTTTACATTTCAGTACACAAGAAATGAAGAGCACTCTGTCACAGTACTGATCCATAGCAGTCTGCCTGATCTGATTTTGTTATTCTGTGTTGTGTGTTTTGTGTATGTGTGTATTTTTTGCACGTGCGCGTGTTTGTGTGTGTGTGTGTGTGTGTGTGTGTGTGTGTGTGTGTGGTGTGTGTGTGTGTGTTGAGTGTGTGTGTGTGTGTGTGTGTGTGTGTGTGTGTGTGTGTGTGTGTGTATGCATTGTACTGCACTGCACATTTTCTTGATGATATTGCTCTTATTTTACTTTTATTCTCTGGCCATGTAATATGCTGTGTATTGTATACGTGCATGCATTTTTTCCTTATTTTTTGTGCTAGTCAAATTTTTCACGTTCATATGTAACCTATTTAAATTAATTTGATTGTACAGCACGGTGAGCCCATGTTTTTGGGAATTCGCACTATATAAGCCTCCACTTTTTAAATTATTATTATTATTATTATTATTATTATTATTATTATTATTATTATTATTATTATTATTATTATTATCTGTCACTGTGTCAGTGTTATTTCTCTGTCTCTGTCTCTGTCTGTCTCTCTCTCTAGTATATTATACATATATGATTGATATAAAAAAAATGAAAAGCAATGCATCTATCCATGCAGTTACATTGAATTTTAAGTGTTTGTCACTAATGTCAGTCTGTTACTAAAACTGAGTATCACTGTACATCAGTCAGTCCGTCCAGATTTCAATGATAGTGTACTGTATACTCTATGTTACATTGGGAACATATAAATTATAATGCTTCCTTAGTTCCTACATTTCAAGTGTCTTTGTCATTTACCCTTTCTTTTATTTCAGGTCTGGTTCCACCAAACAAAATAACAATCAGTGATCCAAGTTCTAAAGTGAAAGAGACATTTAAGGTCAGTGAATTGTTAGGGTTTGGAGTTTAATTTTTAAAAAAAGAATTTAACAACAGCCCAAATTTAAGTGGAACAGCTATGCAGTATACTTGGAATAGATTAATTTAGAAGATCTTTGATTTTGAATGAGAAAGAGAAGAGAGTGGTTAAGTTTTATGAAAAGTTGGTACAGTTGATTTTTTTTTCAGATACTGAAATCAAAACAATTGTTTTGACTCATGTTTGGTCTCATGAACATTAATAATATTATAATAGTGACTGTGAGTGTGTGTGAGAGAGAGAATAATGCATGCTCAATTATTCATGTCTGTTACAATAGAAGTAGAAAAACAAAAATTCCCTGTTCAGAACTCCCAAGGGTGCATATGTGATTCTATCACATAGTAATTGATGACAGGAGTATCTGAAAATCTGATCTCAAAAAAAGAAAAAAAAAAGATTGTGTGTGTGTGTTGTGTGTGTGTGTGTGTGTGTGTGTGTGTGTGTGTGTGTGTGTGTGCTTGTTATCATGGGGTTTCTTTGTGTGTTTCTGACTTAATGATGTGTTTCTTAGCTCATATTGTTTTTTTCCCTGCCCCCTTCCCATCCTACCACTTTCAGTAAAAAATTTATTAATTTTTTTTTAAAATAAATCTTGCCTCCCCCAGTGCTTTGATACTGTGATCTATAGTGCAGACAGACATGGGTGTGGAAGTTTTTCATAATACACTTTTTATAACTCTGTTCATTCATTCATCACACCTCCTCTGAAGGCAGGGTATGGCTGCCTATGTGGCGGGGTACTTGAAAACAGTCATGAATACATGCAAACTTCTCATCTGGTGTACTTGCCCTTCAGGATGATTAATTTAAAGTGTTTTTAACTTGACTTGTAATCTTGCGGTGATTCCCAGACCTGGTATTCATGAGCGAGTCGAGAATGCACAATCTTGGTGAATCCGAAGTATTAAGCTATGTGCAACAACAACATTCACCATCGATAATGGAATCCACAAATCATAAAGAAAGATCATGCATGCATGCAAACTGAAGTGAACAGCACCTGTCTTCACCCCTTTCACCTATCCTGTAGTCCTGCAGACCATGGGGGCACTGATGTAGATTTTGCAACCAGCTTCCTCCACTCCCTGTGGTCCTCAGCTTTCCGTTGCAAATTGTTTCACCCAAGGCCAGTCCACTCTCTGATGTTGTCTTCCCATTTATTATTTATTAATTTATTCTTTTATATCGAGGATAATGGAATAAGCACTCATGTGCTTTTTTACATCCAATCCCTTGTGTATGCAGTTTTGGAAATCTTGTCATCTGTTCCCACCGGCACACAATGGCCTACTCTAGTTTTGGAAATCTTGTCATCTGTTCCCACCGGCACACAATGGCCTTCTCTTACGAAAAGTGGAACAGGATTGAACGTGTACGCAAGATGTTCTGCGTGTGTTCGCACACAGGGCCTCGGTTTGTTGTCTCATCCCATCGTTTTCTATGCCTGCCTCTTCATCTCATGATCTCCCTCCTTGTACCATTCCCTGTAATGTGGTCTTACAACTATACATAATTACTCTGAATTGCCATAATTTCAGGGACTAGGGGTGAGAGTTGCCCTGAACAACACTGAAGTGGTGGAGCGAAGCAGCCTGGTGGTGTTTTCGGTGAAGCCGAATGTGATGAGGACAGTGTTGGAAGAAGTGTCAGACAGTGTCACCACACAGAAACTGGTCGTGTCCATTGCTGCGGGCATTCCACTGGCCACCATTGAAAAGGTGGGCTGTGATTTGGAGATAAATATGTATACATGTACATGTATACGATTGTGATGTTTTTGAATTCTGAGTGTGTGTGTGTATGTGTGTGTGTGTGTGTGTGTGTGTGTGTGTGTGTGTGTGTGTGTGTGTGTGTGTGTGTGTGTGGCTAGAGCTTCAAGGTTAATTCTTAGAATACACATTCTCCTTTAATGGAACAGCATAGTTGCTACCAGAAAAGAAACTTTACCAAAATATGATCACTTTGAAAAACACATTAAAATTGTTTTGTTTATAATGAGACTGCATAGTTACTGCCAGAAATGAAACTTTACCAAAACACGATTAGTTTTAAAAACAAACACCTACACATTCTCAAAATACACATTTTTGTTTATAATGAGATTACATAGTTACTGCTTAGAAATGAAATGTTACCAAACCACGATTAGTTTTGAAAAAAACCTACTCATTCTTAAATATTTACATGTTTTTGTTTATAATGAGACTGCATAATTACTGCCAGAAATGAAACTTTACCAAAACATGGTAAGTTTGAAAAAAACCCTACACATTCTCAAAATACACATTCTCTTTAAATGGGACAGCACAGTTAAGTAACTGCCTGAAATGAAGCTTTAGGAAACAAAACACGATCAGTTTGAGACAAACAACACATTCTCAAAATAACACATTCTCCTCCTTTCCAAAATAACACATTCTCCTCCTTTCCAAAATACACATTCTCCTCCTTTCCAAAATACACATTCTCCTCCTTTCCAAAATACATATTCTTCTCCTTTCCACCATTCTCCTCCTTTCCAAAATACACATTCTCCTCCTTTCCAAAATAACACATTCTCCTCCTTTCCAAAATAACACATTCTCCTCTTTTCCAAAATACACATTCTCCTCCTTTCCAAAATACACATTCTCCTCCTTTGCAAAATACACATTCTCCTCCTTTCCAAAATACACATTCTTCTCCTTTGCAAAATAACACATTCTCCTCCTTTCCAAAATAACACATTCTCCTCCTTTACAAAATACACATTCTCCTCCTCTTTTCGAAAATACACAATTCTCCTCTCCAAAATAACACATTCTCCTCCTTTCCAAAATAGCACATTCTCCTCCTCCTTTCGAATATACACATTCTCCTTTCCAAAATGACACATTCTCCTCCTTTCCAAAATAACACATTCTCCTCCTTTACAAAATACACATTCTCTTCCTCCTTTCCAAAATACACATTCTCCTCCTTTCCAGAATAACACATTCTCCTCCTTTCCAAAATACACATTCTCCTCCTTTCCAAAATACACATTCTTCTCCTTTCCAACATTCTTCTTTCCAAAATACACATTCTTCTCCTCCTTTACAAAATACACATTCTCCTCCTCCTTTCCAAAATACACAATTCTCCTCTCCAAAATAACACATTCTCCTCCTTTCCAAAATAGCACATTCTCCTCCTCCTTTCGAATATACACATTCTCCTCTTTTCCAAAATAACACATTCTCCTCCTTTCCAAAATAACACATTTTCCTCCTTTCCAAAATACACATTCTCCTCCTTTCCAAAATACACATTCTTCTCCTTTCCAACATTCTTCTTTCCAAAATACACATTCTTCTCCTCCTTTACAAAATAACATTCCCCTCCTTTCCAAAATATAGTAATATAATGATAAAGTGGAGGCTTATATAGCACGAATTCCCCCAAAACATGGGCTCACCATGCTGTACAATAAAATCAAATCAAAATACACATTCTCCTCCTTTCCAAAATAACACATTCTCCTTCTCCTTTCCAAAATAACACATTCTCCTCCTTTCCAAAATAACACATTCTCCTCCTTTCCAAAATAACACATTCTCCTTCTCCTTTCCAAAATAACACATTCTCCTTCTCCTCTACACAGCTGCTGCCAGAAAGTACGCGTGTGATCCGCGTGATGCCCAACACCCCCTGCCTTGTACAAGCGGGGGCGGCAGTGGTGGCCTGTGGCTCAGCGGCCGTTCCTGCAGACTGTGAGCTGGTGACCACGCTGTGGCGCAGTGTGGGCCTGTGTGAGGAGGGATCCGAGAAGATCCTGGATGCTGTTACGGGGCTCAGTGGTTCGGGTCCTGCCTATGTGAGTTTTGGTGTTGGCTTGTGTGAGTTTGTTTGTTTTGTTGGGGATGTGGGTGGGTGGGGGGGGGGGGGGGGGTGGAAGAGTTGGGGGATGTGTGGGGTGTGTGTGTGTGTGTGTGTGTGTGTGTGTGTGGTGTTGTTGTTGTTTGTTGTTTTTGTTTGTCGTTGGTGGTGGATGGTGGTGGTGGTGGTGGTGTGGTGGCTCTGAGAAGATCCTGGATGCTGTGACGGGGCTCAGTGGTTCGGGTCCTGCCTATGTGAGTTTTGGCTGTTGGCTTGGTTGTTTGCGGTGTGTGTAGGTTTGTGTTTTGTTGGGGTGGGGGGTGAGGGGGGGAGGTGGAAGAGGAAGGTGGAGGAGTTGGGGGGTTGTGTGTGTGTGTGTGTGTGTGTGTGTGTGTGTGTGTGTGTGTGTGTGTTTTTGTGGTGTTGGTGGTGTGTTGGTGGTGTGTTGTGTTGGGGTGTTGGTGTGTGTTGGTGTGTGGGGGGGGTTGTTATTGTGTGTTGTTGTTTGTGTTGTGTGTGTGTGTGGTGTGTGGTGTTGTTGTTGTTGTGTTTGTGTGTGTGTGTGTGTGTGTGGTGTGTGTGTGTGTGTTGTGTGTTGTTGTGTGTGTTGTGTTGTGTGTGTGGTGTGTGTGTGTGTGTGTGTGTGTGTGTGTGGTGCTGTGGTGTGTGTGTGGTGTGTGTGTGTGTGTGTGTGTGTGTGTGGTGTGGCTGCAGGGCATGTTTGAATATCTATCTATCTATCTATCTATCTATCTATCTATCTATCTATCTATCTACTATCTATCTATCTATCTATCTATATCTATATCTATATTATGTCTATATATACTCTATATATATTTATATACACAAGTGTATATGCATGGTATATGGCTTGCCTCTGCATGTCTTTGTGTAGAATGAGCATCCTTGTTGTATCACTACTCTATGAAATGTATGACCTCAGTGATATATATATATATATATATATATATATATTATATATATTATATATAAATATATATATATATATATAGATAGTTCATGTCTGTGATGGTGAATGTGTATGTTCAGGCATTCACAGCCATCGATGCTTTGGCAGATGGTGGAGTGAAGATGGTATTCCTCGCAACTTGGCTATCAAACTGGCTGCTCAGACTTGCTGGTGAGTGTGCTGTGTTCTTGTGTGCGGGGGGGTGTGGTTAGAAGAGAGAGAGAGACGGGGAGAGAGTGATGTGTGGGGTGGGTGGGAGTGAGTGTGTGTGTAGTGTGCTGGAGTGTGGCTGTGTGGTGTATGCTGTGTGTGTTGTTTGTGTGTGTGTCAATCAATCAGTCAATCAATCAATCAAATTTTTATTTCCAGATGGTAACAATTGAGTAAGCATTGATTTGCTTTTTTCCATCAAGCCATCTATCTAAAGAAAAGAAAAAAAATCAAAACAACAACAAAAATCAAATCAAAACAAAACAGAACAAAAAACCAACAAAAAACAAAGCAGAAAATCCCTAGCAAACAATAAAACCAACAAAAGAAAGAAAAGGGGAAAAAGCAAACAAATAAAACAACAACAACAAACATTTCACTGTGTGTGTGTTGTGTGTGTGTGTGGTGGTGTGTGGTGGTGTGGTGTGTGGTGTCGTGTTTGTGTTGTGTGTGTGTGTGTGTGTTGTGTGTTGTGTGATGTGTGTGTGTGTGTGTTTGTGTGTGACTGTGTGTTGTGTTGTGTGTGTGTGTGTGTGTGTGTGTGTTGTGTGTGTGTGTGTGTGTGTGTGTGTGTGTGTGTGTGTGTGTGTGTGTGTGTGTGTGTGGTGTGTGTGTGTGTTTGTGTGTGTGGTGTGTGGTGTGTGTGTGTTGTGTGTGTTGTGTGTGTGTGTGTGTGTGTGTGTGTGTGGTGTGTGTGTGTGTGGTGTGGTGAACAGGAAAGCA
>CM060344.1:10187310-10201215 GCA_030674155.1 Stramonita haemastoma
GAAACGAGCCTGAACTAAAGCTGCATTTTCACACCAGTAGTGTAGTTCTCTGTGCAATAATGCACAGTGATGGGTGCTTTTTGTTATGTTTGTTTTTTTGTTGGAACTAGTTGCGCCAGATTTAGGTAATTTTTGAATTGTAGCATAGTGGACATAGCAACAAGCATAGAGGATAGTATTCTTCTTTGCTGCAGCAAAACAAGCACATTTTTAGTGTTTTGTTGATAATAGAACAATCAAGGGTTGTTGTTTTTTTAAAAAGTAAATAGAATAATTTTGGTTATGTATTAACATTGTATGATGAAAATTGGACAGGTGTACTTGTAAATTTTTGTTTAAAATAAATTTTTGGATTGGTAAATAGAAATAATTTCCTGTTGATTTGAAATGATAGTTATGTGTTGCCTTGTTAGCTTAATTCACTCACACTTAACTCATACTCAGCCCTTTCAAAGTGGACTTTTGATGAAAATATTTAAAAATCTTTTTACAAAAAATGTACATGTATTCCTTCAGTTACCTTGACTTTCAGTTTAGTTGAAAAGGGCAAGAATTAAAAAAAAACAACCCCAAAACAACAAAACCCAAAATAAGTTGGCATAATGTGTGCAAGCGTATGTAAATGTTACAAAAGAGACTGCAGATCTATATAATGACCAGCTTCACCTTGAGTTGAGCTAGCTTCTGAGCAGGATCTAAGACAGAGGCAAAGTTTCATTGCAATACAGTTTACTTTTACCAGTAACTGTGATCTTGAATCTTTACCAGTTGGGCTCTTTTTGGTGCATTTTGAAGGTGTTTTTTTTTTATCTCCCCTTTTTGAACAGTTATGACAAGTTTGTTGATGACAAAATCCAAGATTATGAGCTAGGACGTTTATTGATTACAAAATTTATTTTTCCTTTTCGAGTTTGAGTTATGACTGATTTTTTTAATGATTAAATTTATGATTATTGAATAGTTTAATCATATTTTTCAAATTGTATGTGAATCGCTGTAGATGTTGAATTGCAGTTATATTTCTTCCAGATCTTCATATTTTCTCTCTCTCTCTCTCTCTTCTATTATATATATATATCTGGAAGAAATATAACTACAACAGTGATAAAATTATGAGAATGTAGACATTTACAAAAGTAAAGAAGCCAATAGGTAGAAGTAATACTTGGTATCAGGCTGGTGTTTAAATTTTTTTTTTTTTTTAATGTTTAAGATACAGCTCATGATCTGAGCATACTGTGTTGAAGAGAAGAGAAGAGAAGATAAGATGCACCACCTAGATTCTTCTCTGTCTCATATTTGATAGTCTCATTTCAACTTTTTCTTACCTCTGAATTTGTTGGCTGGTTGTCTCATTTCAGCTTAAAAATGTTTTTCTATACTCTGAATTTGTTTTTTTTTAGAAGATGATTTATAATTTCAACTTTTTACCTCTGAATTTGATGTTTAGCAGATGACTGTCTCATTTCAGCTTTTTCTTACCTCTGAATTTGATTTTTAGAAGACTTTTCACTGTTTATGACAAGTAGCTAAACTCAGTTTAATATTGTAATATTTTGTACCTGTGTGATTTTTTTCTTGGTGTTTTTATTAATTTTTTTTTGGGGGGTGGGGGTGGTTGTATCTCAGAGTCAATTTTTGCCAATGTTTACTTCTTAAGATTGGATTGGACTGGATTGCCAGTGTTTATCAAGACTGGATTGGATTGGAGGTATTTACTTTGTCATTGTAGTCAGTTATGGAACAAATGTCTGATTAAAGAGTGGATACAAGTTTTCGTTGTGTTTTTGTGTTTATTGAATTGGAGTCCCTTCTTTGTTTTCTGATCTGCAACTGTTATCTTTCAAAGAAAAAAAGAAAGGAATGGATCAAAATAACTCGATTAAAAGAATCCATTGCTTTCTTCTCTGTTAACATGCAATCATTGAAAATGTTAGTGCCTCATGCATTAAATTCACAGAGGAAAAATAAGAGGGGATGGATAGCATAAAATGACTTGCTGGACTTGTGCAGGTTAAGTCCTTGAGGAACACACAATGTCTTCTTCTTTGTCGTCAAATGCTCAGACACCTGTTATTGTTGTTTGTCATATGAGCGGAAGGAAGGTGGCAGGATGGTTAAGACGTTCACCTGTCAACAAGTAAACTGTGAGGCTCTGGGTTCATACCGAGCCTCGCTCTTTCTTCCCAGTTGATGAAAAAATCAAACTGAATGTCAAAGTCGTTCAGGTGAGACTATAAACCGAGGCCCAGTGTGCGAACGCACGCAGAACATCTTATGTACACGTAAAAACCCATTCTGCCTTATAGAAGAGCAGGCCATCGTGTACTGGTAGGAGCGGATGACAAAATTATGAAAAACCAGCATGCACACAGGTGTCGTGTTCAGACACCATCCCTGAGGAAAAATCGGGGAGTCCCCAGGGCGGTTTGGGGCTGTATATGGCAACATTCTGGTGGCTCCTGTGACGGTACTGGAACCATTCATATCAGTCATTGCCTTTCCAAAGGATCATTCCAGTGGCGTGGAGAGAGGGGGGGGGGGGAGGGGGGTCTGCTGCACAGGTAACAGTTTGCCCTCCATACTTACCTAGGCTTCGCGCTCTAAAGACTAGAGCGCAACTCTATACTATAGTCGTTCGAGACTGATGGGTGCCTACTAACAAACATATGATGAAAATGTGTTGACTTGTGCTGCTGCTAAGTGCCTGACAAGTCGGGACCCGGCACATCTGACTTTGGCATGATTGAGCAGTTAACCCAGGGCCAGACCCCTGACCTACAGAACTAGGGATCACTTGTAGCCAGGCCTGTGCCCTGAAATGGTTACGTGTGTGTGTGTGTGTGGGGGGGGGGGGGGTCTGTGGATTCCCCCCCCAAATAAAAAGGAATCGTCTTTCAATAATCATTTTGGATACTGACTGGCAATTTTGTTGTTTTGACAGGAAACTATTGCAGGTGCAACTTTTGAGAACCAGCACAACTATTTTCGATTCATGCATGTGTCATTTGTTGTTCATCTGCTCCTAGTCTCCTTCTATTCCTGAAATCCATTTGACCATATGTTAGTGATGGGAAACAAGTGTAAGAAACCAAAAGGACACAGAGACAAGAAGAGAGAATAGAACTTATTTCACAAGAATATAATAGTGTGTGTGTGTGTGTGTGTGTGTGGTGAGAGAGAGAGAGAGAGAGAGAGAGAGAGAGAGAGAGAGAGAGAAGAGAGAGAGGAGAGAGAGAGAGAGAGAGAGAGAGAGAGAGAATAAGAAATAAGTCACATCCACTCACCCTTTGTTCTGAAAAGGCCATTTGTTTTAATCATAGTTTTGAGTTCACAAATGTACAACAAGGAGAAATCTGTAACAAATCAATAACCCAAATTTCTTAACTCCCATACTTTCAACAGCATGGTCACAAACAAGATGGAAAAAAGGGTTGCTGAATTTAGATACAGAGGCTATAGCAATATAATCTATAATAATACGGTTTTACTAGAAACATTTTTTTGCCGAATACCTGTGCTACAGATCTAAACTGTTGCATGGAGGAGTTTGTTCAATGTACCTATTTCAAAAGCAAAACAAACAAAAATGTTCACAATTGAACAACACAATTTTATCTGTACAGTTGCTGCTTTTAGTCTTTGTTTTCCTTTTTTTTCCAAAACAGAATATTCATATCTACAAAATGCTGCTTTAGCTGTGGCTGATTAAAAAAAACAAACAACCCCCCCCCCCCCCAAGCATTTCACATTTCGGTGTTCCAACTGCTCAGCCAAAACTTGGTAGCAGCTTCCTATGTCTAACATCTACCATGAACATAGCACAGAGTGTATTCTGGAAAACACCGGCACAGAACAAGCTCTACTCTCTGTTGGTGTTGCAGTGACAAGAGAAATATACCAATATGAACGAATACATATGAAACAACCCCACATATTATAAATACCAACCTCCTACAAAATTTGGCATATCCACTCAGAGACCCACTTGAGTGTCTGTACATCTGCTGCACACCACATGTACAGCTCAGTGTGTGGAACACATCTGGACTTTATATTTACATTTTTTAAATGACTAAAATGTTGAAGTCACACAGTACAATATGTTCTCCTGCAAAAAAAACAAATGCAACACATGAGAACACATAACTTAAAAAAAACAACAACAATAAAAATTCCTCTTCCCCCCTTTCTAAAAAAAGAAAGAAAAAAAGGGAATCTATGCAGATATGAGACCAAATCTAAAGTTCCTGAAGAACTCTTTTTCCCTGCAAAGTCATTTACAACTTGGTCAGCATTCTGCAAATTAACGACAAACTATGTCATATTGATTTCTTTTCTCCTCTTGATCAAAATGCAGGCACAAAGCACAGTGGAATGACTCATTTTTTGCCAGTCATCTTATCTTGCTGATATACAACTCCAGTTACAATACAAACAGGTCAATGACTAGACCAGGCTACGTTTTATCTTTAGACTTTTGAAACATGTCAACTTTGTACTTTTGCAAAATATTTATGAACTAGAAGGGAAAAAAATCTTTACTGTGATACAAATATATTTTGTTTGGGATTGAGATAACCAATACTTTATGGACTCTGATCTGGTGTGGACTCTGATCCAGAAAGTGACGATAGCAAAGCCTGTGTATGATAATCTACTGATAGCAAGAGACTTGCTGCCCTCAAAGTGACCTATAGATATCGCTTATCATCTGTCAGAAGACTTGTCTATGTCTGGCTACAAGGAGCAGAACATCATAACCTACACAACTCCAGAAAGAAAAAGAAGAAAAAAAAAATCAATTTCAGAAAGTAGGGCTTTCCTTGCTCCACTTGATCTTGTGTGACGTAGAACAGCCCCCCCCCCCCCCCCCCCCCCCCTCCAACTTCATTATGTTCATTTGCAAATTATATTAATATTTTCATGTAATAAAACGATTTGTACTTTCTAAACAGCATTGTTTCAGGTCAGAAAAAGATCTTAAAAAGGTAATTACTGTCATTGCTGTGGGGTACCTCTCATGTCTAATTGTAAAAAAAAAGCATTCTATGTCCCCCCCAAAAAAAACAACAACAAAATTATTGATGACTGGACAAGCAGGTTACTTTCTGCTGTGCATTCATCGATGACTTGTCAGATCTTAATGTATGGCTTGTACCAGCATGAATTTCTCTGTCTTTGAGACAATAAAGTGTTTGAGTTGAATTGTGAATGTTAAAATATTTCAAGGGGGTATAAGAAATACACATAGATGTACTTGCCATAGAAAATGAGATAGCTTGAGTATATGAATCAGGATTGAATCCAAATACAATCAAGCTCTGACCCTATTTTTGTTTGGAGGGCTGTCAGTTTTCCATTCTGCTTGATTAAACACATTTTTATGCACAAGAGAAATTTGGCATGGAATTATTTTCACACAGATATTTTGGATATCAGATAACCTGGTCAGAATTTAGGTAAACCAAAACAAAACTACATGCTCTTGAAGATCAAGATGAGTGATACACTGAAGACTCCTGAGATTCTATACTTCTTTTACTTTGATTTCCAAATCTACTGAAAACACTGTTTTTTTTACACACATACCCCACCCCCACTTCACCTTACAAAAAATCTAAGCTCTTTTCCACGATGAATCCAACAACAACAACAAAAGTAGAACAACAATATTTGAAGTGCAACATGTATCTTCTGGCCCTGACTTCAGAAACCATTCACAAAACTGAAAAATCATCTGCAGTACTCCTCTACCACACCGAAAAATCAACACTGAAGACTACACAATACTGCCCTCTCTTACACGGTCCTGGCCTCTCGAAGAGGCCAAGGGATAAATTTCAACTTGCACATCACTGCATACAGACACAAATTTGACAGTACATACCTGTTGGGGGAAGAAAACAAAATACAATCACATCACCATCAACTTGGTTACATACATGTATGTATAGATTGTCACAGAAAAACAACCGAAATTTGGGTCACACATTCCGTCAATAGTTACAAGCAAAAACCAACAGTCAACATGGTTACATACACAAGCTAACACTGTGTATTACAAGTGTGAAACTCAAGACTGGACAGAAATGAACATTTAAAAATATTGCACTGCCACACTACATACAAGTTCCTGTCCATGAACAGAAACACAAAACAGGATGAAGTCCTCTCTTTACAATTGCTTTCTTTCCACAACACACAACTATTTCTGTAAGAAGAATTCACTCTCATGACTCTATAACAATCTGGATGTTTTTCAGCGTCTTTTTTTCCTCCTTCGTGCACACTGCACATGGAATTTCATTTTATTATTTTTATTTATTATTTTGTTCATTTAAATCTTTTTCATAATGTTTATTTATTTATTTATTTATTGTTGGTTCTTTTATTTCAAGGATAATGGAATGATGTCCTGGTTTTCTAACATCCAGTCCCTGTGTGTATGCAGTCTTCTAAATTTTGTCATCTGTTCCGTTGCCATCATTTCTCCTGAAAGAGCAGGACCCAGACCAACACTCAAAACAATGTGGAATGGGGGAAAACTATCTGAGCCATAACCAAACCATGACCTCTCATTTACAATATGTAGCGGCAGTTCTCTGCAGTGGCAACCAGAGTTAAAAAAACAAAAAACAATTTCTACTTCTGATTTAAAGGTCAAACCATGGTGCATATACAGTGTGATAGACAGCAGTTTATCTTTTTTCTTTTTAAAAAATACTCTCACACATCTAAATTCGTGACAGAATTTTTTTTTTTTTTTTTTGCAGTGACCTCAATGCATTGTTTGAACTTGTCTGTGCCATGCATCAGCTGAGTAAACTGCTTATGTTACAGAGTATCCATTTGAATGTGTTCACATTGACAAATGTGACGCTCCACCACGAAATGAGTCGCTTAGCACATAATTCACTTCTCCGCTAGGACCCATTAAAGGCAGGTGGGGGTGAGGTGGTCAATTTTGATTGATTATAAAATTATAGCACTCCTTCTACCTTTTAGTGAAATATTGAGGCATAGATCTGTTTCCTTTTGTCTTTAAACGTGCTTTTAAAATAACAAAGCCCTCATTCTGACCACCTATTAGAACTTGTCAATTACTCATTTTGACATTTCCTGCAGTCTATCATTTCAATTTGCAATAACTTTTGATGGAATTGTTCGATTTTCAGTCTGTTTTTTGTATTGTACAGCCATTTTATTGCAAATTAATAAAATGTCAATAACTAGAATTTGACCTCTGGTGCAATGCGACTCCTTATGTGGTGGAGCGTCACAAATTGTCTTATTTTCAACACCTTTGAGAATTCAGCTCTCCTGCCAACTTGCACATCCTCACTCCCCCTCTGCCTTCAATCTTATACACATCCATATCGCCTGTGCTTTAAACACGGACTACATTTGTGCCTTTCATTGGGTTCACAAGCACAAAGCACCCCCCCCCCCCCCCCCCCCCCAATCCAAACAAGAAAAAGCAAACACCCAACAAACAACAAAACCCCCCCAGCAAATAGATATGAAACTTTCCATGAGAGCCGATGCAACACCCTTCCCCCCCGAAAAAAAAAAACAACCCCAGAAAGAAGAGAATGACCTCTCACACTTATTTTTTAACCCTTTTCTTTTATTGTTTTCTTCACCCAAAAGGCCAAACTCCGGACTAATCCTCCTACTTCTTTCTTTCACTGAACCAGCACTAACATCTATGCGGTCCACACAGTGCTTTTCTTGCTCTGCCAAATGCTGAGCTATCCACAGAGACACTCGCCGCACACACTGTGTGCAAAAAGTCAATCTTACAAAGAGATCAGTGCGTCACCAAGACCAGAAATGTACGAACATTTGCCAACATCAATAACAAAACTCCCAACACCAAAAAATGTAATATTCATGAAAACCAGTCCAACAACAAACTGTTTCGACAACAAAGTCTGTGGATAAATGTCCTCCCAGAAAGTCAGTGAATTACATTCCCCAAAGGGAAGAGATCTACGTTATTTGTTAAAATGTACATACAGTCAAATACTACACGCAATAATCTCTTTCTTGCAACACTGCATAAACAACAAAGTCTTTACACAAAGTACTGAAAATATCCAGAACAACAACTCTCACACAAAATATGACAACAGCAACGTCACAGCAATTTGTCCTTGTATCCAAAACCAAATCACACACCTCCACATTCATACAAAGTACCACTTCAAATAGTTTCACAAGATAACAAAAGCACAGAAGTGGACATTAGTCACTAATATCTGAACCAATATACACACAAGCAGAGCTTCTACAAAATCTCCAAAACACTGAATGCTGCCTGCGCGTGACTTTTTACTGATGACTGACCACAAGAGGCCACACATCTGAAGACCACTACTTAGAAAAGGGGACAGTGAAAATCATACAAACAGCACCATTTCAACACTGCATCCAAACAGAACAAAGAGCAGACGCTACATCAGAAACAAAAACGATGTTACTCTTATGTGCTAGAAGAAACACAAACAAAACAATATAGAATCTCCAATTATCTTGACCTTATATCGATTTAGAGGGGGCGGGAAAGAGAAAGGAGGGGCACAGATAAAGGGAGAAAATTACAGAGGGAAGAATCTCCAGTTATCTTTATGTTATTCGTTTACTTAAAATTTTTTTTTTATAACTTTTTGATTTATGGTTTTTTTTTTGCTGCCTTGAGATATCCTGGTTACATTACTCCCAGCGACCAATTCCATGATCACACTCAGATGAATTCTGCTGCATCCTCAGAACCAGCGGTCCACACAGAGTTAAAAAAAGACAAGCCAAGAGGCCACCCACCAGAACAGACCCTGATGGCTGCTCTATAGCTTGGGGGGTATTCAGCATCTCTCTTTACTTGATACTATACTCAAATTGAAACAATACACAACTAAAATATCTTCTGGTCAAGTGTTGCTGCTGAGTGTCCACTTAGGGAAATTAACATTTCTTTTGACTCTTGAAATGCAAGCGAATAAAAGGTTTGAAAATAAATAATATATAATACCTGTACAAAAAAAACCCAAACAACATAATAATAATAAAAAAAACCTTTCAAAAGTAACATTGCACTTGGTTGTATGATTAACGCTGCATAGAAAATGGTGAATCTGTGTCAAGATGTGTATCATTCAGATACACACTTCAAACTACGCAGGCCATACAATAAACACTAACAAATATAATGGCAGAAATCAGAATGTACAAACGAAAAGTAGGTAAAACCTTTCCCCTTTCTTCTGAATGCGTGTTACACAATGACTTCTGAGCACACTATTACTGATGCCTTTGCTTATGCATGTACTCAATGTTGCATACACTTTAGTGGCAACATTACAACAAAAACAGTTCAGAACTTATTTCAGTCCACGCTAAAAGCACATACACAAACTACCCTTGTTGAATCCACTCCACCTACCCACTGAGTAAACCTCTTGCGCCTATAGATATCATTTGATAAACATGTAAAAACCTCCACATTGAAGAACTACAAAAAAGAACATTTTTAAACACTTTGCATGACATGCACATCACAATAATCCACACATTACCACAAATATATACCGATCTCAGTTTTCACACCGAAATAAATTAAGTAAACTAATTAAATACACGCCAGAGAGGACTCACACTCAGCACACAGTGAACTTAACTTCTTGGTGAACACGAGGAATTCCCCACCATGACAGGGGAAGGAAGGAAGGAAGGAAGGAAGGAAGGAAGGAAGGAGCTAACAGTCGCGCCCAAAGTGCGGTCCCTCTGTGATGAGAATGTCCCCAAACGACTCTTGTTGGTCCACCTCCACTACCTGGTGTTTCTTCAGCACCAGCAAGGTGTAAAAGCGCGACGTCACCTGTTTGCGATTCAGATTGCGTGTCATGTCTTTGAAGGACAGCTGCTCTGTGAAGGTGAATGCAGACTTGAGCACATACTGCATCTGCTGCGTGCGTTTGTTCAGGCGTTTCTCATCCTGCTCCTCGTTCTCTGGCATAGCGTCCAGGTGATCCTCAAGGTCCTCGAACGTCTGAAATTTGACAAGAGTAAACTGAGCTGTACTTTCAAAACGTTAACAGAGCAGAATCTTCATAAAGTACTATAAAATTGCTGTACATCCCAGCATTGACTGATGCGCAATGAGCTGAATGTACCTTCTTCATGTCTCAATGGTAAATTCTACAGGTCCTCGAATGTCTGAAATTTGATAAGATTGTTAAACCGTGCTGTACTTTCAAAATGGTATAAGTGCAGAATCTTCATAAAGTGCTATAAAACTGCTGTACGTCCCAGCGTTGACTGATAAGCAACAAGCTGAGTGTATCAACTTCATGTCTCAATGGTAAATTCCACAACACAAATGCGCACCATCAGCAAACAAAAGACATAGGACCAATCAGAAATATCCCAGCCACAGCCTAGCCATTAACTTTTCTCTACAAAAACTCCCCAGGACTTTCACACTTCTGAGTTTGATTTCACCAGAAACTTTTGGTTCTTTAATATTCATGTATGTGTTCAGACGTTAGTTATGCAGATCCCAATGAGCAATATGGAAGTAATTAACCCTCTTCCATTCGCTTTTCTGACCAAGAAACTCCTCCTAGTATTCGGAAAATTTCAATCTTTTTCTAGTAAAACACAGTTCCTTAGTAATATACACCACCATATAAAACTACTGATAGTAGAGTCTTGAAATTTGACAGGAATGTTCATAAGTTGTCATAGTTTACTTTGCATCAAAATTTGACAGTCCTGCTTATATATGTCGTGTTGCTGTCCCCCTTTTTGTCACCAAATCAAGGTGACAACATGTTCACTTCATGCTGTTAGTAAAATAATATGCTCTAACATGCACATCATGCACTAGTATGAGTCAAAATTAAAAAAAAATAGTGTCCTACCTACAGGCCCTCTGTAGGAATAATACACATCACATGAAGATTGTCACCAAGTCCATTGTCTGGGATTGTACGTTTTTTCTACATACTAAAGAGAAAATAAAAAATACGCAAACACGGAACATTATTTATTCACGGGATGGATTGCGTCGTGCCTTGAATGGGCTTTGATGTCATTGAGAAAGGGCCTGATCTTTGTAGAGAGGGGTATACTGGGGGCTGTCAGTCCAGGTGTGTCACTTGTGTCTCTCAAATGAAAATATTGATTCAGCTTCAAAAATCTTGTTTTGGCATGACAGTACTGATCCAGAGTGAGAAAACTTGGGGTCAGTGGACCAGTACATATGTATTCTGGGCAGACGATTGATTCCCATCATTATCAGTATAGACAGGTAAGCTGATCTCCTCAGGTGTTGTGTCTGTCCAAAAAGGGGATCAGAAGCCACACCTCTAGCAGCGATCTTTTGTTTGGCATACTAATTTGTCTCATCTGCCGCACTACGAAAAAAAAGTTGGGGAAACAAACAGAAAAAAATAACCCAGGGGTTGGCACTGAGCGGTAGTGTGTGTACAGGGCCTGCAGGCAACTGAAAATCTTTCACTGCCAGCGCTGTGTGCGCGCGCGCCACGTCGTCTGCAAATTTTAGTAGTGGAATGTTGTCTTCAGGGTCACTTTCTACTGCATAATCCTCATCTATTTCACCCCTTCCTTCTTCAGTTTCAATTTCAACATCAATTCTCTATTCTGTTTTCTTTCAATCTCCTCAACTTGACGCATAATTTCGTCAATTTCATCTTCTGGAAAATCTTCCCACATTTCATCTTCGTGCTTTGCCGCCATTTTAACTATGAGAAAATGTGTGAATGAAAAATGAGAGACGTGACTAATTTTTGAGAATGGAAGGATGTGTGGTGCCAAAAATAGTATGAAAAGCCATTGGGCTATCCTTACTATAGCGGGAAAATTCACTCATGGTGTGTGTGAACTTGTTCATGCTCAGAGCGTGAGGGAAAAATACCCACTGGCCCGCGAGCGATTCTCGGCATGCTGCGGCACAGATAAAAATAAATGGGGCCTTTTCCGAAAAGCCCGCTGCGGCATTAGAAAATGGGGAGAGGGTTAAAGAATTTATGTCCACATAAAACAACACAAAAAATAAAATCCTTCACAAAACTATGCCCCTACCCCCCCCAAAAAACCCCAAATCAAAAGAACACCTCCCCCCCCCCCCCCCCCCCACCTCTTCAAGAAACAGACCCCCTCTACATCCTAATTCAATGAGCAATATGCAAGTAATCATCCTAATTCAATGAGCAATATGGAAGTAATTAAAGACATGTCCACATTAAACAAAAAAATTAAAACCCTAAAAAAAATTTATGCCCCTACACCCCCCCCCCCTTAACACATAGCAACCCCACCCCTTCTCTAAACGAGAAAAAAAACAAAAAAACATCCCCCCCCCCCCACCAACCCCCCCTTCAAATTTGCCATCACAGCGAACTGCAAAAAAGGAAATATTTCCTTCACTGACCGGTGGGGCAGGCGGGGCCAACAGAGGCAGGGGCATTGGACGGGGGCGCCACAGAGAAGGGAGCCACAGAGGGGGGGCCTTCCAGGTCCAGTTGGGGCCAATGGTGGGCTCAATGGTGGTGGGATCCGTGGGATTGTCCACAATCCCGTCTGGGATCTGAGCAAAGGTGTCCTGAGGAGCTGGGACAGGCTCAGGCTCCGGTGGTCGATGGGCTCAGGCTGCACAGACCTCCGGTGACTTGGGGGAGAAGGGTTTTCTCCGCCATGATACGCTCACTGCGTCTCGTGGATCGGCTAACCTCTGCGGAGGTTTCTGCTGCGTTGGATGGTTCTTCCGCGATGGTGCTCATTTCTGACTGCCGTGACACATCCGCTGAAAAGTATAGCATATAGCATTGACACTGGAATGAGAAGTATTTAGCCGTGTGGGAAAAATGAAAAGCGTTTTGCAGCAAACTGTTTAACTTCTAAAAACCATCAAACAGAAATCATAAAGTGATGTCACGTTTGCTCAGAATTAGGCTACCAAAAACTTCTAATATTTTTTCTCAATAGTAAAATGTGGTTTTTAAATTGTGTGAAAAAGGCTGAGGTTTGTTGTTGGAATCTTCCTGAGGGCGATTACATCTTGGCCCTCATTTCTAACACAATAGTTATGAGAGATGGTCTAAGTGCTGATCTTGCAGCTGCGACATGCACAACGCATTTCACACACAGAAAAAAGACCCACAGGACGTATGCCAAAAAACGACACTGACTTAGGCCAAAATCTACAGAAACTACCTGAGAGAGCAAACCAACATTGCAGAAAAAGGTCTGTCAGTGCGCAGCAAATACTTCTGCAGACAGAACAAAGAAAACAAAACTGTAATGCTGTACCAGTGTTAAAATCTCCCATGGGAGAGAATCTTTTCATTTCATGCAGAGAAAAGAGATCTTCAACGACTGTAGTGAAGTACTCGACAAGAAACCTTCACCTGTGTATTCTACCTTCATTTTCAGAATGAGAACGAACCCAAACTCTCGCCTCACCTGTCTTTTCCTCCTGCCTCATGACCTCTGTTGGTGGGGCAGGGGCAGGGGCAGGGGCAGGGGCAGGTGGTGGGGGCGGTCAGATCGGCCAGCTGTGTGAACTGCGCGTCTTCTGCATCCAGGTCATCTTTCACCTGCTTCGTCAGCAGGCTCTTGCTGAAGTACTGCACACACACACACACACACATATTGCCAACAAACAGGATAGCCTAGTGGTAGAAACACTGCACTCCCAATTTGATGACCCAGTTCGATTCCCGTTCGAGGGGATTTTTCCTCTGGAGTTAACATCAGTGCTGACTCCACTCCCCCCCGAGTCTTTCAAACAGAGGCCCTGTGTAAGAACGCACGCTGAACTTTGCGCACACGTTAAATCCTGTTCGCTTTTCGTGAGAGTAGGCCCTTGTGTGCTGGTGG
>CM060344.1:10201315-10241315 GCA_030674155.1 Stramonita haemastoma
GGGGGTTTTTTGGGGTGTATATGGTTTTGGGGGCCCCGGAGGATGGAAAATTAGTCTTTTTTTCCCCAAAAAAGGAAAGGGGTGGGGAAAAAGGGGGGGGGGGGGAAGGGGGGGGGTCTGCTGCACGGGTAACAGTTTGCCCTCCTATTCCTAGGCTTCGCGCTCTAAAGTTTAAGCGCAACCTATCTATACGTTCGAGCCCTGGGGGGGAAAACAAAAATTTAAAAATTTTTTTTTTTGGGGCTGCTGGAAATGCCTGAAAGGGGGGCCCGGCACATTGATTTGGGCCCCATGATTGAGCATTAACCCAGGGCCCAACCCCTGCCCTACAAACTAGGGTCACTTGTACCAGGCCGGGGGCCTGAAATGGTTACGTGTGTGTGGGGGGTTGGGGGGGGGGGGGGGGTCGTGGTTCCCCCCCCCCCCAAATAAAAGGAATCGTCTTTCAATAATCATTTTGGATACTGACTGGGATTTTGTTTTTTTGACGGGGAAACTTTGCGGTGCATTTTGAGAACCCCAAACTATTTTTTTTTGCATGGTCATTTGTTGTTCATTTCCTAGTCCCTTTTTTTTCGAAATCCTTTGACCATATTTAGTTGGAAAACAAGTGTAAGAAACCCCAAAAGGCCAGAAAGCAAAAAGAGGGAATAGAACTTATTTCAAAAAATATAATAGTGTGTTTGTGTGTGTGTGTGTGGGGGAGAGAGAAGAGGAGAGAGAAGGAGAGAGAGAGAGAGAGAGGAAAAGAGAAGGGGGAAGGGGGAAAGAGAAGAGAGAGGGGAGAGAGGAGAAAAGGAGAATAAAAATAATTTCACATAAATTTTTGGGGGTTCTGAAAAGGCCCTTTTTTTTTTTTTTCATGTTTTGGTTTTTTTTAAATGTTTAAAGGGGAAAACTGTAAAAATAAAATTTTAACCCAAATTTTTAAACCCCCTATTTTCCCGCATGGTCAAAAAAAGGGGAAAAAAAAGGGGTTTCTGAAATTTTAAAACGGGGTAAGCAATATTCTAAAAAGGTTTTTTCTAGAAAAAAAATTTTTTTCGAAACCTGGCTACGATCAAACTTTTTGGGAGGGTTTTTCAAGTACCTTTTTAAAAGCAAAACAAACAAAAAAATGTTAAATTTTAAAAAAAATTTTTATCTTACGTTGCTGCTTTTAGTCTTTTGTTTTTTTTTTTTTTTTCCAAAAACAAAATTCATATCTCAAAATGCGCTTTGCTGTGGCCCCATTAAAAAAAAAAAAAAAACCCCCCCCCCCCCAAAAACATTTCACATTTCGGTTTTTTCCAACTGTAGCCAAACTTGGTAGCGCTTCCTTTTCTAACTCACCTGAACTAGCACAGAGTGTATTTTGGAAAACCCGGGACAGAAAAAGTTTTTACCCCCTTTTTGGTTTGCAGTAAAGAAAATTATCCATATGAACAATAAATGAAAAACCCCCTATTAAAATCCAACCTCCACAAAATTGGATACCCCTCGAGACCACGGAGTGTCGTACATCTGCTCCCCAACTGTAAATCATGTGTGGAACACACTGGATTTAATTTACTTTTTTTAATGACTAAAAGTTGAAGTAACGTAAAAATATTTTTCTCCCGCAAAAAAACAAAGAACCATGGAAAAACATAACTTAAAAAAAAAAAAAACAAAAAAATTCCTTTCCCCCTTTCAAAAAAAGAAAAAAAAGGGTTTTTAGCGATTGAGCCCCAAAATTAAAGTTCCCGAAAAAATCTTTTTCCCCTGAAAGTCATTTACAACTTGGTCAGCATTCTGCAAATTAACGACAAACTATTCATATTGATTTTTTCTCCTCTTGATCAAATGCAGGCACAAAGCACAGTGGAAAGATCATTTTTTGCCAGTCACTTATCTTGCTGAATACAAACTCCGTTACAATACAAACAGGTCAATGACTAGACCAGGCTACTTTTTATCTTTAGATTTTTGGGAAAATGTCAACTTTGTACTTTTGCAAAATATTTTATGAACTAGAAGGGAAAAAACTTTCTTGATACAAATTATTTTGTTTGGGATTGAGATAACCAAAAACTTTTGGACTCTGATCTGGTGTGGACTCTGATCCAGAAAGTGACGATAGCAAACTGTGTTGATAATCTACTGATAGCAAGAGACTTGCTGCCCTCAAAGTGACCTATAGATATCGCATTATCATCTGTCAGAAGACTTGTCTATGTCTGGCTAACAAGGGCAGAACATCATTAACCTACACAACTCACAGAAAGAAAAAGAAGAAAAAAAAAATCAATTTCAGAAAGTAGGGCTTTCCTTGCTCCACTTGATCTTGTGTGACGTAGAACCAGCCCCCCCCCCCCCCCCCCCCTCCAACTTCATTATGTTCATTTGCAAATTATATTAATATTTTCATGTAATAAAATGATTGTTACTTTCTAAACAGCATTGTTTCAGGTCAGAAAAAGATCTTAAAAAGGTAATTACTGTCATTGCTGTGGGGTACCTCTCATGTCTAATTGTAAAAAAAAAGCATTCTATGTCCCCCCAAAAAAAAAACAACAAAAAATTATTGATGACTGGACAAGCAGGTTATTTTTCTGCTGTGCATTCATCGATGACTTGTCAGATCTTAATGTATGGCTTGTACCAGCATGAATTTCTCTGTCTTTGAGACAATAAAAGTGTTTGAGTTGAATTGTGAATGTTAAAATATTTCAAGGGGGTATAAGAAATACACTAGATGTACTTGCCATAGAAATGAGATAGCTTGAGTATATGAATCAGGATTGAATCCAAATACAATCAAGCTCTGACCCTATTTTTGTTTGGAGGGCTGTCAGTTTTCCATTCTGCTTGATTAAACACTTTTTATGCACAAGAGAAATTTGGCATGGAATTATTTTCACACAGATATTTTGGATTATCAGATAACCTGGTCAGAATTTAGGTAAACCAAAACAAAACTACATGCTCTTGAAGATCAAGATGAGTGATACACTGAAGACTCCTGAGATTCTATACTTCTTTTACTTTGATTTCCAAATCTACTGAAAACACTGTTTTTTTTACACACATACCCCACCCCCACTTCACCTTACAAAAAATCTAAGCTCTTTTCCACGATGAATCCAACAACAACAACAAAAGTAGAACAACAATATTTGAAGTGCAACATGTATCTTCTGGCCCTGACTTCAGAAACCATTCACAAAACTGAAAAATCATCTGCAGTACTCCTCTACCAACACCGAAAAATCAACACTGAAGACTACACAATACTGCCCTCTCTTACACGGTCCTGGCCTCTCGAAGAGGCCAAGGGATAAATTTCAACTTGCACATCACTGCATACAGACACAAATTTGACAGTACATACCTGTTGGGGGAAGAAAACAAAATATCAATCACCATCAACTTGGTTACATACATGTATGTATAGATTGTCACAGAAAAACAACCGAAATTTGGGTCACACAATTCCGTCAATAGTTACAAGCAAAAACCAACAGTCAACATGGTTACATACACAAGCTAACACTGTGTATTACAAGTGTGAAACTCAAGACTGGACAGAAATGAACATTTAAAAATATTGCACTGCCACACTACATACAAGTTCCTGTCCATGAACAGAAACACAAAACAGGATGAAGTCCTCTCTTTACAATTGCTTTCTTTCCACAACACACAACTATTTCTGTAAGAAGAATTCACTCTCATGACTCTATCAACAATCTGGATGTTTTTCAGCGTCTTTTTTTCCTCCTTCGTGCACACTGCACATGGAATTTCATTTTATTATTTTTATTTATTATTTTGTTCATTTAAATCTTTTTCATAATGTTTATTTATTTATTTATTTATTGTTGGTTCTTTTATTTCAAGGATAATGGAATGATGTCCTGGTTTTCTAACATCCAGTCCCTGTGTGTATGCAGTCTTCTAAATTTTGTCATCTGTTCCGTTGCCATCATTTCTCCTGAAAGAGCAGGACCCAGACCAACACTCAAAACAATGTGGAATGGGGGAAAACTATCTGAGCCATAACCAAACCATGACCTCTCATTTACAATATGTAGCGGCAGTTCTCTGCAGTGGCAACCAGAGTTAAAAAAACAAAAAACAATTTCTACTTCTGATTTAAAGGTCAAACCATGGTGCATATACAGTGTGATAGACAGCAGTTTATCTTTTTTCTTTTTAAAAAAATACTCTCACACATCTAAATTCGTGACAGATTTTTTTTTTTTTTTTTTTTTCAGTGACCTCAATGCATTGTTTGAACTTGTCTGTGCCATGCATCAGCTGAGTAAACTGCTTATGTTACAGAGTATCCATTTGAATGTGTTCACATTGACAAATGTGACGCTCCACCACGAAATGAGTCGCTTAGCACATAATTCACTTCTCCGCTAGGACCCATTAAAGGCAGGTGGGGGTGAGGTGGTCGATTTTGATTGATTATAAAATTATAGCACTCCTTCTACCTTTTAGTGAAATATTGAGGCATAGATCTGTTTCCTTTTGTCTTTAAACGTGCTTTTAAAATAACAAAGCCCTCATTCTGACCACCTATTAGAAACTTGTCAATTACTCATTTTGACATTTCCTGCAGTCTATCATTTCAATTTGCAATAACTTTTGATGGAATTGTTCGATTTTCAGTCTGTTTTTTTTTATTGTACAGCCATTTTATTGCAAATTAATAAAATGTCAATAACTAGAATTTGACCTCTGGTGCAATGCGACTCCTTATGTGGTGGAGCGTCACAAATTGTCTTATTTTCAACACCTTTGAGAATTCAGCTCTCCTGCCAACTTGCACATCCTCACTCCCCCTCTGCCTTCAATCTTATACACATCCATATCGCCTGTGCTTTAAACACGGACTACATTTGTGCCTTTCATTGGGTTCACAAGCACAAAGCACCCCCCCCCCCCCCCCCCCCCCCCCCCAATCCAAACAAGAAAAGCAAACACCCAACAAACAACAAAACCCCCCCAGCAAATAGATATGAAACTTTCCATGAGAGCCGATGCAACACCCTTCCCCCCCGAAAAAAAAAACAACCCCAGAAAGAAGAGAATGACCTCTCACACTTATTTTTTAACCCTTTTCTTTTATTGTTTTCTTCACCCAAAAGGCCAAACTCCGGACTAATCCTCCTACTTCTTTCTTTCACTGAACCAGCACTAACATCTATGCGGTCCACACAGTGCTTTTCTTGCTCTGCCAAATGCTGAGCTATCCACAGAGACACTCGCCGCACACACTGTGTGCAAAAAGTCAATCTTACAAAGAGATCAGTGCGTCACCAAGACCAGAAACGTACGAACATTTGCCAACATCAATAACAAAACTCCCAACACCAAAAAATGTAATATTCATGAAAACCAGTCCAACAACAAACTGTTTCGACAACAAAGTCTGTGGATAAATGTCCTCCCAGAAAGTCAGTGAATTACATTCCCCAAAGGGAAGAGATCTACGTTATTTGTTAAAATGTACATACAGTCAAATACTACACGCAATAATCTCTTTCTTGCAACACTGCATAAACAACAAAGTCTTTACACAAAGTACTGAAAATATCCAGAACAACAACTCTCACACAAAATATGACAACAGCAACGTCACAGCAATTTGTCCTTGTATCCAAAACCAAATCACACACCTCCACATTCATACAAAGTACCACTTCAAATAGTTTCACAAGATAACAAAAGCACAGAAGTGGACATTAGTCACTAATATCTGAACCAATATACACACAAGCAGAGCTTCTACAAAATCTCCAAAACACTGAATGCTGCCTGCGCGTGACTTTTTACTGATGACTGACCACAAGAGGCCACACATCTGAAGACGACTACTTAGAAAAGGGGACAGTGAAAATCATACAAACAGCACCATTTCAACACTGCATCCAAACAGAACAAAGAGCAGACGCTACATCAGAAACAAAAACGATGTTACTCTTATGTGCTAGAAGAAACACAAACAAAACAATATAGAATCTCCAATTATCTTGACCTTATATCGATTTAGAGGGGGCGGGAAAGAGAAAGGGAGGGGCACAGATAAAGGGAGAAAATTACAGAGGGAAGAATCTCCAGTTATCTTTATGTTATTCGTTTACTTAAAATTTTTTTTTTATAACTTTTTGATTTATGGGGGTTTTTTTGCTGCCTTGAGATATCCTGGTTACATTACTCCCAGCGACCAATTCCATGATCACACTCAGATGAATTCTGCTGCATCCTCAGAACCAGCGGTCCACACAGAGTTAAAAAAAGACAAGCCAAGAGGCCACCCACCAGAACAGACCCTGATGGCTGCTCTATAGCTTGGGGGGTATTCAGCATCTCTCTTTACTTGATACTATACTCAAATTGAAACAATACACAACTAAAATATCTTCTGGTCAAGTGTTGCTGCTGAGTGTCCACTTAGGGAAATTAACATTTCTTTTGACTCTTGAAATGCAAGCGAATAAAAGGTTTGAAAATAAATATATATAATACCTGTACAAAAAAAAACCCAAACAACATAATAATAATAAAAAAACCCCTTTCAAAAGTAACATTGCACTTGGTTGTATGATTAACGCTGCATAGAAAATGGTGAATCTGTGTCAAGATGTGTATCATTCAGATACACACTTCAAACTACGCAGGCCATACAATAAACACTAACAAATATAATGGCAGAAATCAGAATGTACAAACGAAAAGTAGGTAAAACCTTTCCCCTTTCTTCTGAATGTGTGTTACACAATGACTTCTGAGCACACTATTACTGATGCCTTTGCTTATGCATGTACTCAATGTTGCACACACTTTAGTGGCAACATTACAACAAAAACAGTTCAGAACTTATTTCAGTCCACGCTAAAAGCACATACACAAACTACCCTTGTTGAATCCACTCCACCTACCCACTGAGTAAACCTCTTGCGCCTATAGATATCATTTGATAAACATGTAAAAACCTCCACATTGAAGAACTACAAAAAAGAACATTTTTAAACACTTTGCATGACATGCACATCACAATAATCCACACATTACCACAAATATATACCGATCTCAGTTTTCACACCGAAATAAATTAAGTAAACTAATTAAATACACGCCAGAGAGGACTCACACTCAGCACACAGTGAACTTAACTTCTTGGTGAACACGAGGAATTCCCCACCATGACAGGGGAAGGAAGGAAGAGAAGGAGCTAACAGTCGCGCCCAAAGTGCGGTCCCTCTGTGATGAGAATGTCCCCAAACGACTCTTGTTGGTCCACCTCCACTACCTGGTGTTTCTTCAGCACCAGCAAGGTGTAAAAGCGCGACGTCACCTGTTTGCGATTCAGATTGCGTGTCATGTCTTTGAAGGACAGCTGTTCTGTGAAGGTGAATGCAGACTTGAGCACATACTGCATCTGCTGCGTGCGTTTGTTCAGGCGTTTCTCATCCTGCTCCTCGTTCTCTGGCATAGCGTCCAGGTGATCCTCAAGGTCCTCGAACGTCTGAAATTTGACAAGAGTAAACTGAGCTGTACTTTCAAAACGTTAACAGAGCAGAATCTTCATAAAATACTATAAAATTGCTGTACATCCCAGCATTGACTGATGCGCAATGAGCTGAATGTACCTTCTTCATGTCTCAATGGTAAATTCTACAGGTCCTCGAATGTCTGAAATTTGATAAGATTGTTAAACCGTGCTGTACTTTCAAAATGGTATAAGTGCAGAATCTTCATAAAGTGCTATAAAACTGCTGTACGTCCCAGCGTTGACTGATAAGCAACAAGCTGAGTGTATCAACTTCATGTCTCAATGGTAAATTCCACAACACAAATGCGCACCATCAGCAAACAAAAGACATAGGACCAATCAGAAATATCCCAGCCACAGCCTAGCCATTAACTTTTCTCTACAAAAACTCCCCAGGACTTTCACACTTCTGAGTTTGATTTCACCAGAAACTTTTGGTTCTTTAATATTCATGTATGTGTTCAGACGTTAGTTATGCAGATCCTAATGAGCAATATGGAAGTAATTAAAGAATTTATGTCCACATAAAACAACAAAAAAATAAAATCCTTCACAAAAACTATGCCCCTACCCCCCCCCAAAAACCCCAAACCCAAATCAAAAGAACACCCCCCCCCCCCCCCCCCCCCCCCCACCCTCTTCAGAAACAGACCCCCCCTCTACATCCTATCAATGAGCAATATGCAAGTAATCAATCCTAATTCAATGACAATATGGAAGTAATTAAAGACATGTCCACATTAAACAAAAAAATTAAAACCCTAAAAAAAATTTATGCCCTACACCCCCCCCCCCCCCTTACACATAGCAACCCCCCCCCTTCCTCCTAAACGAGCAAACACACCAACAAAAAACATCCCCCCCCCCCTCCCACCAAAACCCCCTTCAAAATTGCATCAACAGCAGAACTGCAAAAAAGGACAATATTTCCTTCACTGACCGGTGGGGCAGGCGGGCCAACAGAGGCAGGGGCATTGGACGGGGCGCCACAGAGAAGGGAGCCACAGAGGGGGGGCCTTCCAGGTCCAGGTTGGGGCCAATGGTGGGCTCAATGGTGGTGGGATCCGTGGGATTGTCCACAATCCCGTCTGGGATCTGAGCAAAGGTGTCCTGAGGAGCTGGGACAGGCTCAGGCTCCAGGTGGTCGATGGGCTCAGGCTGCACAGACCTCCTGGGTGACTTGGGGGAGAAGGGTTTCTCCGCCATGATACGCTCACTGCGTCTCGTGGATCGCTAACCTCTGCGGAGGTTTTCTGCTGCGTTGGATGGTTCTTCCGCGATGGTGCTCATTTCTGACTGCCGTGACACATCCGCTGAAAAGTATAGCATATAGCATTGACACTGGAATGAGAAGTATTTAGCCGTGTGGGAAAAATGAAAAGCGTTTTGCAGCAAACTGTTAACTTCTAAAAACCATCAAACAGAAATCATAAAGTGATGTCACGTTTGCTCAGAATTAGGCTACCAAAAACTTCTAATATTTTATTCTCAATAGTAAAATGTGGTTTTTAAATTGTGTGAAAAAGGCTGAGGTTTGTTGTTGGAATCTTCCTGAGGGCAGATTACATCTTGGCCTCATTTCTAACACAATAGTTATGAGAGATGGTCTAAGTGCTGATCTTGCAGCTGCGACATGACATAACGCATTTCACACACAGAAAAAAGACCACAGACCGTATGCCAAAAACGACACTGACTTAGGCCAAAATCTACAGAAACTACCTGAGAGAGCAAACCAACATTGCAGAAAAAGGTCTGTCAGTGCGCAGCAAATACTTCTGCAGACAGAACAAAGAAAACAAAACTGTAATGCTGTACCAGTGTTAAAATCTCCATGGGAGAGAAATCTTTTCATTTCATGCAGAGAAAAGAGATCTTCAACGACTGTAGTGAAGTACTCAACAAGAAACCTTCACCTGTGTATTCTACCTTCATTTTCAGAATGATGAACGAACCCAAACTCTCGCCTCACCTGTCTTTTCCTCCTTGCCTCATGACCTCTGTTGGTGGGGCAGGGGCAGGGGCAGGGGCAGGGGCAGGGGCAGGTGGTGGAGGGGCGGTCAGATCGGCCAGCTGTGTGAACTGCGCGTCTTCTGCATCCAGGTCATCTTTCACCTGCTTCGTCAGCAGGCTCTTGCTGAAGTACTGCACACACACACACACACACACACATATTGCCAACAAACAGGATAGCCTAGTGGTCAGAACACTGCACTCCCAATTTGATGACCCGAGTTCGATTCCCGTTCGAGGGGATTTTTCCTCTGGAGTTAACATCAGTGCTGACTCCACTCCCCCCCGAGTCTTTCAAACAGAGGCCCTGTGTAAGAACGCACGCTGAACATCTTGCGCACACGTTAAATCATGTTCCACTTTTCGTGAGAGTAGGCCCTTGTGTGCTGGTGGGAACAGATGACAAGATTCACAAAACTGCATATACACAGGGATTGGATGTAAAAAAAGCACGAGTGCTTATTCCATTATCCTTGATACAAAATAAATAAATAAAATAAACAAATACTACACGATCTGTGCTGATAGTATTGCTCGTTACACACATTCATAATGGAGAGAATTGGTAAAGCTGAATTACTACTACTTATTACTAAATGGATACATTCTTCAAATACAGAGCAACCAAAATTTGACAATCTTTCTGTTAGTATTATTACTGTACTGCTTCCTTACTGCCCCACAGCTGGTCCTCTGGGGTGGAAACAGGCATGGAAATCTCCGAAAGGGTACCCTTCTTCTTCTTTGGTGAAAGCTCAGATAGAAGCAACATTCATTGTTGTTTATCATGTGAATGAAAATAAGCGACTGACAAATCAGACCCAGTGCATCCTATTTTCCTGGAAAAAAGGCAGGAGAATGCACCAAGAAGGCAAAGAAATAGATGAGGAGGTGAAATGAAGAAAAGGAACAAGGTGGAAACAAAGAGGATAGAAAAAGGGGACTTCCTAGCATATAACTTCCAGAAGGGGGGATGCTATTTATACTGGCAGGCACTGGCATCCCCATGGGGGTGGGGGGAAGCATATCAGGCCCATCAATGTTTTAATTTCATCAGATATCTTGAGTTATACCCTGAAGTGAGCTTACACCTCATACTGAATCCTCATAGTTCCTGCAAATAATTTTCTCTGTGAAACTGTTACATATATACCGCAAGTCAAAAGCCAAACAGATTTTTCATCTCAGAAAGCCATTAAATTTCCAGAGACAAGCTCTACCTTCTCCCCAGCTCATTTAACATGTTAAATCCTGTTCCACTTTTCATAAGAGGAGGCCATTGTGTGCCGGTGGGAACAGATGACATTTCCAAAACTGCGTACACATGGGGACTGGATTTTAAAAAAGCACATGAGCGCTTATTCCATTACCCTCTATATAAAATAAATTAATAAAATAACTAAAAATCTCCCACCCGACATCGGTCCTTACCCTGGCAGTGCTCTTGGACACGATGGGGCGCCCTGGCAGCGCGAACAGTTTCTCCACGCCCCTGTCTCCTTCCAGTGCATCAGCTTCTTCGTGGGGGGAGCCAGGTCCAGGGTGGTGACGATGTCTGAGGTGTCTGACAGCTGCAGCTTCATTGTCTCACTGGGGATGCCCTTCTGCTCGTCCACAATCAGCTTGCGTTTCCGCTTGCCTTTCTTTTCTGTTCCTCCTGTGTTTGAGACCCCAAGTTTGATGCTGTAATCTTCACTTGCAAAGTTTTCTGTGTGGTCACTCTCACATGACAATTCAATGCATTTTTTTTTTGGGGGGGGGGGGGGGGGGGGGGGTCTTTTTGGTTAGGTTTTGTCACACAGACAACTTTAAATTTCTCCATATCCCCAAATTTTATTTTCTTTCGAAAGCGGATAAGATACAAAATTTTCAAGAAGTTCCCCTAATGAAGGTGTAATCTCAGATTTGATTTTGCTAAAGAGATAGCACCTCTGTGCACAACATTCCAGATATGCTTTTGTTCTGCACACACACACACACACACACACACACACACCACTCACTCTCACACACACACACTCATGTTTACACACAGAAGCTGCTGACAGACTCCTCCTCTCCCCTGCTGAAAGCTCAGTGACCAGGCTTACCTGGTACAGCAGTGACATCCAAGGGTTCCAAGGCAAAGGCCTCCTCCTCATTGTGAACAAGAGTGGTCTGTTCTCCCCGGAGACGGCTGATGCACTGGCTGTTGTCTGAAGAGGAGCTGTCTCCTCGGCCTCGGCCACTGTGTCTCTGGCTCGGCTTCTTTTTCTGGCTCTGTTCAGTTATATCACAATAAGATAACCTGTTTCAATGTCGCTTCCAGCACAATTTCAATATCTAATATTGTGTTCATGAACATTAAACTGCCTTACCACTGGTGTTCTTGCGCACCCAGTAACATCAAAATTAGGTTACACAACGTTACAATGTTACTTCAAGCATAATGACTTCAGCATCTACCATCACACCGACATTATACTGCCCTACCACTGGTCTTGTTCTATCCAGTAATATGAAACAAAGTTATGTTCTATCCAGTAATATCAAACAAAGTTAGTAGTTCTAGTTATCCAGTAATATCAAACAAAATTATGTTCTATCCAGTAATATCAAATACAAAAAATTATGTTCTATCCAGTAATATCAACAAAGATCAAATATATATGTTCTATCCAGTAATATCAAACAAAGTTGTTCTATCCGATTAACAATGCGTTCTATCCCATAACATCACACTAAATGACATAACAATACAATATTACTTCAAACATAATCACTTCAGTATCTAGCTTTGTACCAACACTGTTCTATTCCACTATTTGCACTCATTATACACACTGTATGTTGGGTATACACAAGTCACCCATATATTACTGGAAAAAAGGAACTTACACAGAGCTTTCATTCAACAACAGGTAAAAAATTAAAGTGCAAGAAGCAGATGAAACTGATACTGATAAAGACCAACCACAAAAAAAAACACGAAACACATAACAAAAACCGCACACATACAATCTCCACATTCCACACTGCTATACTTGCCTGTATCACTCTTGAAAGGGGAAGATCCAACAACCAACCAATCAAACCACCTTCACACGCACACGCACACACACACACACACACACAAGACACAAACACACACACACACCAAGCCTACAGCAAACCCCATCACTCTTACCGGAAGAAGGTTTGGTGACAGCTGGAGTGGAGTCTGGCACATCTTGGGCCAGGGGAACTTCTGGCATGGGGGTGTCTTCAAACAGACCACCGGGCTCACCCCACTGACCTAAAAGCAGTGATTACACAGAAATAATTACCATTTTTATGGAACATATTTGAAAACGCTTGGGCATATAGAAAGATTTTAAACCTACATCTTTCACAATGATTATGCATGTAAAGAGGAAGAGACAGAGGGGGGGAGAGGGGAGGGGGGAGAGGGAGGGAGGGGAGGGAGAGAGAGGGAGAGAGAGGGAGGGAGGGAGAGAGAGAGAGAGAGAGAGAGAGAGAGAGAGAGAGAGAGAGAGAGAGAGAGAGAGAGAGAGAGAGAGAGAGAGAGAGAGTATTCAGACACTTAAAAATTCAAGAATAAAGATTGGTTCCTAAATAGTAAAATAAATGAATACACACAAAAAAGAATCACCTGTCATGGTTCTTAAGTAGTATTAGAAGTTACACATTCAGATGATCTGATTTAATATATTCCTTTCAAAGTAAATAATTCAGAACTGCTATTGAACCGGTTATAAAACTGCAAGGCTTTTCTTAACAATCTGAACATCAGGTTTAAAGTAGTTCACGGCTCAAATCTATTTCAACATTTCAAAAACTCTGATATGCATATCTTTAACACTTTACAGGTCAATGTATCCTGGTACAAAAATGTTCGGAGCTTGCCAGCTCAGTGCAACAAACGAGGTAAAAGCTATACAGATTTACGATCAAATGTTCTTACCTAGAAACAAAACAAAATAAAATAAATACAGAAAAGAAATCATGCATTGTGTAATTGTGACCGTATTTAATGAAAACTAAGTGCATCAGTGTGGGGGGTTTTTGGTTGTTTTTTTTCTTTTCAGGTGTTACTATCTTTTTTTTAGGACTCCAGATTTTTTCCTGAAGACAAGGGAGTCTGAAGTGAAACTGATGCTCACACCACACATGATGGCTGCCTTGTCTTTGTCAAAAGACAACCATACATTTCCATGACTTCACAGCATTCTCCCTTTTTACTGTGATACCTCTATCTATTTAATTTTTTGGCTTGATGGTATCCAATCATGGCAAAAATGAACAGCTTACCAACCATGTCAGAAATACAGAACAGTAAGATTCCTTTAGGTTTTTTATTCCTGTCATTATCACATCTGGTAACAAAAGTTTCTTAAGTTGTCACAGTAAAAACTTATTATGTGTTCAAACCCATAAAATGATGCCTGAGAATTGTTCATCAAACTCATCTCCTAGAGCCTGCCACAGTTTTGATACCAGACCTTTTAGGGAAAAAGACTCTTTGTGTGTCCTCATGGTTTCAAAATCCAAAGTGTGTCCACCTCAGCTGTATTTAGCGTACTAGTACACCAGATGAATCAGAGGTTAATTCCTTGTATGAAATATTCACAGTTCCATGACCAAAACTTGAAGAAAATGTGCATAGCCAAATGTTACTTGTTTGGGAAAGTTAGGATTGCTCTTTTATTTTATTACGGGGGACTCTCTAGGAAATATGTATCAATGTATTACATCAAGAATTGAAGACCTCTCATGCAGAGAAATGTGCACTAATATTACATATTGCAATTTTTTTTTCCAAATGTGGGATTTTTAACAAAATGTTGCCAGGGTCACTTCTTACAGCTGTTGGTTCTTTAAAGAGTGCTCCTAAATGCATGTTGCGTAATGGACTTCCATTTGTCTCTCTGTCTAATGAAATCCACTTCTGCTTACCAAAGAAATCTTGGTCAACATCACCAAAGTTCCCGTCATTATCATCATCATCGTCATCATCACCTCCAGCATCTAACAATCAACAAATGGCATGCTCAATAACAAGTAACTGTGAACAATAACATGAAAACCAAGAAAAAACAACAAGGAAACAATGTACAAGTTAACACATTCGGGGCATTGTCTGGTTTTCAGTTTATTATTTACTGGAGCCCTCCATCTGATTTACTATTTCAAGAACTCAAATATACATGCCACGTGATTCAAGAAAATAAATCAGATGGGGTGTGGGCTTCATCATAAAATAGCTATATTGTTAATCCAGAATGTGCTAACACAAAACTGAAAAAAAGTGCAAAGTGGTAACATGTAAATAGATGTCAGTTTATAAACAAGTCTGAATAAAATAAGAAACAGGGCTAGAAAATCACTTTCCACAAATCATTTGTAAATTACAAAATAATATAAATTACCAGGCATACAATGATATATATCGAAATTGTCTAAAGCAAGGGCATTTACTCAACATTATTACCAGAATTTGTTGATTTCTAAACAATGAACAGGACAAGCTTGTTCATTATTTATTGAATATTCAATGATCTTTACTTCAAAAAACAATGATTGTCTCTTTATAGACGACTAACATTTCCAGACAAATAAAAACAAAATGTCACAAACAGATAAGATAACTTGTATGCTCAATATTGTCTGAAGCATACTGCTTCATTTCTGTATCTCACATATAAGAATATCACCTTATGCCACATTTATTCCAGAATCTAAAACTTACACTCCACCCCCCAAACCCCCCCCCCCCAACTATGTGACAGTGCACTTCCTCAATTCTACAACCTTAAAGTAATAATTTAAAATAATACTGCATCGATTCTCAAATTCAATCTAACAAGGATCTAAACGCTTACAACATTAACTTCTGATTCTTAAATGAAGTTATCTCCTGCAAAAAGCCAACAGAAGCAAATCCTAAACCACAAACGATCAAAAGAAGTGAAAGGCATAACCCTCAATAACAAAGTAAATCAACATGAACTCTGAACAAACTGAATAACAAGGAACAATGAACACAAAAGCAGTGAATGCTTACCCATAAAACCACCACCGTCTCCAAACCCATCCCCAACCACAGGAGGTTCTAGGTCAATGCCCATGTTTTTCTCACTGCCAGAAGTGTTGTCTGTGAGTGTCTTCTCATGGTCCTCCAGCGAAGTCTCTCCCTGAATGTCTGTACTCTTGTACAGCGGATCTTCCAGGTGAGTAGTATCTCGCAGAATCTCCCTTTCGTCAAATCCAACATCACCTGTGAAAATGTTGTATAAAAATGTTGTAAGACGACTGGCAGAGTTGTGAATGAGTTCAATCATTTTGAATCTGTAGGGCAGATAATCTTTTTCAAAAGCACTTTGCATCCATTAAAAAAGAAAGAAAAAGCATTGCTAAACAAGAAGCAACAAAAATAAAATTCACCGAAGAAAATAAAAAACTTAGCAACTATTCCTTACTATGAACCTGCAGCTGAATAATACCAAACTAAAAAGAGAAATCAATGCATTGTGATCTAACTGGCCAACATGCTTCAGTGCTCTCATTATAGGATGGCAACTCTTGTTATTAATATGAGATCAATTTGCATGTATTATATGAAGATTTTAAAAGACAGCAAAAAGGAAACAAAACACTATAAACACAAGAATAACTTAAAAGTAATTTGGCCAAAATCAGTAACAATAAGACCCTGCCAATATTAAAACCACCTATAAAACAGAGACACATTAGGCATTCATAATGTATCACTTTCCTTGCTTTTTCTTTCTTAATTTTCAATCTCAGAAGTACATTCTTTTGATTAAAAAAAGACCATTAAGGATTCAGTAGACAACATATCACAAATCAATCAATGCCAATTCTTGTGCACACAAGTGGAATCAGTTTTCATCACATTTACACCATGACAACTCAATCCCTTCAGATTCATATTTGGGTGGAAAACACATGAAAATGATCTCTGCCTTTGCCACAGAACTTCAGAAATTTGAAATAAAAGCCCCAAGACCCATTCTTTATCACTGTAGTGACTTCTTCAATCCATCAGACATCCTTTGACTCTTCCAGTTTTTGGAGCTATATCCATCTAAGTATTCAACCGTTTTTCTTCTTCTCTCACCTCTAATTACAGATTAAGTGTTATGGAATTAAGTGGTTGTTTGTTGTTGTTTTGTTTTTTTTTTTGGGGGGGGGGGGGGGGGAGGGGGAGGGGTGTTCCTTGGCTAGAGCTCTGGGGTTCACCAATGGTAAGATTTTGTGTAAATAATTTACTTGTTCCATGCAGAACTTAGTGCAATGTAAAGTGTGGAAGTGTTTTTATTGGTTATTCCAAGTATAATTTAATGAATACAGAGTATATTGCAAGAAAGTCTTATTACATTGACCAACAAGATTCATTTGACTATTACAACATCAATAAAATACTTTCTTGTCATCTTGCATTGTCTTTATCAGTTTATCAGTTAGTAACTTCATTGAGGGGGGGGGGGGGGGGGGGGGAGAGAAGAAGAGCGCTAGTAACTTCATTAAAGCCCCCCCCCCCCCCCAAGTCTTATAGAGCAAAAGTAGAGAAAATTTCAACTGCTATTTCATAGACTGGTACAGCACTCATTGTTGGTGTACATATGTGTGTATATAATATATATATGCATATATCACAATTTCATGGTTCTGAATGTTATTGATTTCACTTTAGACCTGCTATAAGGCATTTTAGCAACTACTGTTTCATACCGTGAGGATCCCCCAACTCCTTTCCTTTGGAATGTGAATGGAACTAAATGTGTAAGGCAAAGAGAGAAACATAAGGTGAAAAAAAAAAGATAATTTTTTCAACATTGAATTAGCAAACAAAACAAAAAAAGAGCAAAAAAGAAAAACAAAAAAACAACAACAAAAAACGCCCACAAAGAAAGAAAAGGCTAACCCACTGCTTAAACTTCAAGTGACACCCACAACCAACTTCATATAGGTCCTTGGTTGCCAAATCTCTCAAAATCAAGAATTTTCTCTTTTTTTTTGTTCAAATATTCAACCTATCATGCTGCACAAACATTAAAAAAAAAAAAAAAAGAGTAAATAATACATTACAATGTTCCATTTCCTGTTACAAGAGTGTAGCTCAACATTTGTTCAGACTGTGAAATTGACACTATTACAAGATTAGTCCCATCTGGCTCGTATTTGGCAACCAAGGAGAAAGGCAGAATAAATCTAGGCAAAGGAAAGTTACAAAAGAATTTGATTGTATATTTGTGAGGGTGGTCAGAATTTTTTTAAATTGGAGAGAGAGAGAGAGAGGGGGAGAGAGAGGGGGGGGAGGGAGGAGGAGAGAGAGAGAGAGAGAAGAGAGAGAGAGGAGAGAGAGAGAGAGAGAGAGAGAGAGAGAGAGAGAGAGAGAGAAGAGAGAGAAGAGGAGGAGAGAGGAGAGAGAGAGAGAGAGAGAGAGAGAGAGAGAGGAAAATGCTTACAACTCCTCATCCCCAATCTCCCTACCAAAAGTACTTCACAAAATCCCAATTGGAGCCAAGCCTATGAAATGAAAAATGTCAAGTTTCACGTTGGATTCATTTCACTCAAAACAGCATTGTCCATGATAATATTAAACTCTTGCACCGTTACAAAATTTTCATTCACTGTATATGAAACAAATGAAACCAAAACTGAAAATCACAAGCATTTTCAGGAAGAAGTCAACTTTGGGGTCAAAGGGAGCATCAGTGTGCACCGCATTCTTTTAAAACAACATCAACATGACGAAACAGCCAGTTACAGTGTCTACAATCAGCAAACTGGTCACTGTAACAGCCGATTCAACAACTCTGTAAGCAAATTAAGGTTATGCTGGCGGACTCCAATTGGAATCTTGATTGGTTAGAATTCTGTTAGCAGAAACCTGACAGACAGGAAGAAGAGACAACAACCTTTGACCCCACGCAAGTTGACTTCTTACCCTTTGTGGTCTTGGGATCAAGGCTGGTTGGAGGTTCAGGGTCAAGGTCATCCAGGTGACTATCGACATCAGAGCCCATGTCCTCTGATATTCCCGACTCTGTGTCGTCTTCTTCGTTGTAGCCTGGGTCACTCATGAGGCCAATGCCACTGTCTAGACCACCAACACTGGATGCTGTTGGCTGACTGGTCATGCAGACAGCAGAAATGGCCTCTATAGGCTCTTCTGAGGCACAGGCCACAGCTTCTTCAGCACCTCTGCAGATGTCCTCACTTGGAACTTTGGTGGTGATAGATATTGTTTCTTTTACAGCATCTGTGCTAAGGCTCTCACTTGGCAGTTTGACCATAACACAAAGTGTATCCCTCATTTCTTCTGCACATAAACCCTCACTAGGAACTTTTGCTGTGATCAACAGTGACTCTTTTTCTAGGATTTTCTCAGCAGTGCCATGTTCTATAGAATCTTGACAGGGATTTTCATCTGGTCTTTTGCTTGTGAAACAAATCGCATCTTCTTCCATGATCTGATCATCAGCAGCATTCTTTCCACTGATTACATCTACTGTGTTTATGTTTCTTTCTGGTTCACGAATGTCACTAACTGGGTCTGAATGTTCTGCATGCTTGTCCTTATCTAAACTTTGTTCCTGAGACTTCTGTTTGTGGGAAACTGGTTCAGTTACATCTTCAGGCAACAGAAAATCAGGTTTGTTACTATCACTGGACGTGATCACATCTTTGCTGCCTGTGGAAGAAATTCTGTTGCCTTCTGTTTCTGTGTGCTTTGGAGAGAGCACATTTTCCTGAGGAGGGTGAGACTCAGAGTCAACATTGGTACTAACAGAGAAAACGCTTTCTCGATCCGAGGTGCATGAACTCAGACGCTGGATATCGCTGCCATAGCCGGAGCTGGATAGAGAGCGCACAGACCACCTTGAGCAAGGAAGCCGATCAACGTCAGGTTTTTTCAAGTTGTAAGCAACAGACACAGGAGAGTTAACAAAAATACCCGCATCGACTGCAGCACTCTCCTCCATACTTAATTTGCGAACAGCAGTGCTTTGCTTTGAGCTGCCAAGTGAAAGACCGGTTTGTGTATTCCCTGAGAAGTGAGGAGTTTTGCTGTGCACAGAACAGGCCCTATTTTGTAGTTTTGCGCACTCGCTACACACAGTGTTTGTATTTTTTTCAGCTGCAGGACTGAAGGGTGACGCAGGGAACTGAGGCGTTCTGCTGGTCACTAAGGCCCACCTACTGTGATGCATGTTGCCAAGGCATGCGCAACACATGCATTTTCTTGCCGGGCTGAGGGGCGAGTTCATATCACAGGGAGAGAGAGGGTTTGAGGGGTCCCTCCTACAGCATAGCTGAGGAGGAGTGTTTGTATCACAGACAGACACGGGGGACAACACCAAGTCCTCCGTCAAATCAACACCACTGTCCATTCGACTTTGGGCCCGAGATTTCGGACACTCATGCGCAGCTTTTAGACTTGTCCAAACTTCAGAGTTGAACCCTAGGTATTTTAGATTACTGTCAAGTGTGTCATATATGATTCCAAAATCCAAAGGATGATCCTTGAAGTTTGTTTTGAAGCCATGGATAATAAGCGTCAATTCCTCTTCGTTTATTTCTCCTCCAAAACTGTCTTCTTCTTGCAGATCATCTGTGCCAAGTGATAACAGAGCTGATTAAGTTAAAGTCACATAGATCTACATTTTGTCTTACTTTCTCCTCCTCTTCTTTCATCTGTCATTTCAAGCATCCAGAATCACACTCAAATTCACTTGCCACATTTCGAATATTAACACAATAAAATGAATTTTGATCAACTAGAAAACAAAAGCTAACTTCATTAAAACAATAACAAACAAAACAATATCAAACACAAAATATGTCTTTTCAGGATTACTCAATTTCATTCAAGATTACCTGTACTAACAATAATGCAATACACTTATTACGATAACTTTTAAGAACATATCTATCCGATAGTGAAGTGAAGTCAAAAACACTTCAATCATCCCATGAAGGGCAATTACAATGTAAGATAATGCATGCCAATGCATGTGTGATGAAAGCATTTAGTTATAAATCAGACTGTCTTCCTGTAACAACACTTGACTGATCAGAAATCATCATAATTTTATGTAATACCTGGGAGAAAATAAATAGCAGATTTTCAGAATTATTTTTGTTCAGTCACAACTGCATTAGCTAACTGAAAATCTGATCTCATACCCAAAAAAGAACGTAGAAGAAGAAGAAAACTGTATAAGCTATCATCAAGAAATTATTTACCATTCTGGATTTTTTCTTCTTGTAAATACTGAAAAGGATCACAAAGAAATCTACAAATTCAATAAATACAAAACAACAACAAAACACCAATTCCCATCAAATAAAACATCAAACCACAAACTTCACTCAAGCCATTTCATGCATGCAGCTAGTTGCTTTTTATGATTTAAGTAAATAAATTTCAAAGCATTTCATTATGAGTAACAGCTTTCAACTTATATTGATAATGTCATGCTAATTTAAATTTTTTTTTTTTTTTTTTAAACCTAACCAAAAGAAATTTATTGCAAGAATTTTGCACATCACATTCCACTAAAGAACTAAAACCTTGTGGATTCAGTTTGTCATTTAGTAACTTAAGATATCCTGCTTTTTTGTTGTTGGTCAAGCTACTAAATAATAAACTGATAATTGACAGTACTGCCTTGATACAACCACATATGGAATCATAATCTGTGCAAAATCAAACTGAAATATAGTAAAGCATAAAGTCTGTATCATCAATAATAAGTAAAGATATATCAAAATACTTATTTGGAAAATGAAGAAAACAGCTACAAAATTCAAAAGAACTGAACTCACAATTAACAGAGTTTTACAATTATTCAACATGCCAGAACTGACATCAAAAGCAGACTATCAGTATTGTTCTCATTCAGCCACACAGAACATCAACTATCTAGAAACATAGGCAAACCAAACTTTCTGTCCAGACAAAAAAAAAAAAAAAAAAGGGTCTTACCGAAGCCGTCATCCCCCATCAAAGTGATAGACCCCAAATCTTCCCGCATGGTGATTTCTTCTGGTCGACTCTGATTGACTGAAAACTGGGCCTGGACATCAATGTCCCTGTCAACAGCAAGACCCATAGTCAGACACACTTATTTCTAAGATACACAGTATGCATTCACCAAAATTTGAAAAACCAAACTACAGCAAACGATCCTTCACAATTGATATAATTTACAAGTCTTGTAATAAGTTGGAATAATTTTGACCTATATCGGTATCAAAAGGGTGAATACATAAAATTAAAAAGAAGAAAATTACACCAGGACTGCTCGTGACTTATAAGAAAACCTGTAAAACAATATACTGAAAACTGATGTATATAAAATATCATCCATCCTCGAAGTTGGAATGTGGCAACCTTAATGGTTGGCAAAAAAAAAGAAAATTTGCATGCGCAAAATGTTACTATTGGTGAACCTCAGAACTAGCCAAAGAACAAACAAACAGACTTTTTTAAAAACCTCATCCACAGCTTGGGAAAAACAGCACCAGCTGTCTACTTGTTTGACTTCCAGGCCAGAGGTGACATGTTTCACCGACTGTACTAATACACAAAACAAGGGCAACTTAACAGAAGGCACAGCATGATAGAGTATCAACTAGTTTTTCAAGAGTAAGACCAAACCTGTACTCTCTGGTCAAATTTCGGCCGGCTCCTACCCAGAGTGAGCTTACTATCAGTCCATTATGTTTTAAATACATAAATGCACATTATGTCGAACAGTCTGTCTGCTTGGAGCCTAGGTCTAGATGGCTACATCTCTGCTTTGTGTGACAAGGGTTCGACACAAATCAAAACCTGTACTGTATACATAACCACAGATGATAAAACTTACTCCAAGTCAGCCAAGGTGGTTTCAAAGTCATGGAAGTTCTCCTGCAGAGTGATGGCTGCCACTGCAGCTTCTCGGTTCTCTTCAGGCAGGTCCACAACACCTGGCCGAAACGCCATCTTGATTTTGACAAAAGCCTCATTGCAGTCTGCCAGCAAATACTTGGCCTTGCGTGAGTAAATCCGGACAACGCCCAACATCAGATGGCCAGATGTCCTCAGAGCCATCTTCACCTGCACACAAGACCGCAACAACTGTTCCTTAAAACATACATTTACAATAATGATGAAAAAATAAAATCAACAATACCAAATGAAATACTGCACAAAAGCATGAAAAACACTCAAAGAAACACTTCCTATCCTCTGAAATAAACATTTTTGCAATGTAATTTACAAATGAAAAAAACAACAAAACTACAACATAAATAAGTCTCACACACTCACACACACACAAACAAGTAACGATCATTACATAGCTCCTCACAAAGTGAGGCTCACAAAGTGAGGAGGAAAAAATCTATTGAAAAGTTCTTACCACCTATCAAAATCCTTAAAAAGTCACCCAAAAGCCTAGTTTACCTCATTGTCTGACTACCCAACAAAAAACTTAAGCAAACACGACCACTACTACAGTATAGTAAAAAAAACAATCAACAATAAAACAATTGCCCCACATACATGTATACACTCGAAAAGTTTTCATCACATCATTTTTTTACAAAAATTTTACAATTGTATGAAACTATTTTCTGAAAAGACTAAAACATTGTCATCTAAAACAGAAAGAGAGCATGAATAATATAAGTATTTAACAAAGCAATTTTTTGTTATTATTATATCTAAAAACTATCCCCGGGCTAACACTAGTAACAGAGATGCCAATTGAGAGTTATTGTAAATGAAGTGACTGCAAAGAGGCATGTCATTCTTTATTAAATTTGTGCTTCTGAAAGTATCAACAAACTGGTTGATGTGGCGGTAGAATTTTATCACCAGATGAAATATAACATATGCTTTGGGTTTTTTCTTGCATCGGATCACTTTTTTCTTTTGTTTGTTTGATGTTGTGAATACAGTTGGATGACAGATTTTGCTTTGCCTGACAGCATTCTTTTGACAGATGGCTTGATAAAAATTAATCATTAAAAAAAAAAAAAAAAACTTTTTTTTTTTTAAAAAGCATGCACGCATGCATGTATGGAGTGGGGAGAATGGGATGTTACTGTCAACACTTCTTTTTTTAAAAGCATGCTTACAGTAATAAATGCCTTACCTATCAAGGTATTGTGCATGTAGTAATTATGTCAGAATGGATGAGAACAATGGAGATGGTTGATGTGATTGGAAGATATTGTAGCATAGGTTTTAACTGTTTAAAATTTTTATTCCTTTTGGGTCGTTTTGCGTATGTGTGTATTTTAATAATTTGGAGAAAACAAATTCTTACAGTTTTCAAAAAAAATATTTGATGCTTGGCATGATGAAAAAAAGGAAAACAAATTTATGCACTGCTTAATCAAAGTAAGAGCGGAAAATAAAAATTTGTCTCTGACACACACAAACATGCACATATATATATATGCAAGTACAAAATTGGTGATACATCAACACAAAGAAAAGTTTTTAACCTTGGGTTTCAAGATGGCTTCCACACTGCTGTCAATGTTGGTCTCAAACACATGAGCCTTGGTCAGCTTCTTGTCCCAATGAGCCGCTAGCCAGATGCGAGCCAGCGGCCCCTTCTTGCTGAGTACAAAGTGTGCGTAAAACATTTTGCCGGTGTTTGGTTGCCACTCCTACGTTCAGCCTGATGAATAAAAAAACCACCCTTGATTAGTTGATATCAATTGCAATCATCAATTATCATACTCAATTTATAACCTGTTTTTCTATGTGTGTCTAGTCTGTGTTTGAGAGCGCATATGCACTGTAATTAGTGTATATGTGAAGTTCTATACCGGAATCACTTTTGGGGCAATCAATGAATCATGCAAAAATTCCAACACTGGCAACAGTTAGGAGGGGTGTTAAAATCCTTTGTTTACAAATCTCTCGTTATGATAGTTCATTGGTTGATACAAGAAGTGAAGAACTACAGATGAAATTGCCCTTTTCCAGAGAAAAACACAGTTAGTTAAAAGTTAAAGTCTGTCCCGAGCCTAAGGCTCATCAGGCCGGTGCTTATCCCGGTTTCTGTGGCGATAAGCGACTGAGAGTCATACTCATAGACTCCCCCCTGGATAGGACGCCAATCTATCGCAGGGTTAACCCCCAACACAAGGTTGGTACCCCTTTTACACCTGGGTGGGGTGAGAAAATAGCCGTAAAGTGCCTTTTCCAAGGGCACAACGCCATAGCCAAAAGCTGGGATTGAACCCGCAACCTTTAGATTACGAGTCCAACGCCCTAACCACTAGACTACAGCGGCGGCTGAGAAAACACAGTGGATACATATATCTCTTTAATATCACTTTGCACAATAAGTCCATTCAAAATGTGGCTTCCGTGTTAGGTGAAAAATGTACCATTTTCTGGGATCCTTAACACCACTCCCCCCAAAAGTCCTTTGAATGGCACTATAAATTGAAGTCCCGTGTGCAAACACACACACACCATCTTGTGCACATGTATAATAAAATCCATTCTGCTCTTTGGATGAGTAGGCCATTGTGTGTCGGTGGAACGGATGACAAAACTGCAAACATATGGGGACTGGACGTAAGAAAGCACACGAGTGATTAAGTTATTCCATTATCCTCAAAATAAAAGGAAAAAACAAAAATAGAGAAACAGATCAGTATATACAGTTCTTTTTATGCTTGCATTTTGGAGTTTTCAAGGGGGGGGGGGGGGGGGGGAGGGGGTGTTGTTTCTTGGCTAGAGCTCCATGGCTCACCAATGTTGAGATGATTTTTGTGTATGTGACTGTTTTTCCCAAATACCATTAAAGTAGTTGCATTATGGCTTCAGGGACACAGTTGGGAATTGAACAGGTCTATCAATTTTGCCAGAGTTTTAAACAAAAATTCAGACCAACCCCAATTTGGAAGGCAAGTCCAGCTGAAGATTATTAAAAGTCATTTACAGAAATACTGACAAAAATAATGCCAGGAAACAAAAGGTTAAGTTAATGTCCTTGTATCAAAAAACAAAACTAGCCACACTTTACCAGCAGTAAAATGTTAAAAAAGTAATGTCACAGATTTGGATAACTGACCTAAAATGTTTGTGAGCTAAAAACTTTTCCTAAACTGTTTCCTTACATGGTGGTAAACCCAGTTATTCTTTTATCAATCTAAAATGAATGCAAAATCCTCTTTTTGTTCTCCAAGTTATAACACTTAAAGTCACAGTGTAAATGAAGTAATCAAAGCAATAATGTTATATTGCTGGTCATGTGGGTAAAATGCTAGTTTACTTAAAAGATTAACATCCTATTGTTTTCATGGCGAAAAACACCAGCCTACATGTTGAAAACTTCCAAGGCTACCATGGCCTTGCTGGACTGATAGACTTTTCATGCAAGCCTGTATGTCAATTGTCAGTAACCTTCAGCTAGCCTAATAGAATTTCCAGGTAAATTTTGGTACATAACTAAGTTGGGGGGAGGGGGGGGGGGGGCACAATAAATTGGACACGGTTTTTGACATGTGCTGTTTCGGGAAGTTCAAGAGGGAGTTTCATCTCATGACGTTGCTTCTACAATTGTAACATTTTTGGGGTGGCCCGAGGTGCTGAAGTGGGAGAACTTGCCGAAGCGTGGGACCTCCGACTTTCTCGCTTCTGACAACAGTCCTGATATCGGAGAAATCTGGAAAGCACTATAATTCGACTAAAACAAACAAACACGTGCTGTTAGTATCCAAAACAACACCCAACGGCAAGCATTTCTAACTGATGATTGGCATAGGCCTACCGTGGGCGTTGGGGACGCCTGCGCGTTGCTGATCACGCCCAGCGGGCTTGGCCTAGGCTATGAAGTTGGGGATTTCCCACTGAGCTATCGGGAACCAGCCAAGTGAAAACCGTATTAGCCTAGATCGTGTGTGCCTTACGATTTCTCTTATCATGTAGCATCTTCGAATGTGGGTTGGCACAAAGTTAATTACCAAAAAAATAAGAGTATGTTCCAATCTTATAAAGCAGAATTAAAAAAAAAAAAAAAAAAGCCTCCATGTTCAGTGTCCAGAGCACATGCCCATGACCTCATTACCATGCGCCTATCCGTTACGCTGGCAACATGGACAGGAAGGGGGTTAGCTGATCGGAAACAGCGATTTCGAGTATTTTATGCTATTTTCTCATATTTTAACGATTTCTGGACACTAGATTCTGTCCCCACAATGCTACCCGACATGCATCAAAACTATCTACGAGTTACACTGACTCAAAAATCGAACTTGTGTCTGCATTAACTTTAATGACATACGTTTTGGCTGTCAACACTACTGATCGCCACAAGCGTTTCATTTCAAGACACTTACTCAAGGTAATCACAAGCACTGTCGCCAAAGCAAAAGTGCACTAAACATTTTCTGTCCAAGTTTACATCAATCAGGTGGTCTACTGTTGCAGAATGCACATGATTTCCACATTATTTTGGAAAATTTTAGCACACAAAATGGCGTCTCTTTCGTTTCCCGCCCAAACACGACTTTCGAATGACTCGAGATGTAAATGCCGGTATGGACAGAAAATAGTCCGCATATCATTTGTTTGTGTAATGTGTGTTGGTGATTTGTTTTCTTTGAACATGTGTCCTTTTGAGTAAAAAATCCTTCCCTTAATAAATTACCACCTTTTGATTAACATTTTTAAAGTGCAATATCAAAGTGCGCAAGAATGTTGTAAATTATGCTAATGAGATATCTAGGATAAACAGTGTTTTGTGCTCTAGAAAAAAATACGCTTGCTCCAAGACTAGAGAGATAATCAGTCATTGGGCCTAAACTTACAGAGCAGATATGTTTGTTTTTATGTCGGAGCCATTGCCGGCCTATGCCTAACTTACTTCGAGCTGTCAGTAGGCTACATGCTAGGCTAGCCTAGGCCTCTAGCCTACTTGACCTTGGGGGCACCTGCAATGTGATTGTGACGTAAGAGGTCACATGATCTTGACAGAAACATGGATGCCTCATGCTGGACTTCCCATGGCTTTGTAAACTCCGAAAGGCATTAAATAAATCAACAAATAACTCGCGATCAGTGCAAGCTAGTTGAAGATGGCGGAAGCAGAAGAAGACAGTGGGTGCACTGGCAAAGACGATGGTGGTAAGACTTGCTTTAAAAAACAGTTTCATTGAAAAAAAATATAAACAAGGGGGAAGTCCGATTAAGATTGATGAAGTTCGTCATTAGCCTAGGGATCTAGGCTTATAGCCTACTAATAGGCTACTGGCAGTTGTCATCAGTTTACTCATCATTGTGCCCATGCATGCCACGCACTGGAATGCAGAGCTGGTACAGTGTTAGATGAAAAATATATCATCATGAAATTCTAAATCACCTATTGAAAGATCGGGTGTTCCACGAAATCGAAGTTTTTCGTTAGGCTTATGTCACTAGGCGTACGTGGGATGCCTTTTGGGTTGACTTCATTAGGCTAGGCCTTAGGAACACGGTGACACCAGGACACCCATGATATGGCGCTACATAAGTACATTATGTGACTGTGTCGTATGACATCACAATAAAAAGGAGACATTGGATGATTGGTTTTGAGTGCGATGATAACAGAATAGTTCTGCATTTTTTCCAGTTGGCCCTACAGGTTTTGTAATTCATAATTAATATTAACCCCAAAAGTAACAGAAAATAGCATTATTAATGGCCATGCCTTTGGCTGGCCCTTTTTCAGTTTTTGACCGTTAAGTGATCCCTCCTTAGAGGGCTCTAAGGACAATTTGTTTGTTGATTTATTAGACTAAGAGGTAAGAGTCCTGGTGGAGTTAAATCTCATTTAGGGACTGCATGGGTGTATCATGAACTAACCATCACAACATTAATAGATGCTGTACCTTCTGTGGTACTCACAACTTAGACACATGAATCATGATCATGTAGAAATGTCTAATCGCATTCTCAAGAATATTTTGATTATCTTGTGGCCTATCAAAACTACTAGATCTATAAAAAGAATGATAATTAGAAAGAAAAACCTTCCTACCTGTGGGGGTGCTGGGGGCCTGTCACTGGTGTCGGTTAAAAAAAAATAGCATCCCTCCTTTTGAAAATTGTGCTAGGAATTCCGTCATTTCTAACCGTCCCTTTGTTTCTGCCGTGTAGTTGTTCCTTTTTTCCCTGTCACCTTCTAGTCTATTTCCTGCCATCTTGGTCCATTATTCTGGCATTTTCCACAAAGACTTAACAGATAATAGTATGCCCTCCCACACTGAAGTTGGATTGATAGGCCCGACTTTGTCAGGGGCTGAACAGCAGCTAGTGCAACACATTTTGATTCTTGTGACAGACAATGGAGGTTGCTGTCCGAGCGCTCAGTGAAGAACTCATCTGTCTCCATCACTGCTATTATGAGTAGGAGCTCCATACCATGCCACCACTATGGTTTACCATCTGTCTCTGTCCCTGTGAGTTCTATGATCTCCTGTAGCCCCCCCCCCCCAGAGACCGATAATCTCAGTGATGTTGGCCATGTACCATTGTAGGATGATGATGGTTTTCCTTCCGCCCTTAAGGCTTAACCTTAGAGAACTGTCATCGCCATATCGGATTTGTCTGTGTGTAAATCTACAGGTGACTTCTGACAAGAGTTAAATGTTAGAAGAACAAATGAAAGCATTGTTGATGAACTCTCAGTGCAAAATTATGACTAGGGTACTGACACTCGTACGCAGTCTGACTTAAGTAATTCTGTGTCTGTCAGTCTGCTCCTTTTTGTCTATGACTAGGAGTCTCTCAGTCTTAATAAGTATCATACTTTGTGGTTTGCCACCGATAGCATCTTCATAGTTCATTATTCATTCTCACTGAAGACAGTGAAGAGTGATATTTTCATCAGCCATTTAGTCTGAATTATAATTCAAAACTGATGCAGCAAACTTAGTTTCTTGATTAAAATCTCTCAGATTATTGTGAGTGAAAGTGGTTCTGGAATATTCCAGAACCCTGGAATGAGAAAATGAACAGGAAAGGTCATCTGGATTGCCAGTGTTGGCCTCCAGGGTTAAGAATTATGTCATTGCCTATCTTCAGAGGGAGGGCAGAAAAAGACAAATGAAGAAAATTAAGGAATAGGCATCCTAAAAGCTACACAAACAATGAACATGATAAATTCTGACTTTGTGGTGCTTTGTTTCTTGCCTCAGTGATGATTTCTCCACTCATTGGTGCATAGATAATTCTTATAGAATTAATGTCCAAAGTCCCCAGGGTCTGCAGATTGATGGGGGCTCAACTAAAGTTGATGCTCAAGACATGACAGTGAGTTTTCCATAATTATAATGACATTCTTCTCATTCTGAGTCATACTCATTGTCAGGCTCCATCTTAGACTAGCAAGAGATGACCTCTGTGTGGTGTGTGTGTGTGTGTGTGTGTGTTGTGTGTGTGGTGTGTGTGTGTTGTTTTGTGTGTGTGTGTGTGTGTGTGTGTGTTATGTTGTGTGTGTGTGTGTGTGTGTGTGTGTGTGTGTGTGTGTGTGTGTCTGTGTGTGTGTGGTGTGTGTGTTGTGTGTGTGTGTGTGTGTGTGTGTGTGTGTGTGTGTGTGTTGTGTTCATGTTTGTGTGTGTGTGTGTAGTGTGTGTGTGTGTGTGTGTGTGTGTGTGTGTGTGTGTGTGTGTTCAGAACAGGTGTTACCCATCTGCCTCTTTCAGTCCCATTTTACAAGTTCATGAATGTTGCATATCATATTAGATTCCTACCACATGGCATGAAACCATCTACTCTAGAAACTTTGATTTTGTTTTGAAATGTGATTCAAAGATTGTCAATATTCTGAGATGATTGAGGTAGTGATTAAGTTGTCATTAAGCAATATTCTCTAGGATAAGATGTACTTAGGACCTGAAGTAGTGCAAAGCACTTTCTAGAGCACCATGCTCTAGATAGCTTTACATTTGGAAGCAAAAAAAAGGTGTCTAGTCATATTTGTTTTGTATGCACAAAAAAAGACATGTTTAATAAAATAACATTATTATTAATATCAATAATAATATGAATAAGGTAAATAATGCTCTTATCATTTGATTTTTACAACAGTCTGTAGCAGGCACATAAATGCATGTCACGTGTGTTTGTGTGTGTGCATACATGTACACGTGTAAGCAAAAAACAAAACCAAAACAGTGTGTTTACACGCACAAGGCCAGTGCCATGATGTAATAGCAGTGCTCCCTGAGTGAGGTGTGAAAGATTTCAGGCAGAAACTTTTTTGTGTAATGATTATAAATATGATGCAATGCAGAGCTCCCAGTAGGAGTGAGACATTACAAAAAAATTCAAAGCGATGTTTCTTAGTCTTACCCAGACCTGTACTGATTGCTTGCGTAAGTATGAAAAATACATCAAGAATGTCTCGTCATCAGTTTATTTTCAGAAAAAACTTGCTGTGAAAAGCTCATAGATTTGCATTCTTTTCATATGAACACAATTTATGTGGCATTTGCTGACGTAGACATGACGTAGAACTTTTTAAATGCTTTGTTGTGGCCGTCTTAAATTTGATTTGCAAATTTTACAGTTCTAAGTGTTTAGTATGTGTCTGTGGCAAAAACTGTATGATACTGGACAGTGTAGTGCATATTGTGTTGTGTAGTGTATATATGACTAGTTTAGTGTATAAAGGGTAAAGGGTGTCCCGTAACCTGTGTGGTGGTAGGGGAGCAAAGCGTCAGACCACAGCTTCTCTTGGGGCCAGCATATTGAGTGCGGCACCCATCTCCTCTCCCTTGCTGCTTTACCTTCCCTAACCCTAAAGAGGGCAGGTACCCATTTACAGATTGGGGAACTGTACTGTAGCCAAGGCATGCAAATGGTCACCCATCCAATTGGCAACCACGTTTGAGGCTGCTTAATTTGACTGGGGGAAAGCGAGCGCTCTGAGACCACAGGGAAGTGTAGTGTTTGCTTTAGGGGGGTGCTAGATTAGGTGTGCCGGAATGTGTATGACTTAAAAAAAAAATTGTTTAGTCTTTTCCTATTTCCATTTCATTTATCTTTTATTTCATTTTGTGTTTTGTGTTTTTTTCCCTGTCAAGAGTTTAAAGGATGTCATTCACGACTCATTGTTTTATCCACTGATTGTATTAATTAACAAGCTGTTAGTGTTGTTTATTGTCATCACCTAGGCTATCGCTCAGTATTTTGTGGTTTATTTTCACAGGTTGAGACTTTGTATTTGGGAGGTAGAGGAGGATGTGTTCATCCGCATGTGCACACCATATTGAGACTTGCCTGTTTTAAGTGTTTACAAACTCACACATATTATATATATCTCACATATTTTGGTTGTTGGTTGCTTACAACAAATTCATTGCTGGTTACCCTGCCTATAGATGTGTCTAGCATGATAAACTCAAGAGCTTGAACTGTTTCATAATCACAATCCACGTGCCACCGCCTGCCACCACCCCTGGCTTTTAGTCTGACTCAACAAAGAGGGCAGGGAGGGGGCTTAGCACTAATAGCAGTAGCCAGAAGGGAGAGAGAAGTCTGAGGGAGAGAGAAGCAATAGGTTAGGAGGAGGAGTTACAGATATAAATAGTGTCCCGCAAAACATCCCATACTCTGTTGTGTTGCCACGTGGTGCTTAACACCAAACCAGGTCATTATTTTGAACTTGTACACATGTGGCTAACCCTCAGGGCGGCTACTGCCTTGCCTTGCCTTGCGTCAGGTGCTATAAATAGCTACTGGGATCATTATTGACCCCTTGGCTTTTGTGTGTGTGTGCACGTGTGTGAAGTGCATGTCTGTGTGCCGTGAGGTGCTGAAGGAAGCACCACCTCACCTTGCACTAGCCTAGTTAGTGATTGTTGGCTTTTGATTGATAAAGCTGTAAAAGGTTTTTACCCAGCTGGCGTGTCGGCTGGTGTAATCTCCTCGTGTCACTTGACAGTTGAGTTACATACGTGCCTAGAACTCCTTGCATGCTTGTTAGAGGGGTGATAGCTAATTGAGCAGGTGTTTTTTTTCTTCTTTCTCCTTTACCTGAAATAGCATTTGTCAGGTGATACACTTTTGAAACAAATGCACTGATCTATCCATGAATAAATTTGTTGTGTCAGATGTATTGATGTGTGGCTGTGCCTGTGGTTACAAGTTTCAAAGTTGTTGTTTTTTTAATAGAGATTAGTGTGTATACAGATGATCGTGTGGACAAATAGGTTATCTTCCTTTGTGTAGAGGGTTCACACAGGTATTGGAAGTGTGAATATTGTTCTGTGGAATTTCTATTATTTAAGATGAAAGCAAATCCATGGATGTGTGTGTGGCTGTGTAACTTAAAAAAAAAGGATTCCAGCTTCTAGTTTTACTTTGGTGCATGCTTGTGCACCCACAGAGACACACACAAAGTTGTGCTCACATGCACATGTGTGCATGCACACACAGTCATTTACTTGATCAATCTCTCCAGTGTGCAAGCATACATACTATGCATGCATGTGTTCACATATGTACAAACACACACAGTGACACACTCACACACGCACGCACGCACGCATGCACATACACACACACACACACACACACACACACACACACACACACACACACACACACCACACACACACACACACACGGAAATGCACTCTCAGGCTTGCATACACATATAGTGTATACTCAGACTGTATACATTACATCAATTGATACATGTGCACACGTCTCACTTACTCAAGCATTCACCAGCATTCACACTTACAGGCATGCACCACACAGACACAAATGTGACAGCACACACATGTACATGTATACACACAGACACAGACACACATGCTCTCTCTCTCTCTCTCTCTCTCTCTCTCTCTCTCTCTCTCTCTCTCTCTCTCTCTCTCTCTCTCTCTCTCTCTCTCTCTCTCTCTCTCTGCTGTTTCTTTTTTTTTTTAAATACTTTTTTATTTTTAGTTTGTTTTTTGTTTAAGTGGTTTGTGTTTTTTGTTGTTGTTGGGTTTTTTTTTGGGGGGGGTGTTTACTTTGGTTTGGGGTTTCGTTCTGTTTTTTGTTGTTGCTTTTTTTAAGGGTTTTTTTTTTTTTTTTTTTTTTTTTTTTTGCTAGATAGATGGCTTGATGAAAAAAAAACAACAAATTTATTGCTAATTCAATGCACCAGTTGACTCCAAATACAATTTTGATTTGATTTGATTTGATTTGATCTCTCTCTGTCTCTGTCTGTCTGTCTGACTCTCTCTCTCTCTCTCTCTCTCTCTCTCTCTCTCTCTCTCTCTCCCAGATCCTCCCTCCCTCCCTAGAATACAATAGTTTTTAGCTAGACTAGAGCGTATAGTATATATAGATCAGATAATATAAAATTGTACGGAGTTGATTTTCCTACTGAGAAAAACAGGTCAATCTTGTGTGTCAGTTGTGAGCATCATCATCACAGAGAAAAAACACCACTTGAACACAGCAGGGAAGTGTTTTTCTAATTATTTACACTCATGAATATGACATGGGTAGAATTGATCAGGTTGCCTTTTTGGCTTTTGTTTACTATTTAGTTTTCTTCAACTAGAGGTAACTTTTCCATGTGCATTTGCGTGCACACACACACACACATACACATGCACACACGTGCACACTCACACACATTTTGTCACACACATTCATGCACACATACATACTATACACATGCATTGTCCATACTCAGACTTGTACCAAAGCTTGGTTGGGTTAAAGAATGAACTGAAAAGGAAAGGTTAAAAAAAAACAAAAAAAAAACTGTAAAAGTGTCCCGTAACCTGTGTGGTCATAGGGAAAGCAAGGTGTCAGAGACCTCAGCTTCTCTAGGGGCCAGCATGTTGAGGGCAGCACCCATCTCCTCTCCCTCGCTTCTTTACCTTCCCTGACCCTAAAGAGGGCAGGTACCCATTAACAGCTGGGTGAACTGGGGGAACTGTACTGAAGCCAAGGCATGCAAACAGTCACCCTTCCAATTGGTAACCGCGCTTGACACTTCCTAACATTGGCTAGGGGGAAAAAGCAAGTGCTCTGATCACCAAGCTATCCAGTCCCAAAGGAATATAACAGGTTTAATGCCATGTTAATTGTGTGTCAGATGTGCGGCGAACCAGGGCCCCTAGCAAGAAGAAGTTTGATGAAGAGATGGAGGCTCTCAATGCCAGCATACGCCGCACAGAGGAACAGCTGGAGACTATTGTATCCTTTCTGAAATTAGTGTAGAGCCATGTTTGTGTAATTTTGCAGATGGTACAATGATTGTATGTGTGTGTGCAGGGTTAGTATGGTCCTTGAAAGTCCTTGAATTTTGGACCCTCCTTTTCAAGGCCTTGAAAATCAGGCATATACCTGCAGGTGCTTGAAAAGTACTTGAATTTTACTTTTACGAAATTTTACTTTTACCAAAGACTAAGAAGGATAAAGAGAAAGAGAGAAAGATTGGCATGGTAAGATCAGGTATGGTACTCACTGCCAATTTGTGGAAATTTTATAAAAGTAAAAAAAGAGAAGAAGAAAAAAATAGGAGAAAAAAGAAACCTACGAAAGCAGGTTAAGGGAACTAACTCTTCCATGCCGGTTAGTAATTACTTCCCTTCGCTTTATGTCACAAGGCAATCCAAGCCTAGGTAGGCCTAGCAAGAGAACTTTTTCTGTTGAAAGACCATGTGTACCAACAATGGGTGTCAAGTTTCATGATAGGGATAGACTAGCAGCTCTAATATAAGGCAGAAAGGGAGAGGGGGCTTTCACTGGCTGTTCCACTTGGGGTCAGAGAGCAATGGTTATATTAAATTAAATACAACAGTCATCAGGCCACAAGCCTCCCCCTTTTCATGGAGAGTCCCCCCTCTCTCTCTCTCTCTCTCTCACTCACCCCGTCGTCTGTCTGTCTGTCTGTCTGTCTGTCTGTCTGTCTGTCTGTCTCTCTCTCTCTCTCTCTCTCTCTCTCTTCTCTCTCTCTCATCTCTCTCTCTCTCTCTCTCTCTCTCTCTCTCCTCTCACTCTCATCTCTCTCTCACACACAACACACACACACTCTCTCTTTCTCTCTCTCTGTGTCTCTGTCTGTCTGTCTGTGAGGATGAACAGGTGTTCACGAGCTGTGCGGCTGCAAAAAATTTTCAGTGCAACTAAATTAGACGTTTAATTAATTATTAATTAGTTGTACAGTCATCAGCATAATGACGATTGGCATACAAGCATATCGATCATGTGTGGGTCGATTTGCATCATCAATTCCTGGCTTCCTGCTGAAAAAGAGGAGAAAATCGGCGAGAAAAGGTGACAGTGAAGAGGCGACAGGCAAGAAATACAGTGGCATTGAAATAGCGCTGTTTACAGTGTGCACGGCTCTTGCAGCTATCTTGCTCTACAACTTTCCCTTTTGCCTTTACGCTGTTTTCTGTCGGGACGCTCACACTTTGAAACACTGTTTGTTTGACTCTTTCCCCTTACACGCTGACACTGATGGGTGTGTCAGGCTGTACGACCATTTCCGTGTCTACCCCCTTATGTTTCACAACTCGAGCTTTGTATGTCTTGAATCACCTGAGAAATGTATTACGCATCCACCTCCGAACTTGAGATTCATGCTCCTCCTTTGTGGGGATATTGAATCTAATCCCGGCCCTTCTGTTGATGAAACTGTCGAGAGGTTAGAGAATAAAGTTGACAGTCATGGTGAACGTTTTGAAGAAAAACTGAATAAAATACTGGAACTCATGTACACATCCCAGAAACAGTATGCAGAACTCGGTGGCCGACTGCAAAACCTGGAAGAAACTATAACAGCGATCAATGAAAAGATAAAATCCCAGTTCATGCGTCTTGAAAACTCAGTCCTGTCTCTTGGCCAGACAGTCAGTCAGCACACGCAAGACATAAAACAGGCGAAGAAGAGCAGACCTGCACATCGTCAAGGATTAGTCAGCTGGAGGCAGAGGTGGAAAGACAGCAACGCTACTCACGGCGGTCCAACGTGCTGCTGTACGGTGTCAAAGAGGATCCTGCAGAATCAGAATCTTATGACGCTTGCACGGAAAAGGCAGTCAGTATTCTTCAGCGTCATTTCCCTCAAAGAAGCTGGAGTGAACATGACATTGAGCGATCCCACCGCTTGGGAAAGAAGTCTACCACCGACGATCGTCCTCGCCCCTTAATCATCCGGTTCCAGAAGTGGCGTGACGCCATGGTCATCATGCGAGATAGGGAGGGGAAGAATGCAATGAAAAATGATGGGGGCCTGAGAGTGGGAGCGGACCTGACTCAACAACAGAGAGACACCATCAGAGACTACAAGGCTCAAAACAAACACGCCTACTACGTCAATGGAAAGCTCATTGTCCAGGATTTCAGAGCAAACCCTCATTCTCACTCATCAAGCACAGACCATGTGAAGGACAGCGCCCCACCAGCACGTCATCAGTCATACGCAGAAGCAGCAGCTGCCACTCCCAGAGGAAGACGTTCCCAGGACTCTTCAGAACACCTGGCGTGGTGTGATCAACTGGAGAAGGCACAGTCTGCAGGAGATGACACAGAGGAGGACCAGGAGGATGAAGAAAGACCACTGCCACCCGACTCACAGTGTCTGGATACTGTGATGACTGAGAGTGAACCACCCCCTGTTCACCAGCAACAGAAAACAATTCGCCGAAGTCCCATGGATTTGGGAGGGGAACTCCTGAACGCTCTCCTCATGAAACAGACCATAGAAGGGGATGTGAAGACAGTGGAGGGAGGGGTAAAGGTAGAGGCAGAACCAACCACGTTGGCGCCAATAACCAGCCAAAACTGACAAGGGTTGGGCATTCCAACTGTTCTCCAGTAAGGACAAGGAACCGTCTGCAGAGTTCCACCTCCTCCTCACAGCAAGGCACTCTGGACCTACATGTGTCCAGAAAAGTCAGCTCTGCAGATCGTGCAGCCTCCAACACAAAAAAGTCACATGCCAAGAGCAGTAACAGATAGGGGTTAGGCCAGTGCCCTAGTAAGTCATTAAAGATAACAAGAAGTCTAAATGTAAATGCATGCACAGCCAGAGAAAACACTTCACACACTTTTGTTGATCACATTTCCTTGTTAACCTTCAATGTTGAAGGACTATTTAGTTTTGCTGAAACAATAAATCTTGCTTCTTTTATACATGACTATGATTTTGTACTTCTTGTTGAAACCTTTACAGCATCTGTCCCTGAGTCTTTTTTCCCATGTCATACGCCATTTGTAGCTCCTGGAGTTAAGCTATCTGATAGCTGTCATGGGCGTCTTTCTGGTGGTGTTGTGCTTTTAGTCAGGAAAGAATTGTGCAAATATGTTGAACGCATTGATACTGAAATTGATAATATTGTTATTCTTAAAATTTCAAGGCATTTTCTTGGAACTTTGTCTGATTGCCTTCTTGTAGGTGCATACCTACCGCCTGAAAACTCGACCTACTATGAAGAGACTGACATATACAATGGTGTGTCACTATTAGAAGATAGTTTACTGGAAGCAATTAATGAGTGTGGTGACCTCCCATTTATCATTTTTGGTGACCTTAACTCTAGGACAGCTAACCAGAATGCTAGAGATATTGATATTGTTGATGATTTAGTTAGCATGTCTGAAAATGTTGATAGTGAAAACGAGTCGGAATATTCTGAGAAGACTGCTAGATAATCAAGTGATTCTGTCCTTAACTCTTTTGGCAAGTTTTTGTTAAGTGTCTGTGAAGAATTTAAGTTGACAATATTGAATGGCATAAACTCTTTACGTTTCCCTGGTAGTTTTACTTATATTTCACCAGGTGGCTGTAGTGTTATAGACTACTTTATTGTTTCATGTGATCTATTGTCAAAGTGTGATAACTTAAAGCTCCTTCCTATGATCGAGTCCAAACACCAGGCTTTGATGCTGTCATTTAAAACTACTAATAATGGGATTATTAAACAAAAACAAAAACGCCAGACATTCCATATCCAGAAATACATATGGAAGGAAGAGATGTCTGAAGATTTTGTAGATAAGATCCATTCAGAGCTTATACTGGATAAACTGGATAATACTGTCTCAGAAGTTGACAGAGATATCAATGCTTCCTTAACTGAATTTAATGAATGTTTGAAACACGCTGGGCAGTGTATGTTAAAAGATATAGTTGTAACCATAGACAAAAGAAATGCTTGGTTTGACAGGGAATGTTGCGAACAAAGAAAATCTGTCAGAAAAGCCTTACGCAAAATTTCTAATGTAACATTAGATTTGGAGAGGTATGGTTATGAACAAAATGAAGACAATTTGAGGAAGACAGAGAAAGTTATTCACAAAAAAGAAAAGAATATAAACAACTTCTGAGACTTAAGAAAGCAGATCACAAAAGTAAAATCATTCAGTCTCTTGAAAATAACTTGCATGATCCTAAGAAATTCTGGAACACAGTTAGAGGTGTTCGAGCCAAAGGGCGCTCTACAGGAAGTAATATAACGAAAGATGAGTGGTATTCTCACTTCAGGGATGTGTTTAATGTTTCTGTCAATGAAACTGTATTGGATGATGATGACCAGGGTTGCATGTTTGGTAACAATACCAGTGAGAATGATACTGATAACAGATCAGCACCAACTGTGAGCATCAGAACCAGCCTATCACAGAATGTGAAATAGCCCAGGCAATTAGAGCATTGAAAGACAGAAAGGCTGCTGGTGCTGATGGATTAATTGGTGAATTTTTTAAACACAGTGCTGATGTTATTTTGCCTTATTTACTTAAGCTTTTCAACTATCTATTTGACCATGGATTGTATCCTGATGAATGGAGCTTAGCAATTATTCAGCCACTTCTAAAGAAAGGTGATCCTAATGTAACAGATAACTATAGAGGTATTTCCCTACTCAGCATTTGCAGTAAACTATACAGTTTTATACTGAACAAGCGCATCACCAAGTGGATTAGTGACAGTGAGTTAATCGGGGAGGAGCAGGCAGGATTCAGGAAAAAACACAGCACAACTGATCATATATTTACTCTTTTTGCTCTCACTCAGAAACAGTTAATTCGTCATCGCAAACTTTATGTTGCTTTTATTGATTTTCGTAAAGCTTTTGACTCTGTATATAGGGAAAAATTATGGAACGTTCTGAGTAATAATGGTTTAAATGGTAAATTTTTTTCTGCTCTCAAAAGTATGTATTCAACTGTTAAAGCTTGTGTTCGTTCTGGAAGTGACTTGACGGATGTATTCATGTGCCCTACTGGTTTAAAACAAGGAGAAATATGTTCCCCTGTTTTGTTTTCATTATTCATCAACGAACTTACCAAAGATATTATTGAAAAAGGGAAACATGGTATTCAATTGTCACCAGATTTCATTGAATTGTTGATATTGTTATTTGCTGATGATGTTGTGCTATTCTCTGACAGTGTGGTTGGTCTCCAAAATCAGTTGAATATATTGTATG
>CM060344.1:10246315-10286315 GCA_030674155.1 Stramonita haemastoma
CAGTCAGATGGAAATGGTGAGTGTGTGTCACAGTCTTCTTCTTCTTCTCTCGTTCGCTTTACACCATCAGATCTGTCTGGGAAAAATAATGGCGGCATGTCCTTTCCAGCTCCTCTCATGGGCTGTACAGCTTGGTCTGTAGGGTTGTCTCTGTTGCTTACATTTTCTTCCTCGGGTTGCTGAATAGCGTACTACATCTCTGAAGGATGTGCTTGCTGTGAGTGTGTGTTATTTTAAAAGAAATTACATCCCTGTGGGAATGCCGGGGCTCTGTCAGTATAGATCTATAGTATCCCCACCTTCTGGAAATTTTGTGGTAGCTAGGAATTCCCTCTTTTCTAGCCCTCTCTTTGTTCTTTTCCTTGTTCCTTTTCATTCTGTCACCTTGTCTATTTTCTGCCTTCTTGGTCCATTCACTCACACACACACACACACACACACACGCACACGCACACACCACACACACCACACGCACACACACTTAACACACACACACACACACACACACACACACACACACACACACACACACACACACTTACACACTGACACACATACACACTTACACACTGACACACACACCTCCCTCTTTTTCTCTCTCTCTCCCCCTCTCCCTCTCTCTCTCCCTCTGTCTTTCTCTCTGTCTCTCTCTCTGTCTCTCTCTCTGTTTCTCTCGTACTGCAGACTTTTTTGTATGTTTTTTCCCCTCAGTAAATGAGTAATCTAATGGAATGAAGTTGAAATGCAGGTTTTCACAGATTGGACTTTCTGACAAAATACTGTCAACAATTTGTGTGTGTGTGTGTGTGTGTTGTGTTTTTTTTTGTGTGTGTGTTGTGTGTGTGTGTGTGTGTTTTGTATGTGTTTAAAAAAGTGTTTTGTGTTGCCAGATGCACAGTATATCCCGGCTGGAGTCCACCTTGCACTACAGAAGTGAAGACAAGATAGATCAGTCTATCAAGTAAGGCTTGATATTCTTACCCTAGGCTATCCAGAGAAAAGTAGTGCTTTAGCGGTGTGGTATGAAGTAAAGATGTTGAAATGTATTGATGATGTGGTATGAAGTAAATATGTTGAAATGTATTGATGGTGTGGTATGAAGTAAAGATGTTGAAATGTATTGATGGTGTGGCATTAAGTAAAGATGTAGAAGTGTATTGATGGTGTGGTATGAAGTAAAGATGTAGAAGTGTATTGATGGTGTGGTATGAAGTAAAGATGTTGAAATGTATTGATGGTGTGGCATTAAGTAAAGATGTAGAAGTGTATTGATGGTGTGGTATGAAGTAAAGATACATGTAGAAGTGTATTGATGGTGTGGTATGAAGTAAAGATGTAGAAGTGTATTGATGATGTGGTATGAAGTAAAGATGTAGAAGTGTATTGATGGTGTGGTATGAAGTAAAGATGTAGAAGTGTATTGATGGTGTGGTATGAAGGAAAGATGTAGAAGTGTATTGATGGTGTGGTATGAAGTTAAGATGTATTATAAGTGTATTGATGGTGTGGTATGAAGTAAAGATGTAGAAGTGTATTGATGGTGTGGTATGAAGTAAAGATGTAGAAGTGTATTAATCATTTGATGGTATGAAGTAAAGATGTAGAAGTGAGTAGCTGTCTGTTAGGAAGTTAAGATGTAGAAGTGAAAAAAAAAAAAAAAATTGTAAGTGTTGCTGTTGTGTCTGATATGAGTGGAAGTGGTATAGTTAGTCGGTCACTAAGAACAAGGTTGTTTTAGGGAAATGGTTTTATACCCTATTTTAATCTGTTTTAAGTTGCACAGTTTTATTCTGAGATTTAAAATTTCATGAGGTGACAGCCCTGATATGGCCTGTGTGGTCAGTGGGGCTATAAACAAGATGATTGGATAGGATTGTTGTGTTGACGTTTTATTGTTTGTTACTCTTGTTAGATGCATTGTATAGCATTAAGTTGTATTATTTTGTTGTGTTGCTTTTGTATTGTATTGCATTGCATTTTATTCTCTTGTAATGCATCATATTGTACTGTAATTCATCGTAATGTGCTGTACAACATATGCTTACAGCCGTGGCTGATTTTTGCTGAGTAAAATTGAGTTAGTACCACTTTTTTTTAAAAACAAACTATTCATGCCTGTATGCATGTTTTCCCCTGCAATTTTGTTTGCAAATGTTGTCTGAGGATCTGTAGAGTATGCTAAATGTGCGTTGCACAGGGGACCTTGCTTTATGGGTCCCATCTGTAACAAAAAAAGACAACAAATACTTAGACAGCCACTCACGGTGCAGTGGATGGTAGGGGACTGGGTAGTTTAACTTTGGTTGGGATCAAACCTACTGCCTCTGATTTTCGACAGAGGTGTATTACTTGCGGGTCATCTATCCATTGATGATTTATTTTCTTTTGGCCACATGTCATGTGGTTCCTCTGTTTTTCAAATCTGACTGTGTACACCTGAAGCAGAAGTTATTGCTGGTGGTGTTCATCTTGTCAAAAATGAGGAAGGCAGTTTTGACTTGCTGATTTGGCCTAGGCCAAAAGTTGTGTCAGTTATTGATGTCAGCTCATTGCCAAGGCCTACACTAAAATGTTGTGATGTCAAATGTTGTGTTGAAATTGCCTTCAGCCATGATAAGCTCTTAACAGAACAACCTGCACTCTCCTTCAAAGGAGAATGAATCCTCTGAAGTTGGAGTATGGCTGCCTATATGGCGGGGTACTTGAAAATAGTCATACACGCAAACTTCTCATTCAGTGTGTGCAATTTCAATCTCAGTGATTCCCAGGTGGGATTAGTGAGTCAGAGTGCACATTCTGGGTGACCCCCAGAGTGTTAAGCTGGGGAACAACAACACAACAACATTGCTGATTCCTGTGTGCTTTATTCTTTTTTCAGACGTCTGGAGTGGAGCCTCAAGGTGCAGAATTTCAAGCTGTCTCAGGAGAAGAAAATTGTGGCTGAAATCGACAGTCTGCGTCGCTCAAAGAAGACGTTGATGTGAGTGGTTTAGTCCATGGTTGTTTTCCTCTTTTTGTTACTATTGTGCAGCTGTAGAGTAATGCAGGTGTTCTGTTACTGATTGTTATGTATGTATGTATGGCATGATGGGAGTAGACCTATCTTTCCAGCATTTTTTTCCTATGTTGTGAGCCCTGATATGGCTTTCATAGTTGTTAGGGCTCTAAACAGTATTATGATTATGATTCCTATGTTTTGAAAGAAGATAAAAATGGTAGGTCTGTTTGGAAAATGAATTTTTTGTGTCTTAATCAATTTTTTTCTAAAACATCATCCTCTGTGGATAAAAGTTTTTGTATAATTAACACACACATGCACACACACACACACACACACACACACACACACACACACACACACACCACACACACACACACACACACACACACACACACACACACATTCTAGTAATTTCTGTGGTAGACAAAAACTATTTTGACCAAAAAGATTCTTTGAAGATGCATTTTAGATACTTATAAAAAGCATCTCTTTGCACATGATTGCTAGTTTTGCATTTTTCGTGATACATAATGACCATTGTACAGATATGGTGTTCTTGTGATGACTGCTTTGAGGATGAATACTTACAATGTCTATAGATACATCATTTTGGGATCATTGCAGGCAATACTTGAGTATGAAGAAAGACAAGGATGCCATGCGAGACCAACAGCGAAGAATGCGAGGAGAAAGAGACGTGAGTAGCAGTTGTCTTTCAACTTTATAGTCTTCCAGGAAGCCTTCGTTGGTCAATCTTTGTTTATAATGCAAACATGTTGAAGTTCACAGTGTATGAAGATATAGTCAGAAAATTACCTGTTCTTCTGAACTGTGTTCCTGTTGTCAAGTCATTGTTATGAAGTGATTCAAATACTTACTCACCTGTCGGCATCACTGAGTTCAGTGTTAGTCGCCACACCCAGTGACACCGACATGATCCTCCTTCTCCATGTGCTCTGTTCTTCATTGGCCCTGCTGACTTCATGGATTCTCATGCCACAGGGTTCTTCGGTGATGTTGCCAATGAGAGAAGCTGGTGGTCTGCCTTCTGATTCAAACACAGAACCTCTTTAGATTGTGATCATGCAGCCAGCTACGCTATAGTGTCACAGCTCCTGTATCACACCAGAGGTGCATAAGTCTGATGTCTCAACACTAACTCTCTGACAGCTCATTCAAATGACATTAACAGGTGTTCCTGTAACCTCTGTGACCGTTGAGGAGCAAGGCATCAGAGACCTCAGCTTCTCTAGGGGCCAGCATATTGAGGGTGGCGCCCATCTCCTCTCCCTCGCTGCTTTATCTTCCCTGACCCTAAAGAGGGCAGGTATCCATTTACAGTTGGGTGAACTGGGGGGGGACTGTACTGAAGCCAAGGTGCACGAACGGTCACCCATCCACTGGGTAACTATGCTCAACGCTGCTTAACCTTAGCGTAGGAAGAGTGAGTGCTCTGACCACTGACCTGTCTGGGAAACTCTTTCCCAATATGTGACGCTCCACCACATAATGAGACGGAGTGCACCTGAAGTCAATTTTAAGTTATTGACATGCTATTAATGTGCAATAAAATGGCTATTAAATACAAAAAACAGATTGAAAATCGGACAATTCTGTGCAACATTATTACAAATTGAAATGATAGACTGCAGGATGGGACAAAATGAGAAACGGGCAAGTTTATTTTAGTAACAGGTTGTCCGAATGAGTGCTTTGGTATTTTCAAAACACATTTAAAAGCAAAAGGAATAAAAATTAAGCCTTGATATTTCATTATAAGGTAAATAAACAGATCTAGTTTAATAATCAATCAAAATCTCAAAATCAGCAACCTGCCTTTAAAGGCTCCTAGCACAAAATTGGGTAATGTGCTAAGCGACTCATTTCGTGGTGGAGCGCCACATATATGAATATCAAGGACAAGTTGTGCTAAGAGAGTGTGTTTCTGGTTAGTTTGATTGTTAGTTTGTTTGAATTTGAGTCAGGATGTGTGCATTTTTATCAAGAAAAAAGTAAAGGCTCCTTTTATCACATTTGAATGCTAATGAGTATAGCGACATTTTAGGTGATTTGGCATGTTGACAAACAAACCGTGAGTAAATAATGGCGGGGTAACAAAAAAAAAAGCTTTTTTTTTCTGAAAAAAGTAAAGGTTCCTTTATCACATTTGAATGCTAAAGAGTATAGCAACGTCTTATACGCCGCTCTTTCTCTGTTTCTGGTCCATCGATCTGGAACGACCTTCCTCTCTCCCTCCGGCAAAAGCCTACTTATGACACTTTTAAATCCAACCTCAAGACACACTTATTCCAAACGTAAGTTTTCTCCTTTCCGCTTCCATCTCTTACCTGTCCCTGCCTTCAACATCCACCTGCCAAAGTGCATAACGTTTGTAGGTGTGTGTGCCCGCGCGCGTGTTGCGTGCTTGCGTGCGTGCGTGCGTGAGTGTGTGTGTGTACATTCGAATTTGTTAAAACTGTAAATTGTTGTTAATTGTGTGTTGTGTTGGTCGAATGCAAGCGCTTTGATTTGTTTTTACAAGATATAGCGCTATACAAATTCCATGTATTATTATTATTATTATTATACTGATGTGATTTGGCATGTTGACAAACAGACATGGCGGGGTAAAAACAAAAACAAAAAACCGAACAACTTTATACTGATGTGGTTTGGCATGTTGACAAACAGACCATGTGTAAATAATGGCGGGGTAAAACAAAACAGAAAAAACCCTAACCAACTTCTTGCTGTTTCAGTACTACTTCCACAAGGTGACCCAGCTGAAGCAGAAGGAGGAGAAGCTTCGCTCTGACACCAGCACTCACAGGGCCAGGTCTGAACAGCTCAAGAAAGGTGAGGAGGGCAGCTTCAGGTCTGCATTTCTGTCCCCGCTACCCCCCCTTTCCCTTGTTGGGGTGCTGGGAGCTCTTGTAGTTTAAATATAGCATCCCCACTTTCTGGAAATCTGTGCTAGAAATTTCCTCTTTCCTATCACTTCCTTTGTTTCTGCCTGTGCTCTCACCTCTCTCTGTCTCTCTCTCGCTCTCTCTGTCTCAGTCTCTCTCTGTCTCTGTCTCTCTCTCTCTGTCTCTCTCTCTCTGTCTCTCTCTCTCTGTCTCTCTCTGTCTCTGTCTCTCTCTCTTTATCTCTTTCTCTCTCTCTCTTTCTCTCTTTCTCTCTTTATCTCTCCCTCTCTGTCTCTCCCTCCCTCTCCTCACTCCCTCTCTCTCTCTCCCTCCCTCCCTCCCTCCCTCCCTCTCTCCTCCTCACTCTCCTCTCCTCCTCTCTCTCCTCTCTCTCTCTCTCTCTCTCCTCTCTCTCTCTTCTCTCTCTCCCCCCCTCCCTCTCCCTCTCCCTCCCTCCCCCCCCCTCTCTCTCTCTCTACCCCTCTTGCTTATTTTCTGTCTACCCAGGGCATACTCATGCCTTTTTTTTTTCAAGCAAATCTGAAAGTTTTTCTTATGAACCTTTGTAATGAGGTACCCTGAGCAACATCAGACTTCTAGCTGTGCAAACCCTTCTTGCCTAAAGGGGATAGACTAGGACTGCTGGGCAGGGTCTATGTCACACGGTGGGCCCAGATGCTGTGTGGTTCCTCCTGATGAAAACTGGTGGCCAGGCTGTGATCTTATCTGGGAAGAAGGATCAAGCTTTGTGTTATCCTATGCCTGTCTGAGAGAAAGTGCCATGCCTGCTGTATTTTCTCTGCAGATACAGGTGGACAGGTTTCACTGTCAGTGCTTTTGCTATCGTGGACAGGTTTCACTGTCAGTATTTTTGCTATTGTGGAAAACTCCACTTTCTTCAGTAATATCATTTTGAGAGGATGATAAAGATCATATCAATACCCATCCTCTCTCCAAATTCTGAATGCTTCCATTCAATCCTTGATTTGCTCTGACCTTTCAAACTTTTCAAGTGAGTGTATAGATCTCTAAACTTATAAAAATGGCTTCTCTATTGATAGACTAAAAATGGCTTCTCTGTTGATAGACTGCTTTTTCTGTAAGGCATTGACATACATACACACAAGCATGCCTTCATTTGTACCCTCTCCCCCTTAACACATACTTCTGTGCCACTTCCCTTGAAACCTTGTCCATTTTTGTTTGATGACAAACAAAAAAACCAAACAAACCAAAAAAACTTTTGGAAGTTCCATAACAAAAGACGGAAAACAAAAAGAAAGAAATTAAAGTTTAAGCCCCCCACCCCTAGCTCTGTAAACTAACCCCTTGAAATGAAGTAAATCCTTTATTCCAAGTTGAGACACATTTTGATTGTCACATAAAGGGAGAAAAGAAGAAGAAAAGGGATAAGAAGAAAAAATTTAGGTTGAAAGTCCCTAAGGAAAAATTGGCATAGGCTGTTTATTTCAGATTTGGAAAGGCAGTCCGAAACAAAGCGTCACATGGCATCCATGAGAACAAAGTGTCACATGGTGTCCATGAGAACAAAGTGTCACATGGTGTCCATGAGAACAAAGTGTCACATAGTGTCCATGGTAACAAAGTGTCACATGGCGTCCATGGTAACAAAGTGTCACATGGTGTCCATGAGAACAAAGTGTCACATGGTGTCCATGGTAACAAAGCATCACATGGCGTCCATGGTAACAGCATCACATGGCGTCCATGAGAACAAAGTGTCACATGGTGTCCATGGTAACAAAGTGTCACATGGCGTCCATGAGAACAAAGTGTCACATGGCGTCCATGAGAACAAAGTGTCACATGGTGTCCATGGTAACAAAGTGTCACATGGCGTCCATGGGAACAAAGTGTCACATTGCGTCCATGAGAACAAAGTGTCACATGGCATCCATGGTAACAAAGTGTCACATGGTGTCCATGGTAACAAAGTGTCACATGGCGTCCATGGTAACAAAGTGTCACATGGCGTCCATGGTAATAAAGTGTCACATGGCGTCCATGGGAACAAAGTGTCACATGGCGTCCATGGGAACAAAGCGTCACATGGCGTCCATGGTAACAGTCACATGGCGTCCATGGTAACAAAGTGTCACATGGCGTCCATGGTAACAAAGCGTCACGTGGCGTCCATGGTAACAAAGCGTCACATGGCGTCCATGGTAACAGTCACATGGCGTCCATGAGAACAAAGCGTCACATGGCGTCCATGGGAACAAAGTGTCACATGGTGTCCATGTTAACAAAGCGTCACATGGTGACCATGGTAACAAAGCGTCACATGGCGTCCATGGTAACAAAGCGTCACATGGCGTCCATGTTAACAAAGCGTCACATGGCGTCCATGTTAACAAAGCGTCACATGGCGTCCATGTTAACAAAGCGTCACATGGCGTCCATGTTAACAAAGCGTCACATGGCGTCCATGTTAACAAAGCGTCACATGGCGTCCATGTTAACAAAGCGTCACATGGCGTCCATGTTAACAAAGCGTCACGCGGTGTCCGTGTTGTTTGTTTCAGAGCTGGACAGGCTGTACGAAACCAAGCGTCAGATGGTGTCCATGTACAAGAAACAGCGTGATGACTTTTTTGACGATCGGGAAAAGCGCCGTCATGAGAGCTTCAAGAAACGGCAGGAGGAGAAGCAAGCCTGGCAGGAAGCTCACCGCAAGGAAATGTGAGTGTAGATGTTGAGCCACGCCAATGTCAGATGTGCTGGGCCTTACTTGGCAGGCGCTTAACAGCATCACAACGCATTTTTGCTTATATTACAGACAATAGTTGCTGTTTGAACTTTCCAAGAAGAAGAATTTTACGTTTTTTGGGGGGGGGAGTTTTTTTGTGTTGAAAAATGTTGAGTGATGTGAGCTGCTTAGCTGTGAGTTGTGTCTTTATTTATTATTTTTTTTATAGAAAATCTGTGTTTGGTGGAGTATGTGTATTATATTGCAATGGCAGTTCTTTCAGTATGAATACTTCTACATGTTTTGAAAAATCTGTATTTGAAAGTACACACACACACACACACACACACACACACACACACACACACACACACACACACACACACACACACTTTTGAAAAGTCAGGAGTTAATCCCAGAGAAGTGCAACAGCTTATACCTCTATTACCTCCTTGTCCATCATGGGAGCTTCAAAGGGCTCAATTTGATTTGGAATGCTCCATCTATAAAAAAGAAAACGGAAGTAATATTCTTAGCGCGTATGTGAAAGAACATATTATAAACAAGTATTCATTACATCTTCAAATATACACGGATGGGTCTCTGCTCAATGGTACTGAAGGAGGTCTAAATCACCTATCTGAAGGGTTTTTTGACGATCGGGAAAAGCGCCGTCATGAGAGCTTCAAGAAACGGCAGGAGGAGAAGCAAGCCTGGCAGGAAGCTCACCGCAAGGAAATGTGAGTGTAGATGTTGAGCCACGCCAATGTCAGATGTCTCATAAATAGACATAGGTCTAAATCTGAAGGGAGTCTAAATCACCTTGTAGTGAACGGACATTAAACCAATGAGAAGAAGAAGAAGAACTGAAGGAGGTGCAGCTTTCATCACTCCTTCATTACAGGTTGAAAAACTGTACCACATTGGGAAAAACCACTCAATTTTCACAGCAGAGCTGACAGCCATTCTGATGGCTTTAAATTATTTACTTGATTTTCCTAGGACCATTGTGAAGGTGGTGTTATGTGTTGATTCAAAATCAGTGCTCCAATCCCTTAAAAACTCTGGGTCAAAAGTAAGACAAGAACTTATCACTGAAATATTACATCTTATACATTTTCTAATCCTAAGAGGCACTGATGTCACCTTTTGCTGGGTACCTTCTCATTGCAATATAGTATTCAGTGAAAAGGTGGATAGAGCTGCTAAAAATGCGGCAATGCGTTTTGATTGTGCTGATACTTTGAACATACCAATGTCTGTCGATGAGAATTATACTTTGATTGAACATGCATGCTGGAAACATGTTAGAAAAAAACAAGAAGACGCTGGATTTTCTCATCATCATGTTTCCTTTTCTGACCTTAATCATATTCTCTGTGTACGTTTTGGGCTGGATAAATTGCGTCTTAGATCGGTCATTTGTCTCATAAATAGACTTAAATTAAATGCCTTCCAAACGAAGTATGCTAAAAATGTGCGTTGCATATGTGATGGGACGATTTCAGTTAGTCATATTCTTTTTGACTGTCCCGTTTTAAAACAGTGTCTTCCCATCACACGTGAGAACTCTCTGGACAGTATTTTAAGTAACTGTGTGTTGCTGTGTGAACTCGCCTTACCGCTGAAGAAGAGTCCAATTGACAGTTTACTATAGTGTTTATGAACATGTCAGTAGCTTGTTTACGAGACAGAGACATTGATCTCGTGCTCTTTTGTTAATTTTCTAAAAAGTTCTGATTGATTGTTTAGGGTTTTAATGTTCACTTTTGGTGTTTTTATTTACTTTTTGTTTCTACCATTGGTTATAAGTTCTACAAGTAACATTATTCGTTTGCTTTTTTTGTTTTTTTTTGTTTTTTTGTTTTTGTGTGTCTAATATTACTTATGTGAACAGACATTAAACTGAAGAACAACACACACACACACACACACACACACACACACACACACACACACACACACACACACACACACACACAGTCTCACCCAAAAGACTTTTGTGCTGGGCAGAGAGGAGTACGAAGCGCAGAAGCTGCCGTACGAAGACCACATCTGCCTGTGCAACACACTGATCAACTATCTCCATCGCTTCATCTCCAACACGGAGCTGGAGTCCTGCTCTCCGGGGGTCACCGTCACTCCGCCCGCCCCTCTCTCCTCCCCTTGTGACGAGTCTCCTCCTCCTTCCTCTGGTCAGTCATGTGTGTGTGTGGGTGTGTGTGTGTGCGTGTGTGGGTGTGTGTGTGCGTGTGTGTGTGTGTGTGTGCGTGTGTGTGTGTGGGTGTGTGGAAGAGAGTTTGTATGTAGGGCATGTCTGCTGCAAATGGCATGTGTGTTTGTGTGTCTGTGGTGTGTGTGTATACATATGTTTATCTGTGTGTGTATATATATGTGTGTGTGTATGTATTTCTCAGTGTGTGTGTTTCTATTGAGTATGCGAGTGTGTGAGCGTGTCTTGTCTTTCTGTCTGAGAGTTTTGTAAGGTTTGTATGGATGGCCAGAGAGTGTTTGGGAGATGTAGGTGACACGAATGGATGCTTTTGTAGCCTACATGTGTCTAATTCATGCCTGCCTGTGTGTTCCAAGCCTCTCTTACTGCGTTAACCCTCTTGCATTCGGATTCTCTGAACAATTTGCCCCTAGATTTGGCATTCTATCGCAAAATTAGGTCAGGCACACACGCCTTTTCCTCCTTCTAAGTACATACCAGCAGCTATAATTATTTTCAGGCTCAAAGCAGGCTCTGTGCCTATGACCTGATAAAGCTTTGACATATGATAGCAATTAGTGATGGTCACTGCGTGATGGGAAACTACTGTGTGTAAATAAAAATCCCAGCCAATCCTGGTTCAGGATTCAGGGGAGAGAATGATTAATCCCAGCAAATCCCAGTTCGGGATTCAGGGGAGGGAATGATTAATCCCGGCAATCCTGGTTTGGGATTCAGGGGAGGGAATGTTAATCCAGGCAAATCCTGGTTTGGGACTTAGAGGGTTAATGAAATGTGTGTCACTGTGACGCAGGCCCTGCAGAGGAGCTGGAGGATGGACAGTACGTTCTGCTGCGCAAGTCCGAGGACGACAACTACGTCTCCTGCTCTGCCAAGCATGCAGCACGCAAACAGCGCCGCAGCCGAAAACAGTCCGTGGTGAGTCAATATTTTCATTTTGTTTTGTTTTGTTTCGCCAGGTGAAAGCAGTGTTCATGCTTTTACTGGCTCGGATGTTGGACTCAGTTACTGCACACACATCTCCAAATCGCTCCATCCTGACTCTTGTGGATAATGTGAACACTCTAGTCAGGAGTGGTGGACACTGTAGTGAAGTGGCTACAACCCCCTGACTTTAATCCTGTGGGCCCATTAATTCGGGGGGTGCTGTCAGTAGCAGCATCTGGTAAATTGAAGGAATGGTTGTTTTCTTTTTTATGATCTCCCAGGTCAACTTAAACTGCAGATCTGCTAGTGCCTTAATTCTCTGTATGTATAGGCACATGGAGGATATCACACATGTACACTAAAAATCCCATAATTCATGTAGAGTTCATCAGGTTTCACCTTCACCTGTCCCGTAGTCCATGGACCGTGGGGGCACAACTGAAGATTTTGAAACCAGCCTCCTCCACTCCCCATGGACATCACCGGGTTACAGAACCTTAAAAACTCAGCATGCATCCTGGAAAAAAAATGAACTGCTCTGAAGTCGGAATGTGTCGGCTGAGGCCAGCAGGGCAGACCTCCTGCTATAGAGTAACAAGCACAGGAGAAAACTGGGTACTATGCATCCCACCCTGTGAGGGGAGGGAACACAGAGAGGAGAAAGATAAGACTGCTGTGTGGTAAGAGGTCTTCTTCTTCTCCTCCTCCTCCTCCTCTTCCTCCTCCTCCTCCTCCTCCTTCTCCTCCTCCTTCTTCTTCATCTCTCGTTGGCTTTACACCGTCAGATGTGTCTGGGAAAAAAATAATTAGCATGTCCTTTCCAGCTCCGTTAAAGAAGTAATAGTACAGAAATTTACACAGGTGTGGGGGGTGGGGTTGTGGTTTTCAGGTAAAGCGGATTACTCACACCCCTGAGGTGCTGGCTCAGTTCCTGCAGCTCACCCTGAACGCGCCCACCACTGTGGCCGAAATTCTGGCTTCTATGGAGCAGCTCAGGGCCAGAAAAGTGGGTTCTTGATATGGGTTTGTGTGTGTGTGTGTGTGTGTAGTGTGTGTGTGCGCGTTGTGTGTGTGTGCATTCGTGTGTGTTTGTGTATGTGTGTGTGTGTGTGTGTTCGTGTGTGTGTGTGTGTGTTCGCGTGTGTGTGTGTGTGTGTGTGTGTGTGTGTTCGTGTGTCTGTGTGTCTGTGTGTGTTCATGTGTGTGTGTGTGTGTGTGTGTGTGTGTGTGTGTGTGTGTGTGTGTGTGTGTGTGTGCGTGCGCGCGTTCGTGCGTGTGTGTTTGTTTGTGTGTGTGTGTGTTCGTGTGTGTGGGTGTGGGTGTGGGTGTGCATGTGTGTTTGCCTGCCTGCATGTGGGTGTGGGTGTGTAGTGTGTGTGTGTGTAGTGTGTGTGTGTGTAGTGTGTGTGTGTAGTGTGTGTGTGTGTGTAGTGAGTGTGTATAGTGAGTGTGTGTGTAGTGTGTGTGTGTGTGTGTGTGTACTGAGTGCGTGTGTGTGTGTGTGCAAATATTTATTTTATTTTATTTATTTGTTTATTCTTTTATATCGAGGATAATGGAGTAAGCACACATGTACTTTTTTACATGCAGTCCCCATGTGTATGCAGTTTTTAAAATCTTGTCATCTTGTCATTGTGTGTATGTGTGTGCGTGCGTGCATGCATGCGTGCGTGTGTGCCTGCATGCATGTGTGTGTGTGCACCTGCATGCGTGTGTGTATGTGTGTGTGTGCATGCATGCGTGTGTGTGGATATGCATGTATGTTGTGTCATAGACTGAATGTACATTATAAACTGATAATACACACACACTGACAACTTTAATCATTTTTCTCTGTATTTTTTCTCCGCACACACACACACACACACAGATGTTCTACGAGCGGGAAGCAGAAGTGAAAAGCGAACTGTCGGTGACAGAGAGTGCGCAGTGCGAGGTGTCCCGACAGGCCAGTCACACCGAGAGCATCGACGGCCTGTGCGAGTCACGCCCCAGCGACCACATCATGGAGCAGCTGCTGCTCTCCGTCTCCGACCACATCTGCTCCGATTCGGACGACGTCGCCGACGAAACGGAAAACGTCGCTGCCACCACAGACTTGAGGAGCCCCCGGTGCTCTAAATGCTCATCTTCAACAGTGTCTCAAAGTGCGGAAGTGGAATCGTCTCACAGCGGGTCCAGATCCGAAGGGTCAGACTCGACTCCGCGTGGCTCGCTCACGGCGGAAGGAGCGTGTGGGGGGACGGAGGAAGGTCATGTGGCGTGTGACGCTTCCGTGCCCGATTCTTCCACAAACCAAGACTCCAGCTATGCAACTGTGCCCACTGTGTTGAACTGGGACATGGCCAGTGATGTGTTCTATGCCAGAAAAGCTCAACCCGCTCATACAGACTTTTCCGACGTTTGCTCAGAGTTTGCCTCAAAGACAGTGATGGACAGGAGCTCCCTAGGTCAGGAAAGACAGCCGGGTCACTCCGAGGATCGTGGGAAAGGTCATATATGTGAGTGTAAAGGGAGGCAATCGACGTCTCCAGACAAGCCATCGTCTAACTGTGATAACACCAGCAGAAAAACGACTTTGGTCGCCGACAGCTCGCAGTCCTCGTCTTGCCTGGAGGAGTTCCCTGCCCTTGTGAGGGGCGGGGGGGCTGTGGAGGGGCGAGGTGAGGGTGTGGGGCGGGACACCTTGTTCCTGCCAGGTAAGCAGGCAGGTGTGGCGGAATCCACCCGGCTGTGATGACTCAGGGTTGTGTGTGTGTGGTTTTGGGGGAAAACACCTTGTGTTCAGCAGTGAAGGAGGATTGTTAACCACAGTGGATATTTATCACATCAGCTCCGATATTATGTGGAGGCGTGGTACTGGAGAGAGAGAGAGAGAGAGAGAGTGGATCCTTCAGTTTGGAATCACTTGAGGATTGAAGACTTTTGGTGAATGATTGTGTAGGATGTGTGAGTGTGTGCGTGCGGGGCGGGCGGGCATGTGTGCATGCATGTACACACACTCTAGAATGGAAATTATACACGTTTTTTGATGTGTGGTTGTGTTGAATGTACGCGAATGGATTTCTTCATGCACTTCTCCTTGTTAGTGGTGGTGGTATTGGCCTTTTCTTCGTTCTTGTGTTAAGATTGCGTCAGTCGACCTGGTTATGTGGCCGTGAACATAACTCAAAACGTTTGGTTTTCAAGTTCATTCCATTTGAAATGACTCAGGTTTTCATTGGTCTTTGCGGGCTTTTTGCAAGTGTACTGAATGCAGGTGTGTTGAATATTCACTGTTCATTCAAGTAGATATGTTGTGTAAGTGAACAGTGAAGACAGAGGCATGTTCAGTGTAGTTCATGGTGTTGCTCAAGAACAAGGTCTGAGGGCTTCAGCTTAGCACAAGGGGTCAGTCACACACCTGCCAACCATTTCCTTTTTTCCTGGATTTTTTTTTCCTGTTTGTAGCCGAGATTCTGGTTTTTAAGAACATTTTTGGGTTTCCAAAATTCCTTCCCCCTCACCCTTCCTCCTAAAAAATAAGCTTTAATAGAGTAGAATGTCAACACACGTGTCAAGTTTCCAACACCACTCACCAAGATGTTGCAGAAAAGGTTCAGGGCAAATTCTGATAGCTGTGCCTATCACAAGTTTGTTTGCAAATACAAGGATTTTCCATACACTGGTCAGTTTTGACAAGGTGATGCCTTCCGCTGCAATCTTATCTGTGTCATTGTGATTTTAAAATTTCAGGTGGCAGACAAAATGGCATTTCTGGACCTAAGGAGACAAGTTGTTAGTTCTGGCATAGTAGCTCTGATTTCAACTCTCTTGCAACACCAGATTCTCAAAAACTCTGATTTTATTTTTTTGTGAGTTTTTAGCACTGGTTCTAATGCGTGGATAAAACAAAGCGAGAAGTAGCCCAGTAGATGACAATGTTCCAAGGGAGGCAATGGCTGATGATGCACATGTGCATGAATTAAGTCAAGGAAGTTGCGTATTGATCGCTCTATCTGAATAAACATATTGTGTCCATTGAAGTTCAAAGTAACCCAGCAAAATGTGCATTAAATGCTGAATAGCTGATAAAAGCAGAGTTCAGAGACTAGATACCACAGTAGCTCAACAAAATAACTTTTTGTTTGTTTTTTTCTGCTTAGCATATGATAAACTGTTTGATCCTGCCGGCAATAGTGGATAGATATATCTATGTGAAGCTGTAGACAGCTACCAAGAGCCGACAAAGTCTGGCCCAGATTTGACTCTCTGTTAAGGATTCATTTGCCATCATATATTTAAATGAAATCAAAAGCAACAAAAATCATTGCAACTAATGGTCAACACTTGTCTCCAAACAATTATATTCACTAATCTTGTACTCACCAAAGCAGACACGATAAGTGCATAGACACAGGGAGACTGGATGTCTAAAAAAGCACATGAGTGCTTATTCTATTACCCTCGATATAAAAAGAATAAATAAATAAATAAATAAGTGTAATTTCAGTCTCCGCCTTTCATTTCAAATTGTGGCACACTGTTTATTTTCTTGATTTCGATATCATCCTGTCAGGAGATGATCTTAACCATACTGAATGCTTTTAACATCAGGGGGCTGTCTGTACCCCCTGACCCCAACTTTCTCAGGAGGGGGACAAGCGCCCCCCCCCCCCCCCCCCCCCCCTCCAGTAAATTCCATTTTTTAAATTCTCAAAGGTTGGCAGCTGTGGGAACATAGCCAGTATGACAGAGGGTTGAACAAATAGAAACACATTCACGAGGCAATATTTTCAGCTTCATGCAATGTTTTTTTTTTTTTTTTTTAAAGGTATGGCGTTTTCATGAATATTTTGATTGTCATGCTCTGATGGTTAGGTTATTTTTGACAGTTTGGGTGTCGGGCTGTTGTTTTCTTTAGTTGACTAGAGACCTGTAGAGGTGGCAGCATCTGCAGTATGACATTGTGAGACAGCAGGTTTGTGTACCTTTCAGGAGTGAAAAGAATGAACAGGTGTGTAAAGGTGTGACAAGTCCAGACCTGTATTTCTGATACTTAGTAACGCAGTGGATTTTTGTGTGTGCAGGCATTTTGTGTTTTTTTTTTAGCAAATTTGTTTCCCCCGGTGGGATTTTTAAACTTTTACATCACTTGATCATTTTGTTTTCTTTATGCAGACTCGACAAAGCCATCACAATGCATTGAGGAGATGATTATTGCAATTCTGAATAGTATAGATGTATACATGTGTTACAGTGGGTTGGTCCATCTCTGTCTTTTCTTTTTTCTTTTTTTATATTTGGAAACACACATGCACGCATGCACAAGCACGCGCGCACACACACACACACACACACACACACACACACACACACACAACACACACACACACACACACACACACACACACACACACACACCAACACACACACACACATTGCCACATGTTACAAATTTTAACTCATTTTTTTTCGCGCTTTTATGACAAAGTATGGAAGGCCTTTTATCATTCATCAATAGATCATAGGAACTATATTGAGTTTTACACAGCCAGTATTTTTAGCTGAAAAATTCAGCATTTGTTTAAATATGCATGGTTTTTTTGTCTTTTTTTTAAAGGTCATCATTATTTTGTAGGTGTTGATAGTTTATAGAATTCTGTTTTCTAGGTAGATGTTTTAAGTAGGGGGAGGGGAGAAATCACTAGCTTTTGTCATTGCTACTGTTTATTTGTTTTGTTTATAAACCACTAAAGCAATGTCTCTTTTCCAAACCGTCGTGCATGTGTATGCCAGAGACACATATGTTTGGCCGTTTCAGCAGATGTCATTGTTGTTTGGAATGGGAGTGAATGACTGACTGGCTCTGGACTTTATTACACGGGAACCAAATTGGATGCGCCACAAGTAATGAACATTTGATTTTGTGTGGAAGAAACACAGTTGAATGCATGTGCCACAAGTTTTCAATATGTATTTGACTTTGTGTTGAAAAAAACACAGTTGGATGTATGTGCCGCAAGGTTTCAATATATATCTAACTTTGTGTCGAAAAAACAAAATTGAGTGCCACAATATTTTAGTTTTTGATTTTTGTATTAACAGAAGAAAAGTGGATGTGCCACAAGGTTTCATTATCTTCCTTTGAGTAGAAGAAACAAAGTTGAGTGCCACAAGATTTCACTGTTCGATTTTTGTATCAACGGAACAAAAGTGGATGTGCCACAAATATGTAAGCATTACCTTTCTTTTTTGTTTTTAAAGGACGTATGCTACTTAAAATCAGTAATTCACACCTGTCATGGTAATTGTCAATGGTGTCTAAATTTCAGAATGTTTGTTTTTGTTGGCTTTTTTCCCCAGTATGTTTGCTAAGACAGAATCTTGACTGTAACTACTTCTGTTTCCTCTGTGGCCTTATGTGCATGACTGTGTTGTCATTATGTACAGACTGATTTTGATATGAAACAGTCACTGACAGTGTGGAATAGGCCTTGCGAGTTATGTCACAGCGTCTGTGATAGCAAATAGCGTGTAAGATAATGTGTTTGTGATATGTTTGTTTTTGTTGTTTCCATGGAAACCAGATTGTCATGGGGCAGGGAATGTTGGACCTTTGTGTATGTGTGTGTTTTATATCTGTATGTGTGTGTTCATGTAGAATGATTCCTAACGTCTTTTGCGTGGCATAACCAGTCAAACCTTGCTAAAAGAAATTGTTTTTTTCCAATTTCAAAGAGTTTTCAAAGGACGCGTGTCCTCAGTGCATTTTTGGAGTAGGTGATAGTGAAAATTCAGCAGTGTCAGTGGTTTTGTTGCAAGCTTGTGATATGTACTATAATGTTATATATATAATGGGAGTCTTTGACCATGGAATGATGATAATGAGTTATTCACGGTTGTTATGCTCAATAATTCAGTAGGTTTTTATGAAGTGGAGCGGGTCATATCTTAGACAGCATTGTGGGAAGATTGATAATAACATCAAGGCATGATGAGTTTTAACTTGTAGTCACATTGATGTCTAAAAACTGATCACAGCTAAAGTACTTTATTTTGACAGTATATTCTCACAATGGACAGAGTACAATCTGCTGTGTATGTATCTCCCCTTTTTGTTTCAACATATAGAAATCCATCCATCCATGTGCACTGTGCAGCACTGCAGTATTGGACAAACCTGACTAACATAGATCTCTCAATGAGGAGAGCCATGCTGGCTTCTGTTCCTCGGTTTTCTGATCGTCTGCTTCTTCAGCTTTACCTGTAGTGGATGGATTCTTCTTCTCTTCTCTCGTTTGCTTTAAACTGTCAGATGTGTCTGGGAAAAATAATGACATGTGCTTTCCAGCTCCTCTTGTGGGCCGTACTGCTTGGTCTGTAGGGTTATCTCCGTCGGCCACACTTTCTTCCTCAGGTCGCTGAATAGCGTACACCTCTAAAAAGATGTGCTCATCTGTCTGGTTTTCTTTACTACAGGCACACAGGGGAGAAGGAGCGGGTTTCAGCTTTGTGGACATATGGTGGTTTAGCCTGTTGTACCCAATGCGGAGTCTTAGAATTATGACTTGTAGTGGATGGATAGTTCTAGGGAATTTGGAAAAAGAAGAAAAAGGATGGATAGTCACACACTTGTGCCAGCTCATGGTGGTGTCGACCTACATGAGTTTTGGCATTGAAAGGCGACTAGTGGAGCAATCCTGGTGGTTCAGTTTATCTGATTGAAAGTAATATTCATGTTCTTTGTTTTCCCTCTGTTGGTTCAGTTTTAAAATGTGACGAGATGATAGCCCCGATATGGCCTATGTGGTCGGCAGGGCTATAAGCACCATCATTGGATTGGATTGGATTGTTGGTTCAGGTTATCTGATTGAAAGTAATATTCGTGTACTTTGTTTTCCCTCTGTTGGTTCAGGTTGTCTGATTGAAAGTAATATTCGTGTACTTTGTTTTCCCTCTGTTGGTTCAGGTTGTCTGATTGAAAGTAATATTCGTGTACTTTGTTTTCCCTCTGTTGGTTCAGGTTGTCTGATTGAAAGTAATATTCATGTACTTTGTTTTTACTCAGATGGGAAACTGGGTGTGAAGCTGAAGCGTGTGCATGCATGGTTAGTTTAAAAGCTGGATTGGGAAAAAGGCGGGAAACAAGGACATGTTCACTGACATCTTTAGTGTGGTCTCTGTGCCTTTTATGAATGGATGAGGGTTTTTTCTTCTTGTTTTGGGTTTTGTTGTTGTTGTTGTTGTTATGTTTTGGTTTATGTTCATTCAGCTCACCATGACAAGTATTTTTGTCACTTCCTCCTTTCTTTTCTTGTCTTTTAAAAAAAAAATCTATTTTTGATCTGTCACTTTCATGTTGAAGCTTAACTCATTGCTGACTGTGGGCATGTGGGTTAATGCCTCAGACAAACTACTGCTGCCACTGAGGGAAAGAAAACGTTGTGCATGAATATGATTAATTAAGGAAACGCTACTTCACTCATCTATGTCCTTGAGTACAAAGATTCTGCTTTTATTTTTCAGTCATGGAATTATCGCAGGTCTGAGCTCTTTGCCAGAGACGAATTGTTTCTGTCTGTGAAAAGTAACACCGTGATTTTTTATTTCAAATTTCTTTGGATTAAGTATGTGTGTCTGTGTGTGTGTGTTTGTGTGTTGTTGTTTTTTTATTTACTCTTTTGTATTGAGGATAATGTGTTTGTCTTTGTGTGTGGTTTTTTGTTTTTGTCTTGGGTATTTTTGTGGGGTTTTTTAATTATTAGATCTTGGCAGAACAAATACAGGGCAGTAATTAATGATTGTGACAACAACAAAAAATAGAAACATGAGGAAAACCACTTGGTTTGAAAAGAAGTAGGTAGCACTTGGGAAACCAGTTGAATGAATGTAGTAGGCTACAGATATATAAGAGGTATGGAGTGGTACGCTGGTCACGTCAAGTGGAATTGTCATTGTTTTCGGGTTCATGAAGACTTGAATTTGAGGATGTAGCATGTTAACATAACATGGTCTATGTAAAAACACGAAATTTGTGAACAACAGAAAAACAGTCTCCAGCAGTCTCCTCAGGGTCTGTACCTGTTACCTCCTCACAGTTCCTTCCCTTGATTATCAGTCATCAGTTATCGACATCCACTGATATTTAAAATCATATTCTTGAAAGCTATCGCTGAAGTTCGATTGCTGTATAATTTTTTTTTATTTTTAAAAAGGCCTTACATGAAAAATCTTACCATTGGTAAGATCTTGGAGCTCAAACTGAGGGGAAAAAAAGAAACAACCCCAAAAAGATATTTAAGTATTATTATTGGTAGCTTGAATTGTTTTTTTGTATGTCTAGACACACTGTCATATTGTTGTTTGTTTTTTTCAATGTATAGGATGGTAACAACAACAACAACAACAAATGTTTGCTGGCATGATTGTGTCACTCATTCCCTTGCTAAAAGAGAGGAAGAAAAGGAAAAAAGAAACCACAAGATTGTGCCTTCACATGTGTGTAAGTTTGTGACTTAGTAGCGAGTGTTTGTGAATGTGCTCGTTACATTAAGTGTGTTATCATGCATGTCAGATGTGCATATTGCTGTGCACACGTGTGTGTTTAGATGGTGGTGATTCACCCATACCGTTCTTTCCATTGAGCACAGATTAGCCACAAGAAAGCTTTGAGATTGTGTAAGTGTGTATATGAAGGGGTGTGTGTGTGTGTGGTGTGTGTTGTGTGTGTGTGTGTGTGTGTGTGTGTGTTGTGTGGTGCGTGCATGCGTGCATGCGTGTGTATGTCTGTGTGTGTGTTAAGGTGCAAATGTATATCATTCACCGATATGGCCTTCATGGTTAGTAGAGCTATATATGGAATAAACTCTGTTGAACATTAGCTGCAAGGGAAAAAAAAGAAAGAAAAGAAATGGCAGATATAGGGAATTCAGTTGTGTGTGTTAGTGCATGTGTCCTGTTTTATTGCATATTGTAAGAAATGGGGGGGGGGGGGCATAATGGAAGCATGGAGAGATAGCATGTGTGTGTGTGTTAAGTCATGCCACTCTGTCCATTAAATTTAGCAGGAAGAGGGAGTGCAGATTGTTAAAGTATAGAAAGATTGTGGTTGAGTGTGTCTGTGTCTGTGTGTGTCTGTATCTGTGTGTGTCTGTATCTGTGTGTGTGTGTATTTGACAAAGATGTTACCATCGAAACACACAAAAGCTTAGCAATAGAATTCTCTTCACTCTTGTGGGGGCATTTTATTTCACAAGTTGTTTTTTGGAGGGTTTTTTTTTTCCTGGAAAAAAAGGAGGAAAAGTTTGTGACAGATAATGGTTTGTTTGCTGATAAATGAATTCTTGCTTTCTGCCAGTCGACAATCTGTTGATGGATTTGTTAATGTTGGGTTTGTGATGCTGTTACTCCTTGTTGTGATGCTCATGTGGATGCTGCATGTGCAGATGAGGTTTTATGTTTTGTTAATATGTGGGATGGGGGGGGGGGGGTTCTACTTTTTTGTGTTTTTCTTCTCCATTGCAATTCTGTATCATTTCATATTGCACAAATGTTATCATGATTTGATAGCTTATTTTGGTCAGGGATCTGTGTATTTTGATTCTTCGCTTCTAACAGTAGGATTAAAGTTTTTTTTGTTTGTTTTTGAAATATATTTTTTCTTCAAATTTTTGACAGTAGTATCAAAGGTTCTATTTTGTTATTTTTTTCTTAACTTCTAATCATGGTAGGAAAGTTTTTATACATATATTTTTTTCTTCACTTTTAACGTTGGTAGCAAACTTTATATATATATATATATATATATATATATATATATATATATATATATATATATATATATATATATATATATATATATAGTGTATACAATATATTTTATATACTTTTTTTTTAAACAGAAGTATCAAGTTTATATATATATATATATTTTCCCCCCTTCACTTCTTTCAGTAGTGTCACAGTTTTTATTCTGTATTTGTTTTTCTTTACTTCTAACAGTAGTCTCAAAGTTTTTGAATGTGTGAATGAGGACTTTATCTATTCATTTAGTAAGACATTTATTTCATATAACCATTTTTCTTTGTTCCCCCTTTACTCATGGGTTTGGTTTGTATTTTTGGTGTGTGTGTGTTTTATGGTTTTTTGTTGTTGTTTTTTTTATGGCAGGAAGACTAATTTTTGCCTTAGAAATTGCTGTCCTGTCCTTTTGGATTTTGTACCTGTATCAGTTGCTCATGACATTACGATCAGCATTCTGTTTTACACTGGTGGAAGTGGAAGGGGACACATAGGGTTTTGATTTATGCACAGCATTTGAGGGGATGGGACAGCTCAGCGGTCAGAGTGCTCGCTTTCCCCAGCCAGTGTTAAGCAGTGTCAAGCATGGTTACCACTTGGATGGGTGACTGTTTGTGCGCTTTGGCTTCAGTACAGTTCCCCCAGTTCACCCAGCTGTAAATGGGTACCTGCTCTCTTTAGGGTCAGGGAAGGTAAAGTAGAGAGGGAGAGGAGATGGGTGCCGCCCTCAATATGCTGGCCCCTAGAGAAGCTGAGGTCTCTGACGCCTTGCTCCCCTACGACCATACAGGTTATGGGACACCTTTACCTTTTTATTTGAACCAGACAACAACTAAGTGAATGGATAATTTTGAGAAAGTCGTCTGCAAGCCCTGAAATTAGAAATATCTGCATGGAGTTTGATATCACCTCTCCTTAGGGTCAGATTACCCGTTATTATGTGCAATGCCATACTAGCTTTTATAGATTGGGGGGGGGGGGGGGGGGGCAGCAGCAGCATGAAAGGGCTTTGTGTTTGTTCAAAGCTGACATGTGGATTGTATGATATTGTGGTTGTGGTATACATTTAGCAATAATTCGGCTCAGTCATGTGGCATCTTTGTTGAAGCAGTGGATGCAGCAATATAAGTGCTCAGAAAATTGTGTGTAGACATACAGTAGTAGTTTCTGGTATACTGACTTTTTGATGCTTATTTTTAAAATGAAAGCTACGGGACAAGGGGTATGTGTGTGTGTGTGTGTGTGTGTGTGTGTGTGTGACAATTTTTGAACCTGCCTGCATTTCTGATGTTTCAGCTCAGACTTGGCAATAATAGTTTTGAGAATTGGGAGTGAAGCGATAAAGTCTTTACCTGTAGTGTACCCAGATCATCGTCACGTTTTAGCTTGTAGTCAGGGGTTTGTAAGAGAATGTGGTTGTTTCACTTTTGTTTCAACGTGTGTAAAAACTGTCTCATTTTTATAAACAGTTCATAGCAGCAAATGTAGGGCATGAGGGTTTGGTTGGTTATTTGCCTATTATTTTTCTTTCTTTTTGTAGGGGTGGGGGTGGTATTGTTTATATTCCTAAATCGTAGGGCTATGTGAATAAATTGGGTTGTAAGATATGTTTCAGAATTGGTGTTCAAGACATGGAAACCACAATGTGGATTCAATGTTTGGTTTTTTTCTCTTTGTTGTGTGTGTGTGTGTAAACACACTTTGTGTTTGTCATTGTGTGTGTGTGTAAACAAACTTTGTAGTTTGTCATTGTGTGTGTGTGAACACACTTTGTGTTTGTCATTGTGTGTAAACACTTTGTTTGTCCTTAGGTTGTGTTTGTGTAAACATACTTTGTGTTTGTCATTGTGTGTGTGTATACACACTTCATGTTTGTCATTGTGTGTATGTATACACTCTGTATTATCATTTTTTTCGAGTGTGTGTGTTTGTCCAATGGTTCAGACGGAGACTTTATTGGTTTATGATATTCACCATCCAGGGAACAGGAAATACAGGAGGCATAGGCTGCACCATGACAATAGCTGAAGTAGCATGATGGATTCATTCCATGTTGAGAATGTGTTGATTATTATTGACAGTGTTATGAATCGGGGGTCTTTCAGCATACATTGGTCTTTCCTTCATCCACAATAACGTTATCAGAATGAAATTGTATTTAAACGAGCTTGCAGTGAGGGTGTGAAAAGCGCAAATTGTTTTGATACAGTTGTCGTTATGTCTGATACTATGAACCAAGATGAGATGCTGATTGCAAGTGATTGACCATGATGATCACCACACACAGTACGAAATTATTTTTATATATGGATTTCTTGTTTTTGTTGTTGTTGTGCATGCATTTGACAACAATCAGGATTGGGAACTGCTCTTTTGTCATGTTGACTTATATGTAGTATTATTCATGTGATTGTGTGCCTATCTATTTATATCAGGGTTGGGTCACTGTGTGTGTGTGTGTGTGTGTGTGTGAGTGAGAGTGATGTGCTGGTTGATGAAGATATTCCAGCTGTATGCCTTTCGAGTGTGAAAAAAAGAGAAAATACTGTTTGTGGTATTCGGCTGATCTTACATATTGGTCACGCCATACTTGTCAGCAATGCCTAAAGGCTGTTTTAAAACTGGCGATTGATATTGGGGAAAAAATGAATGAATAAAATTTAAAAAATGAAGAAAAAATGTTTTGATGGTGGTTGTTTGCGGTGTTGAATTCTTCTGTTGATTTGTGTGTGTGTGTGTGTGTGTGTGTGTGTGTGTGTGTTTACAGTTTGTGAGTTTTTTTTCTTCAGTATACAAAACTTTTGATACAATGTGTTGTGGTATGTTCCTCAGCTTAACACTCTGTGGGTTACCCATAGTATGCACTGTGACTCACTTTTTCCACCTCGGAATCACTATAAAGACATTTAAACCAGGCAGTTAGATCGCCAGCTCAGCACTGTAATGACCAGGCTATCCAGTCCCCCTGGGCCCATCACATTATGGGGTATGGTGCTCTACCACACTATGGGGATGGGGACGGGATAGCCTAGTGGTCAGAACATTGCACTCGCAATTTGATGATCTGGGTTCGATTCCCGTCTGAGGGAACTTTTCCCTTGGAGTTAGCATCAGCGCTGACTCCACTCTTCCTAAAAGTCCTTTGGATGAGATTATGAGTAGGCCATTGTGACCTGGTGGGAACAGATGATGAGATTTACAAAACTGCATACACATGGGGACTGGATGTAAAAAAAAAAAAAAGCACATGTTGACCCTTTCATTGCTATCATACTTTGCTCAGGCACATGCTGGACGAAACGGAGAGAGCCTTGAATCATGACGAACAGCGATCATTTACTGAACATTGCTGGCGACCGTTTCTATGACGAATGCTGTTTGTCAATAGCACAGTAAAGAGGTTAAACCTGTTCCGCCTTTCGGAAGAATATGCCACTGAAGTGCAAATGGGAATGGATGACAAAAGTTGACATGCACACTAGTGGTGTTGAAACATCATTCCTGAAGTCGGGGTGCATATTGTGGCTACCTGAATGAAGGGGGGGGGGGGGGGGGGGTACAGTTGCTTATATGCAAAATTTCACCACTGGTGTACCTTGGAGCTCTAGCAGAGGACCGTGAAAAATCTGTTAAATCAGTTAATGAGTTCGACGAAAAAGAAAAAGAATATGATGAGTATGACATTCTAGATAATGAGTTCGATGAGAAAGAAAATGGAAAAGATCATGATTTTCTAGATAATGAGTTCAGTTCAATGAAGAAGAAAAAGGAAAAGAAGATCATGAGTATGATGTTCTAGATAATGAGTTCGATGAAGAAGAAAAAGAATACAATGAGTATGACATTCTAGATAATGAGTTCGATGAGGAAGAAAATGGAAAAGATCATGATTTTCTAGATAATGAGTTCAGTTCAATGAAGAAGAAAAAGGAGAAAGAAGATCGCAAGTATGATGTTCTAGATAATGAGTTCGATGAAGAAGAAAAAGAATATAATGAGTATGATATTCTAGATAATGAGTTCAATGAAGAAAAAAAATGGAAAAGAAGATCACAAGTATGATGTTCTAGATAATGAGTTCAATGAAGAATGAAAAGAAGATAATGAGTATGATATTCTAGATAATGAGTTCGATAAAGAAGAAAATGGAAAAGAAGATCACAAGTATGATGTTCTAGATAATGAGTTCGATGAAGAAGAAAAATAGAAAAGAAGATAATGAGTTTGACATTCTAACACTCGGCTATCCTCACAAATCACCCCTTACCCTACCCTGTTAATACACACATACTCACTCATCTTAAATAAGAGCACACATGTTAGAGCAAAGGCCATGTTCACACACTCAACAGCACAAACAATCACCATCTTCTGTGGCTTTTTCAATCCATTTTTTTTATTTTTATCTGTCATTCAGATCAACAGCAATTCAGGGTACTTTGTCTTCTCCACACATTCAAATGGGGAAAAAAACAACATTTCTTTTCTGTATTGCTCATAAAGCTAGGATATATAATATTCATACAATGTTTTTTTCGGTCTACAATTTTACATACTGAAATGGAAAAAAAATAAGAAGAATCCCACACCTCTACATAAAATGTTTTCAATGGAATATATGTTTTTTTTATGTAACTTCTGATAACGCAAAAATGAAAAAAAGATGTTAAAAGTAACATTGATAACTTCAGGTAGGAATCATTTCTGTTTGCAAGGCAAAAGTTTTTGTTGAGCATCAATCTTTCAGATTTCTCACGATCTTGAAACAGTATGTTGAAGTTGATTCGCTTCCAGCTATTTCATACAATATCACCATCATCATGTAACTTTTTACAAATAATTTGACAACTTTTCCGGACAGGCAAACAGCTAATTTTATTCCACAAAATTTCATTGACCTTGTGAAAAATCACAACCAAGAAGGAGGTGAGCGGGGCTTTTTTGGAAAAGGGGGGGGAGGCACTTTTTGGGTTTCACCTGTCAGTGTCACAGAGTTCGGTGTGGGCCATTGCACTCTGTGACACAGCCAGCCTCTTCATAATGGCTCTGTCCTGACAACTTCTTGAATATTCAGGCAGCTGTTTGATACCAGTTCTGTTCTTTCCCCATGGATGAGAGTGGACATCTGTCTTTTTTTTGGCCTCCATTTTTCCTTGAAAAATGTAACTACTAGCCCACCCCCACCCCTGGGTTCTTCATTTAAAAAAACTAAGTTTTTTTTTTTATAGGTATCAGTTTTCAAGGCAGCATACTTTTAATAAAAAAAAAACAACCAAAAAAACTTGAAATTTCCCCTCCCAAATCAGTCATACTGTTGTCTTTCATTTCATAGACTTTATCATATTTAAATTAATGCCTGTCTTTTTTTCTTCTGCTGTAGTTAAGTTTTGGAGGTCAGAGTGTTTGTTTGCTGTATTTTCCATTGACATTTATTTTCAAAACACAACAATCCCACACCAAAGAAGTGGTCCCTCCTGGGGCATTTGGGGCATCTTTTTTTTTTAAAGTGATTTCTTTACTAAAATCAAACATGGCTGTAAAGTCCCATAATGTGAAAAAAAAACAACAACAAAAAACCTCACCTTCTATTGTGTCCATTTTTCTCATGCGATGTCACATAGGTCCTGAGGTTTTGCAACATTTTCCCAAAATTTCACAGAAAACTTGGTGCATGCTGAGGTATCTTTCCTATCAAGCACTCAATCTTTTTTTTTTTTTTTTTTTTTTTTTAAACACTAATAGTCCTCTATACTCTTCACACAATGCATGGCACACACCATCACAATGGGAAAATACCAACCAAAGAAAAAAATTTCTTGAAGCTTTTTTGTTGTTGAAAGGTTTTTCCGGATACACAAATAATGTTCTGCTAATATTTTATTCTCAAAATTTATTCTTAGGTACTTTACACACAATCTCTCATTCTTAGGTACTTCACACACAATCTCTCATTCTTATCTTAGGTACTTTACACACAATCTCTCATTCTTATCTTAGGTACTTTACACACAATCTCTCATTCTTATCTTAGGTACTTTACACACAATCTCTCATTCTTATCTTAGGTACTTTACACACAATCTCTCATTCTTATCTTAGCTGCTTTACACACAATCTCTCATTCTTATCTTAGGTACTTTACACACAATCTCTCATTCTTATCTTAGCTGCTTTACACACAAGCTCTCATTTTTATCTTAGCTGCTTTACACACAAGCTCTCATTTTTATCTTAGCTATTCTACTAACACACATCACACCTGGAGTCACACTTGATCATTTGTTCCTAAACACAGACCAAAAAAAACAACAACAGGGATTTGACACATGAAAATGTGGCTTGTAAAAAATGCTCACATGTATGCAATGGGCAGGCAAACCGTCATCAATGGCATCCAAGACTACAGAATTTTCCATAACCATGAAGATCTCTAAGAAGTCCCTCTTAAAGGAGACCCCTGAAATGCATGATCTGACAAACCCACAAAACCACCAGACACTAAAGACACACTCCAATCTCAGAGCTAACCAAAAAAGGTAAAGGTGTCCCATAACCTGTGTGGTTGTAGGGGAGCGAGGCATCAGAGACCTCAGCTTCTCTAGGGGCTGGAATATTGAGGGCGGCGCCCATCTCCTCTCCCTCGCTGCTTTACCTTTCTGACTCTAAAGAGGGCAGGTACCCATTTACAGCTGGGTGAACTGGGAGGACAGTACTGAAGCCAAGGCGCGCAGTCACCCATCCAACCGGTAACCATGCTTGACGCTGCTTAACTTAAGCTTGGGGAAAGCGAGCGCTCTGACCACTGAGCTATCCCGCCCCCAGCGCTGACCAAACACGAGACATAACCCTTGATTCCTTGGAAGCCTTAACTCAGGTTGTCCTCATTCTTTTTTTAATTACATTCTTGAAAGAAATTAGCTACTTAAAATATATTTTTCATATCAGATTTGACTTTGGCAATTTTAGTAATAAGAAACCACACTGTGCAGCTAAGGAGAACCTGCCTAGTTTCTAGATTAATTAAAAACAGAACCTCAGTGCTCTCGGTCACTGACTTGAAATGTTTGTTGGTATTCTCTCTGGCTTGAAAGCAGTGTTAGATCTGACATCACCTTCATAATCAGCTAGCTGCACTTACAGTCAATAAACAGACTTTTTAGAGACAGAGACAGAGAGCACAAGCGCATGTCTGTAAATCTTCCCTTTTCTTCCTTTTTTTAATATCCATGTGTATTAGCATTAGCACACATGAGCACTTTAGGACTCTAAATTGGGTAGGTACTTTATAAATTATCTTTAGGGTTCAGTCCTTGCCTGCATCAGTGTATACTGAAATGGATGACCAATGTTCTAACTGGGAAGACTATAATATTATGGCATTACTTCTCTCTGAGGTCCTTAATTCAAATAATTATCACTTTGAGCTGTTTTGAGCAGTAAATACTTTTTAAAGCACAATTTCAACACATACTAGAGTAAAAGAAAAAATACCAAAGAAAAAAACACCAACACACATAACCATGCACACAATCACATGAGTTCACCACAAACATACACAAGCATGTGCGTGCATGCACACACACACACACACACACAGAGCAACAACAACAACAAAAAATGATCTGCAATCATCATCCTCATCATACACGCACGCCATTTGAAAATATGCTGCCACCATGAACATAATACACATGAGGTGAGGGCAAAAGTGTGAAGGGCCGCACACAGGGAACTGCAGAATGCTCACAGTCAATTCTAGATAAAATAGTGCACTGTATAAATGCAGTGTAGTCAGTCCCTAGTATTTGCTGAGGGGGGGGGGGGGGGTAGAGGAGAAGCAAAAAGAAAATATCAGGAGTTTCAAGGCACATGGCAAAAAAAAAAAAAAAAAAAAAAGTTAGTTCCCCAGCCAGTTTCAAACATGGCCCAGGCAATAGTATCAAAAGAGAAAACAAAAACTGTGCTCAAAATATTAATCATTTCATGAAAAACTTTTTTTTTTTCAATTGTCAACTGTATCAAAATAATTTATGTCAAAAAGTCTGGTTAAAAAACACAAACAAACAAAAAAAACCACCACAGTATTTTTTTTTTTCATCTCCAAAGTTCCACTCAATCTCAGATAACTCACCGATATTCCCTGTGTATGCTTTTATAAAATGCAATTTTCAAAACCACCGGTAAAATCATAAAAAAGTAAAAACAAAAACACGAAAACAAAATGGCAAGAAGAAGAAGAAGGAAAAAAAACCCTATAAAAATACACACACCCAAAAATTGTTACCCTACCAGTAGTAATCAACAACAAAAGCAAGCAAGCCAGCAAAACAAAACAAAAAAAAACAACCCAAAAAGGGTTTCAAGATACAAATTACCCAAAATAAACAAACAAACCAAAAACTAAACACACAAAAATAAACAAAAAAGAGTAAACACACAAAATAGAGACTTTAAAGAAAAGAAAATGAAATTAGATTTTTTAAAAAAAGGAAAAAAGAGTTAAACAAAAGAAAAAAATCGCAAGCAACACCCAAGCAAAAGGAATGGTCAGCACCTTCCATGTCCATCGCTGGAATGAAAGCTTCAAAACACAAGAGATTTACAGCGCGCAGGGCACAACTGAATTTGCTGTTGTTTAATAAGTGCACAATGTCAACAGAAGTGCTTATTTCTACAACAACCTGAAACAAGTAACTCGCAGAAAAACACAACATTGGACTACATCGACTGAAACAGGAAGCACGTACATTTTGAACCCTTCCTTAAAAAAAAAAATAAATAAAAATTAAAAAAATCAACCACCACCAAAACATTACCATAAATTTTGATGAAAAGAAACAATTCCAAACACTGTATGAAATTAAAAAAAAAAAAAAATCTTCTTTGAAGTTCTCTAACCCCCCCTTTTTTTCCTCCACACTTTCTCTTGGCTTCAGAATCATAACAAGGTAAGACGTCTGTGCCAAGCTTTCAGAGATTGCTTCTAGAAATAGCACAGGTATATATGGCTGGAAGGGTTGTCATTATATATATATATATATATATATATATATATATATATATATATATATATATATATATATACACATACATACATACATACACTCATTATTATGATTTTTGTTGTGTATAGGGTTTCCCTATCCCATGATAACAGACTGTTTCCATGGTTACAGTATCCACAAGGAATAAATAAAAAAGATGATAAAAATAGCAGAGGCTGATTCTGATGAGATGAGTCATGATATACTCTCTCTCTCTTTTGAACACTTGGACAGACAGACAGACAAGACACATACTCTCTCCCTCTCTCTCTCTTTATCAACATCCTTCGGATGGAACTATAAACTGAGGTCCTGTGTGTGAACGTATGCACACCTTGCTCACACGTTAAAACCCTTTGCGCTATATGGAAGAGTAGGCCATTGTGTGCTGGTGGGAACAAATGACAAAATTTTACAAAACTGCATACACACAGAGACTGGATGTAAAAAAAATAAAGCACATGAGTGCTGCTTATTCCATTATCTTTGAAATAAAAGAATAAATAAATAAAAGAATAAATAAACAAATAAAAGAATAGATTAATAAAGAAATCTCTCTTTCTCTCAGATCAGCAGCTAGTGGCTGTTTGTTGAGTCAGACAGGTTATAACACCCTTTTTTGTGCTGGAGTCGCAGTCCTTAAATTGGAAAATCTCCTCTGGGACTCTAACATATCCCCCTCCCCCCCTCTCTCTCTCTCACACACACAAAACACACACACAACACAACACTACACTAAACATCACAAATCCTCTCATTATGTCCAAAAAAGATTCAGATTACAAGACAAGTAAGTATAATACATAAGGGGGAAGGAGGGGGAAGGGGGAGGAGGGTAGTAAATGGTTACACCTGACTCTGCGTATTTCAAGTGCTTTAACGAGAAGTGAGTGACATATATCTCTGCATATATATCTAAAAAATTTGTTTTAAAATAAAAAATAAACAGCCGTTAAATGCTCAAGATTACGGTCTCCATCTAACTAAGCCGATGAAGGTGCCCCTGACAACAAATCATCGCAAAATATCATTAGGTCAGTGGCCTTGTAAAACAAAGAAAGAAACCAAACACCACCACCCTACCCCCCACCCACCCACCCCTGAAAAAAACCCCACAAAAAAAACAATACACAAAAAAACCAAAAGAATTAAAAAAAAAAAAAAAAAAACCTCTACTATGAACAAAATTTGTCAATTCTTTTTTTTTTTGGGGGGGGTGGGGGGGGGGGGGTATGGGGGGAGGTGGGAATGGCCACCAAAATATCATAACCATGGTTGTTATTCTTTCTTTGCAAAACAAGAGCATTTATCAATAATACTGAGACTTTAGAGACAGGTAGCTTTTTTTTTTTTTTTTAAAAGGTAGAGAGAGAGAGAGAGAGAGAGAGAGAGAGAGAGAGAGAGAGAGAGAGAGAGAGAGAGAGAGAGAGAGAGAGAGAGGGAGGGACAGACAGACAGAAGCATGGGGAAGGGAGGGGTTAAAAAAATGAACAAGCATACATAATTATGCATATATAATAAAAGGCTTTTATCTTTAAGATCTCTTCTTTCCGAGAGAGAGAGAGAGAGAGAGAGAGAGAGAGAGAGAGAGAGAGAGAGAGAGAGAGAGAGAGAGAGAGGAGAGAGAGAGAGGAGAGGAGGAGAGAGAGAGAGAGAGGGACAGACAGACTAGAAGCATGGGAAGGGTAGGGGTTAAAAAAATGAACAAGCATACATAATTATGCATATATAATAAAAGGCTTTTATCTTTAAGATCTCTTCTTTCAGAGAGAGAGGAGAGAGAGAGAGAGAGAAGAGGAGATGAGAGAGAGATGAGAGAGAGAGGGAGTGTGTGTGTGTTTTTGTGTGTGTGTGTGTGTGTGTGTGTGTGGGGTGTGTGTGTGTGTGTGTGTGGTGTGTTGCGTGCGTGGTGCGTGTGTGTGTGGTGTGTGTGTGTGTGTGTGTGGTGTGTGTGTGTGGGGTGTGTGTTGTGTGTGTGTGTGTGTGTGTCTGGTGCCGCATGCGTAGTGTGTGTACCTGGCACCCGTTGATAAAAAGTCAAACGTTTGGGAATTTTCCATCCCTGAAACTACCCTTTTTTTCCTCTTCTTTTAGTACCACTATACTCTCCCTACGGCACACAAACACACACACACACTTAACACACACACACTACACACACACACACTACACACACACACACACATACACACTAACACACACGCACACACACTACACACACATCACACACATACACAATAACACACACGCACATACACACACACACAAACACACACACACAAACACACACACACACACACACACACACACACACACCATGAATGTGCACAGACAGGAGAAAGCTTTGAAACAAAAAATATATACATGTGCAAACTCAAAAAATGCTCACAAACAAAAACCCAACACACCAAAACTTTAAAAATACACATATACCAAAAAAAAAAAAAAAGAAGAAAAAAGAGAAAAAATGTTGGGAGTTCTCTGCCAAAACCTGAATTATTAAAAAAAAAGCAACAAAAACTGCCAAGTTCTGTTTGTTTGCACAATGAAGAATTCAGGCACCAGAAAATGTTAACTTGCATTTGTCAAAGTTTATAAAACCACACAAAACCACACACACAACACTCTCTCTCTCTCTCTCTCTCTCTTCTCATATACTCACACACACACAACACACAACACATTCACGAACACAAACACACACTCACGAACACACACACACTCACGAACACACACAAACACACACACACACTTACAAAACACCACACACTCACAAACACAAACACAAACACAACACACACACACATATATATATATATATATATATATATATATATATATATATATATATATATATATATATATATATATATATCCTGCACTTAATTTATGCCACACAGACTGATAGAATGATTCACCAAGGCTTCCATGTTTATGGCCCTTTAAGTGGAGTCACAGAGTTTAAATCAGTAATACAGCAGGCGTTCCTTTGTCGTGTCCAATACACTTTTGTCCTGTCGCTTGAAAAAAAAAAACCAGCCACAGACAATTAAGAATAAAAAATTTTTTTTTAAAGACAAGAACAACGATGGCACTGACAGCATGAGAACAATGGATTTTGGCCAGAGTGGAAAAAAACGACGCAGTCAGAGAAAAGAACGAAAGAACAGAAAAGAGAAAAGTGAATAAATAAATCAGAGTGAGTGGAATGTTAGAAAATGGAAGAGTAAGAATCAGAGATGTTTTCCTTTGCCCCTTCTCTTCCACCTTTCCTTTCAGCGAAGCACGATTTTCACTTTAAAAAGAAAATTGTCCCTTTTCTCTCAACCACTCTCATTTTACTTATGCATACTTGCCTATTATATATGCGCAGCATGAGCAAACACACACACACATGCACATGTATGCACGCACACACACACACGCACATTCAAACACACACACACGCACAGGCACATACACACACACGCACATTCAAACACACACATCACAGCACTGCACAGACACACACAACACACACAACACACACACACACACACACACACACAGTGACACACACACTCACCAAAGGAAAGATATCTCACTTTTTTCTGTTTAATAAAAACCGTAATATTTTCATATAACAACAAATATATTATGTAAATTTGCTTTACACTGACATCAAAAGAAAGAGGGAACAATGAATTTCTCAGCCTGAAGTTTACATCACTTCAACATCGTAGTTAACATGTGAGCAACACACACACACCACACACACACACACAACACACACACACACATCACACATTCACACACAAAATAGGACGGATACTCTCGCAAAACGTAGAGACCCAAATCCTTTCAACCAAAGGAAGTTAACATTTCAATTGTTGTTCTTTTGTTTCTTTGTGTTTTTTTTTAAGGGCGACCCCCCCCAAAAAAACAACAACAAAGAACAATGAATTTCTCAACCTAACCTTTACATCCCTTTATCAATGATAAACATGTAGGCAAAAAACAAAAATAAACTGTTATAAAAAAAAAAAAAAAAAAGAGGGGGGGAGGGAGGGAGGAACTGGGAAGGGGGGGGGGGGGAATGATAAAAAATAAGAAGAAAAATGTGACGCTCCACCACGAAATGAGTCGCTTAGCACATTACCCAATTTTGCGCTAGGGGCCTTTAAAGGCAGGTGGGGGTCAAGCTGTCATTTTGAGATTTTGATTCATATTTAACTAGATCTGTTTATCTACCTTATAATGAAATATCAAGGCATAATTTTCATTCCTTTGCTTTTAAACGTGTTTGAAATACCAAGCACTCATCTGACAACCTGTTACTAAAATAAACTGCCCGTTTTCATTTTGTCCATCTGCAGTATAATCATTTGAATTTGTGATAATGTTGCACAGAATTGTCCGATTTTCAATCAGTTTTTTGTATTTGATAGCCACTTTATTGCACATTGATAACATGTCAATAATAAAAATGACCTCATGTGCACTCCGTCTCATTATGTGGTGGAGCGTCACAAATGGGAACAGTAAAGACTGACACGAAGAAGAGAGTGACTTCATTAACCACACTGTCATTTGGGGGGGGGGGGGGGGGGGGCAGTTGACGTCAAGCAGACGGCAGGGAATAATTAAGACATAAGGTGAACAGTCACACAATGATATCATTATGTAAGGATAACACCGCTCTGTGTTTCGTGTGTGTGTGTGTGTGTGTGTGTGTGTGTGTGTGTGTGTGTGTGTGTGTGTGTGTGTGTGTGTGTGTGTGTGTGTGTGTGTGTTGTGTTGTGTTGTGTTGTGTTGTGTGTGTTGTGTGTGTTGTGTGTGTGTGTTGTGTTGTGTTTGTGTTGTGTGTGGTGTGCCGTGTGCCTGTGTGTGTGTGTGCACGTGTGCTTGTGTGTGTGTGTGTGTGTGTGTGTGTGTGTGTGTGTGTGTGTGTGTGTGTGTGTGTGTGTGAGTGTTGTTGTATGTGTGTATGTGTGTGTTTGTGTGTGTTTGTGTGTGTATGTGTGTGTGTGTGTGTGTGTGTGTAGTGTGTGTGTGGTGTGTGTGTGTGTGTGTGTGTGTGTGTGTGTGTGTGTGTTGTGTGTGTGGGGTTGTGTGTGTGTGTGTGTTAAGAGAGGGAATGAGAGAAAGGGGGCAGGGAAACATTGAAAAGTATGACAAAAAGGTTCATAGAGTTAAAGAGAAAAAAACAAAAAAAACTACTACCTCCTGCAAAACACACCATAATTCTTGAACAAAACACACGCAACACTCAACACGCACAAACACAAAACACACAACACCACTCACACATCACGCGTGCACACACACACACACACACACACACACACACATTCACTCAACACAACACAACACAACACACACACACACACATCACACACACACAACAGCCACACACACACACACAACACAACACACACACACAACAATCACACACACACACACACACACATCACACACACACACACACACACACAACACACACACACACACACACACACACACACACACACACAACAACAGACACAACGACAACAACACACACACACACACACACACACACGACACCACACTTCACCAGCACAACCCCCGCAGACAAAAAGACCATTACAAACAAAACAACAACAACCTCACTCTTACCACACACCCACAACAAAACCTAATACAACACACACACAACACACACACACACCCCACACAACAACAACACCACCACACACACACACACACCTATACCCCACCCACCCCAACACAAACAAACAAACAAACAAGCAACCCTACACACACACACATAGATTCCCATCTCTCTCTCTCTGTTCTCATCTCACAACAGCGCTCGCCCCCTAGCGAAAACAGGCTCAAGAATACAGGCTGTAAACACACACCCACCATAATAAATGCATACAGACATCTGCACTAGTGGCCTACATCTGGGTAATAGAGGGCCAACGTCCTACCAAACCACCACATGGCAAGTTTGGTGATGTAGGCCACATAGCCTAAAGTGTGAAACGTTGTTTAGTGAACCATGTGGAGTTTGCCATCAAATATTGTGTTTATGTGTGCTAGGAGGGGAAAAAAATGTTTGATTTTTTGTGAGTTTTTGTGTTGTGTGTGTGTGTGTGTGTGTGTGTGTGTGTGTGGTGTGTGTGTGTGTTGTGTGTGTGTGTGTGTGGTGTGTGTGTGTGGTGTTTGTGTGTGTGTGTGGTGTGTGTGTGTGTGTGTGTTGTGTTGTGTTGTGTTGTGTTGTGTGATGTGTGTGTGTGTGTGTGTAAGTGTGTGTGAGAGTGTGTATGCACATGCCTGTGCACTGCACCTTTGCAAATGTATGTGTGCATGTGCCTCTGTGCGTATGCAACCATGCATATACATCAGACACGTTGCTGCCATTTTTTGCTCATCAAGACAAACTAGCATATAGCTACAACTAACACCTATGTTCCATGTATACACACAGACTCACCATCACCCCTATAAACATCCCCCCCCCTCCAATCCATACACACATAACTACACAACACAAGTACTCACACACACACACACACACACACACACACACACACACACACACACACACACACACACACACACAAAACAAAAGAGCTCACAAATACAAACACGACAAACTAAAAAGCATATGTGCATCCAACACACACACACACACACAGGCGCACACACACACACATGCGCACAAACGCGCGCACATGCACACACACACAAACCACATTAAACTATAAAAAAAAAGAACAAAACAACATCAGTACCATAAACAAACACACACACAGACACACACACACACCCATACACACCACACCCATACACACACACACAACCCACACACAAATGTACTAGTGCCCTATATTCAGGAACTAGGAGTAAGGGGGGGGGGGGGGGTGTGCAAGGCAAGAATAGATACCAAATGCCAAAACTATACTAACCACAGACAGCCGGTGTTGGTGTCAGGCCTAACTAACAGCAATGTTCACTGACTGCAGAGTCACTGTGTGCATGCATGCACCCCATCAGGCAGAAAGCAAAAAGTAGGACACCCTTGTCTGCTGAAGCGTGCAACATTGCATCTATTATAACTGTGGTTACCGGGGAGCTAATGGGATGGGAAAGGAGGGGGAGGGGGGAAAGGGGACGGGAGAGGAGGGGGTAGGGGGAGGGAGGGAGTGTTGGGTGGGGGAGGGGGAGGGGGGACCTGAGAGAGGTGATTGAAAATTTCGGAAGTATTTTACAATCGATACAAAAGTTGTTGTTGGGCTTTTTAAAAAAAAAGTTTGTTGCGAGAGTGGAGAGTGGAGAGAGAGAGAGAGAGAGAGAGAGAGAGAGAGAGAGAGAGAGAGAGAGAGAGAGAGAGAGAGAGAGAGAGAGACTCACCCACACCTACACACTGAATAAGAGTACATAATTATGTGCATGCATGATTATGTGTGAGTGTGCGTGTGCGTGTGTGTGTGTGTTGTTGTGTGTGTTTGTGTGAGTGTACATGTATACAAGTATATATATGCATGTCACAGTATGTGTACATACATATGTGACTTACAAGTTTGTGTTTATCACTGTATGTGCATGCATGTGCATATCTCGTGTACACACACATGTATACTCATAAAACTATGTGTACAACAGCAACAGTTTAACATGGCATGTGCCTACTGAGGAGAATGGGGTGAGAGTGATTGATTGCATCTATACACAGGTGTTTGAGTGTATGTGTGCGCGTGTATGTGTGTGTGTTTCAGAGTGTGGTGTGTGTGTGTTTCAGTGTTGTGTGTGTGTGTGTGTGTGTGTGTGTGTGTGTGTGGTGTGTGTGTGTGTGGTGTGTGTGTGGTGCGTGTGAGTTGATGAGGGTGGTAATGGTATGTGTGTATGGGAGAGGGGGATGAGAATGTTGGAGGAGGGGGGTGGGGGTCTATGTTATCATCTGTGTTAACTGTATCTGCCTAGAAGCAAAAGCTCCTTGTGTATTCTATAATAACTGTGTCTCAAGACACTGTATAGCAAAAACAACACACCAAAACATAAACCAGCCACAACCACCTATAATTACATGACTTTACAAAAATCAACCCTTTTAGTTGTAAGCATTAAAAAACAAACAAACAACACAACAACAACACTAAAACAAAAAGAAAACCCCTCAACATATAAATCTGTGTCAACAAAATTAATTGTTATTCAAGCATTAAACCCCACCAAAACAAAACAAAGAAACAAACAACAAAAAACCCAACCAACAAATACATGATTTGACAGAACCAACCTAATGTAAACAAAACAAAAACACCCTACCCAAAACAAAGCAAAGCAAAACAAAACAACCTCCCCCCCCCCCCCACCCCCCCCCCCAACACTTTGCCCCTTACTCAGGAGCAAACATCCAATTTTAGG
>CM060344.1:10288815-10291981 GCA_030674155.1 Stramonita haemastoma
GAGAGAGAGAGAGGAGAGAGAGATAGAGAGAGAGAGAGAAGAGAGAAGAGAGAGAGATGAGAGAGAGAGAGAGAGAGAGAGAGAATTTTTTCTAAAACAAAACCCCTAACATTTTTCACTGGGATCTCATATATCCTATCATCAACCCATCAAACCTCTCAACAACAATTTACCTCCAAACGATACTTATAAATCTATTCTCATTATCAAGACATTTCTATCAATTTTAAAGTCTTCCAAACCCAAACATGAACAGAAATCTCAAAAAATTTTTGGCAATTGTGGAAAAAAAAAATTATCATCATGCGAGAAGAAAATAAAACTGAGCAACTCCTTTCCCTCCCTCTCCTCTCCCCCCACTACCGTCACACACCCACCCAGATTCTGACACACACACACACACACACACACACACACTCTTTCTACTAAGAAAACATCTGTTGGATTAGATGCAGTTTCTAACGACATGCTAAAACATATACCAGTAAACTTTATTTTTCTACTTCATAAACTGTTCAATAAATGTTGGGTTGAAGGTGTTATGCCAGTAATTTGGAAACAGTCAATTGTCATTCCAATTCATAAACAGGGAAAGCCCAAAACAGACAAAACTAGCTACAGACCAATAGCGTTGACCTCACACACTGGCAAGCTAATGGAGAGAATTATTCTGAAAAGGCTGATGTATTTCTGTGATAAAAATAAGATAATCCCGGTCAATCAAACGGGTTTTCAAAAAGATAGGTCTGCTATTGATAACTTGGTTAAACTGTCAACGCATATAAAAATTCAGTTTGCAAGAAGAAAGAACGTTCTTGCAACTTTTTTTGATATAAAAAAGGCGTATGATCAAGTTTGGCATGCTAAGTTGCTGTGTAAACTAAAGAATCTAGGTTTTTCTGGGCATTTCTATCATTATATTAAAAGTTTTTTGACTAATAGAAGTATACAAGTTAGAGTAGCAAAATCATATTCAGGTTTTAGATCTCTTCATATGGGACTACCCCAAGGATCTGTTATATCACCTCTACTGTTTAATGTTTTGCTGCATGATCTCCCTATGACATTGTCAAACGAAGTCGTCATAGTGCAATATGCAGATGACATATGTATGTGGATGAATGTTTCTATGAAAAGAAACACACCAAAAAGAGTATTAAACTACATTAAAAAGGTATATCAGAACCAGCTAAACAATGTAGATAAGTATATGTTTGAAAATGGATTTACTTTATCCACAGAAAAAACTTACACTGTGCTTTTTAACAATAGCAGTAATCCAGATGAGCTACCAGCATTTAAAATTGGGGCCGACATGATTGAGTATAAAAATACCATAAAGTTCTTAGGTGTTTTTCTTACTTCTAAGCTAACTTGGAATGCACATATTGAACACAATTTAACTAAAGCAAAAAAATGCTTGAACTTACTGAAGATGGTCAGCAAACAGTTCTGGGGCCAAGATACATTAAATTTGAAAAGTTTAGCTACATCTCTTATTCGTTCAAAAATTATCGTATGGCCAAGAGGTCTTTTTCAGTGCTCCTAGGTATTTACTTAAAAAGTTACAAAGTATAGACTGCAAAGCATACAGGCTTGCTCTTGGTGTGCCTTATCACGCCTCAGCCATGGGAACGTATAACGAAGTCGGCATATTACCTTTAGATGATTATCGTCAACTAGCATGTGCTAAATATGTGCTCAGAAACAGAACAACTGAAAACTTTATTTCAGAAGAAATAGAAGTAAAATCAGAATTTAGTTTTCCTAAAAGAGCAAAATCTATATACTCTTTAATGCCTATAAATACATACGTGTCTGATCTTGTTCAAAACTCTGAAGTCAATCAACACAGCATGGACACAAGAGAGGCAATATTACCTTGCCCATCTTGGGAGATGAATAAAGCACACTTCGATATTGAGGTGTCTAATGAAAAAAAGAATGAAAATCCGAACATAATGGTTTCTGATGTCCGATCCCACATCCATCATAAATATTTTGACCATTTACAAATTTATACAGACGGATCACGTCTAGAAAATCAAGAAACGGGATCTGCTTTTGTTATACCAGCGTTAAAAATTGAAAAATCATATCATGTTGGTAAACATCACTCGATATTTACAGCAGAACTTGTAGCAATATTAATGGGTCTTACTTATATTCTTGATTTGCCATTATGTATATTTCAAATTCTTTTTTGTGTGGATTCTAAGTCGGTATTGTATGCTTTAAAATCTCCATGTTACAAGAAAACTTCAAAAATTATATTGGAGATTAAGCATGTCATACATCTCTTGACCTTAAAGGGAATAAATGTAAATTTTTGTTGGGTGCCTTCACACTCTGGATTCTTTCCAAATGAGTGGGCAGATAGAGCTGCTAAGAGAGGTGCAAAACATGAATTGGATTCAATAGAATTGCATGTGCCTTTATCCTTGCAAGAGGGGTACAGCTTACTAGAACAGAAATCATGGAGAAAGGTCATTGAAACAAATCAGCGAAATGGGAGATTGTTAACTAGGACCGCGATCAATACCGATAATTTAACAGTTGTGAACCATTCAAAGACTTGTGTAAATGTTTTCATGTCAAGAAGAATTAATACATTATTTTATAGAATGAAACTAAATGCATTGACAACCAAATTCAGCAAAAATGGTAAATGTTTGTGTGGTGAGAATATCACTAATACTCATATACTGTTTGACTGCAAGAGTGTAAAGTCTTTCATGCCCCATTTTTCTGAAAACTCCCTTACCAGTATTTTCAATAATTTAAAATTGGCATTTGAAATTGTGAAAGGTCTCTGTTACAGTCCCTTAGGACATTTGTTATAGTTGCATTAATGTTAGTGAGTTGTTGTTTTTTTTCATGTTTTTATTATTCCTGTTCCATTATCAAGTTTCTTTGTGTGGTGGGTGGGGGGTGAGGTGGTGTTTTTTTTTTTTTTTTTTTTTTTTTTTTTTTTTTTTTTTTTTGCGTCTAATATCACTAAAAGTGAACAGACGTAAAATTGAAGACAACAACGACAAAGGTCTCTGTTACAGTCCCCCTTTTGGGCATTTGGGTTTTAGTTGCTTAATGTTAGTGAGTTTTTTTTTTTTATTTTTTTAACCTGTTTAAATTTTCAAGTTTTTTTTTTTGTTGGGGGGTGGGGGGG
>CM060344.1:10297081-10299581 GCA_030674155.1 Stramonita haemastoma
AATCTGTCAGCAAAAGATCACAAACACGCATGCATGCACACACACACACACACTCAAACACAATACACACACATACCCCCCCTTTCCCCCCCCCCCCAAAAAAAAGCACAACAACAAAAAAACCCAACCCCCAAACAAACAAGCATGTTTCAGTCATGGTAGATTTCTCTACAAAAAATATGCAACATGGGTTGCTCTACACAGGGAGAGAACATCCCAAGAGCACCACCATCACTCTTTCTTTTTCATCTTTTTCCTGTCTGCATGTGTTATTGTTTGTGAACATATAAATAACATTACATACACACACACTCTCTCTCTTACATATATAATCTTTTCCTTCTGATCTTCACGTCTACAGGTAATCATCCATGTACAGTTGCAACAAAAAAAAAAGGGGGGGGGGGGGGGTGTGCAGGGAATGGCCTATAACTTTTTGGCCAGAAAAATATGGTTGACACTGAAACAGCAATGGCTGAAAAATATAACAAAGAAAAGGGAACTACCACATAAACTTAACTTGTGTGGATAATATTCAAGAACAACTGCCATGCCCTACTCACTGCAACTTTTTCCACTTTACACTGATAAGTGGAAAATGTCACATCCAAACCTGTAATTACCAATTAATGAGTTATCACAAAAGGTATACATGATAAACAAAAAGAAAAAACAAATGACTGAAACAAAATAACCAACCAAACAAAACAACAATACACACCACCACAACACCACACACAACAACACCACTCACACACATGCACACACGCGTGCGCGTGCGCTGTGAAGCGCGAGCACCTGCACACACACACACACACATATTGATCAGATGTAGCCTACAACACACCACCGCAACAACAACACCACACCACCGCAACAACAACACCACACACTGCAACAACAACAACAAAACACACACATTGATCAGATGTAGCCTACCCCGCAACAACAACAACAAACAACAACAACACACACGCGCACACACACACAGATCAGATGCAGCCTACATCGCTTTACTCACCTGATCACTCCATCCCACTCCGTATTTCATACGTGTGACAAAGTGTTCGCTGTTGTTGACGACGATGTTACTGACCATGGTTGTTCCCACACAAGCTACGGCCTTGGCCACAACCTCCTGGCTCGGCAGCGGCGCCAGACCTCGGTCTTTGGCAGGTACCTCCTTGTTGTTCACCCTCACTAAACAGTCCCCTGCTATAGACACCAGCAACCCTTGCTCCACAACCGCCTGTCTCTCTTCGGATTCCGGGATGTGAACAACCTCATGATTGCCCACGTACACTGCCCAATGTGCGTAAAGTTTGTGGTCGATCTCGAGTAGGTCTCCTGTTTTGCAAAACTCCCGCGACAATAGCTGATCAGCGGGCAAAAATACCCCAAGAGGACTCAACATAACTTTTGAGACAAATAAATGTTTTTAAAACAAAAAATGCAACAATCACTCGAAAATATATGCCGCAAATCAACGGCAATGTGTTTTGGAGGTAAAATATCAAACCTCATCCAAAATCATCACAAAACTTAAACAATACGACGAAATTTCTCGCACTGTTTTCATCCAGTCGTCTGCTTCTTGAAGAACACGCCAAAATCTGTGTGCACAACTGACTGCTGATAGCACATTGGCAAATGCGTAAGCACGATGCAATGAAAGAATGATTGAACTAGATCTAGATTCCCGTGACACGACAACAAAGGCAGAATGGAGCACGATTTGTTATACGATCGGCTTCTCCGCTGCAAGCTGGCAAGCTTATACAATCGCGCAGCAACCAGGGTTTGAAGTCTCCCGTGGACTCACAATACAAGGACACTGCCGGAGAGAGAGAGAAAAAAACACCCTGAATCTGCGTGCGTGAAAGGGAACTTTCCGCAGCAATTATTTTTAGAACGGGAGATATCAATCCGCCTAAGAATGAAAATGTTCGTCTTACAGATTCTGCATCAGAACACTCTTCCGGTCCTAGTCGTGTCAAATTACAATTATCACACTTCTATAGTCTCATTAAGTTAAAGGTCAGTACATAGAGACACAGCTTTCAGTCCTATACATCAAATTAATAGCTTCTCCCAGCAAATCAGAGCACGCCATGGTGACCTCGCGTGCCGGGGTCAGGGCCACATCAGCACGTGGTGAAACATGTGCGATAGGCTGAACACATGGGCAACAGAATCGAAAGTAATAATAGGAAGTCAAACTATCCGATCAAACATCATTCGTGTTTATTTAAGGAGAAGGCAGAGCTTGTTTGTGTGTGGTGTGTGTTGTGTGGTGGGGGGGGGGGGGGGGGGGGTATGTGCATGGGTGTATGCTCCCGTATGTGGTCCCTGGTGTGTGTGGTGAGTGAGGGGGGGGGGGGGGAGGGGAGAGGAAGGGGAACACACCTGTTTCTGATACCTGGTGTATGGTTGTTGTGTGTGTGTGTGTGTTGTGTGTGTGTGTGTGTGTGTGTGTGTGTGTGTGGTGTGTTGTTGTGTG
>CM060344.1:10307081-10314800 GCA_030674155.1 Stramonita haemastoma
GCTGAGAAAGCTAGTTTGTGGCAAGGAAATCGGGTAGAGTGTACGATGCGAAAAGCAAGCAGGGCGCACAATAATAATGACAATATACAGCAATATGATATACCAAGGCAAACTGCAGGGTGCCTGCTACATGCACACACACAAACGAACGCCCTGACAAACACCAGCGCGCGGATGCAGGCGCGCATGCATACCCACTCCTTGCCAAAAAGGTGCGGTTTTGGGGCAAAGACGGGACCCAGATAGCCGTTTTCAGGCCCGTCCTGCCCGACTTTTGCACGGTTACAGACCCCGAGGCACAAGGACAATATGGCACCGTATGCATACTCCCTCCCTTGCCATCTCCGACGTGAGTGGTGCCGGACTTGTGGCGACACCGAAGCCTCAAAAGCTGAGAAAGCTAGTTTGTGGCAAGGAAATCAGGTAGAGTGTACTCACCGAAGAGCAAGCAGGGCGCCCAATAATAATGACAATATACAGCAATATGATGCACCAGGGCAAACTGCAGGGTGCCCGCCACATGCCTGCACACAAACGAACGCCCTGACAAACACCAGCGTGCGCGCGCGTGCTCGAATGCATACCCACTCCCCTGCCAAAAAGGTGCGGTTTGGGGCAAAGACGGGACCCAGATAGCCGTTTTCAGGCCCGTCCTGCCCCGACTTTTGCACTGTTACAGACCCCAAGGCACAAGGACAATATGGCACCGTATGCATACTCCCTCCCCTGCCATCTCCGACGTGTGTGGCGCCGGACTTGTGCCGACACCGAAGCCCTCAAGAGCTGAGAAAGCTAGTTTGTGGCAAGGAAATCAGGTAGAGTGTACGCACCGAAGAGCAAGCAGGGCGCACAATAATAATGACAATATACACCAATATGATGCAGCAGGGCAAACTGCAGGGTGCCTGCCACATGCCCGCACACAAACGAACGCACTGATAAACACCAATGCGCGCGCGCGTGCGCGCGCGCGCATGCATACCCACTCCCCTGCCAAAAAGGTGCGGTTTGGGGCAAAGACGGGACCCAGAGAGCCGTTTTCAAGCCCGTTTTGCCCCGACTTTTGCGCGGTTACAGACCCCAAGGCACCAGGACAATATGGCACTGTATGCATACTCCCTCCCTTGCCTTCTCCGACGTGTGTAGCGCCGGACTTGTGGCGACACCGAAGCCCTCAAGAGCTGAGAAAGCTAGTTTATGGCAAGGAAATCGGGTAAAGTGTACGCACTGAAAAGCAAGGAAGGCGACAATAATAATGACAATATACAGCAATATGATGCACCAGGGCAAACTGCAGGGTGTTTGCGACATGCCCGCACAGAAACGAACGCACTGACAAACACCAGCGCGCGTGTGCGCGCATGCATCCCCACTCCCCTGCCATAGAGGTGCGGTTTGGGGCAAAGACGGGACCCAGAGAGCCGTTTTCAGGCCCATCCTGCTCCGACTTTTGCACGGTTACAGACCCCAAGGCACCAGGACAGTATGGCACTGTATGCATACTCCCTCCCCTGCTGTCTGCGACGTGTGTGGCGCCGGACTTGTGGCGAACCAAGCCCTCAAGAGCTGAGAAAGCTAGTTTGTGGCAAGGAAATCGGGTAGAGTGTACGCACCGAAAAGCAAGCAGGGCACACAATAATAATGACAATATACAGCAATAGGATGCACCACAGCAAAGTGCAGGGCCCCGCCACATGCACGCACACAAACACACTGACAAATACCAGCGAGTGCGCTCGTGCGCGCACGCATACACAATCCCTGCCAAAAAGGTGCTGTTTTGGGCAAAGACGGGAGCAAGATGAGCGTTTTCAGGCCCGTCCTGCCCCAACTTTTGTACCCGGACAATGTCGCACTGTATGCATACACCCTCCCCTACTATCTTCGATATGTGTGGCCCCGGACATGTGGCGACACCGCAGCCCTCAAGAGCTGAGAAGATTAGTTTGCGCAAGGAAATCTGGTGCAGTGTACGCAACGAAAACCAACCAGTAGGCACAACAATAATGAAAATATACAGCAATATGATCACCACTACAAAGTGCAGGGCAAACAAACACAGAGACAAACACAAGTGCGCACGTGCATGCGCGCGTGCATGCGTGCATGCATACACTACCCCTCCAGAAATAGGTGCCGTTTTGCGCAAAGATGCGACTGAAAGAGCTGTTTTCAGCCACGTCTCACTCCTACTTTTGCACGGTAAATGATCCCACGGCACCAAGACAATATCGCACTCTATGCATACACTCTATCCTAGCATCTTGGATATGCGTGACGCCAGATTTGGTGCGACGTCACAGCCCCAAGAGCTAAGAAAAGTACTTTGTCGGAAGGGAAGCTGGTAAATGTACGCGACAAAAAATAAGCAGTGCGCGCAAGAATAATGACAATATACAGCAATATGTTGCACCTAAGCAAAGTGCAGGACCCCGCCTCATGCGTGCACACAAACAAACACACTGACAAACACCAGCGCGCTGCCAGCGCGCGTGGGCTAATGCATACCCATCCTCCCCCAGAAAAAGTTGCTCTTTTCCAGAAGATGAGGCCAAAAGAGGCTTTTTCAGCCCCGACAACTCCCCACTTTTGCATGGTAAAAGACCAAATGTCACCAAAATAATACCACACTGTATGCATACACTCTCTCCTACCATCTTGGATATGTGTGGCGCCGGATTTGTGGCGACGCCACAGCCGCCAAGAGCTAAAGAAACCTAATTTGTCGGAAGGAAAGCTGGTAAGTGTACTCGACAAAAAACAAGAAGTGCACGCAAGAATAAGGACAATATACGGCAATATGATGCACCACAGCAAACTGCAGGGTCCCGCCACATGCGTACACACAAACAAACACACTGACAAACACCATCGACCGCGTGCATGCGCGCATGCATACCCAACCCCTCCTGAAAAATGTGCCGTTTTGCGCACAGATACGACCAAAAAAGCCATTTACAGCCGGTCCAACCCTCACTTTTGCATGGTAAAAGATACCACAGCACCTAGACAATATCGCACTGTATGCATACAGTCTCTCCTACCATCTTGGATATGCGTGGCGCCCGATTTTTAGCGACGCCACAGCCCCCAAGAGCTAAGAATGCTAGTTTGTTGAAAGGAAAGCAGGTAAGTGTACACGATAAAAAACAAGCAGTGCGCGCAAGAACAATGACAATATACAGCAATATGCTGCACCACAGCTAAGTGCAGGGTCCCCGACACATGCGCGCACACAAAGAAACACAGTGACAAACAACAGCGCGCCCGCGCGTACGCACATGCATTCTCAACCCCTTCCAGAAAAAGTGCCATTATGCGCACAGATGCGACCGAAAGAGTCGTTTTCAGCCCCGTCCAGCCCCAACTTTTGCACGGTAAAAGATCCCACGGGACCAAGACATTATTGCACTGTATGCATACACTCTCTCCTACCATCTTGGATATGCGTGGTGCCGGATTTGTGGCGACGCCACAGCCCCGAAGAGCTAAGAAAGCTAGTTTGTTGGAAGGAAAGGTGGTAAGTGAACGCGACAAAAAACAAGCGGTGCGCGCAAGAATAATGACAATATACAGCAATATGATGCACCACAGCAAACTGAAGGGTCCCCGCCACATGCGTGCACATAAACAAACACACTGACAAACATCAGCCCGCACGCGCTTACGCACATGCATACCTACCCCCTCCTGAAAAAGGTGCCGTTTTGCGCACTGATGCACCGAAAGAGCCGTTTTCAGCCACGTACATCCCCCACTTTATCATGGAAAAAGATCCCACGGCACCAAGACAATATCGCACTGTATGCATACTCTCTCTCCTACCATCTTGGATATGCGTGGCGCCGGATTTCTGGCGACGCCACAGCCCCCAAAAGCTAAGAAAGCTTGTTTGTGGGAAGGAACGATGGTAAGCGAACTCGACAAAAAAAACAATCAGTGCGCGCAAGAATAATGATAATATACAGCAATATGATGAAAAAACCCAAAGTGCAGGGTCCTCGCAACATGCACGCACATAAACAAACACACTGATAAACACCAGCGCGCGCGAGCGAGTGCGTATGCATACCGATCCCCCTCCTGAAAAAGGTGCCGTTTTGCCCAAAGATGCGACTAAGAGAGCCGTTTACACCATGTGAAACCCCCACTTTTGCACGATAAAAGATCCCACGGCACCAAGACAATATCGCATTGTATGCATACACTCTCTCCTACCATCTTGGATATGCGTGGCGCCGGATTTGTGGCGACACCACAGACGCCAAGAGCTAAGAAAGCTAGTTTGTCGAAAGATAAGGTGGTAAGTGTAGGCGGCAAAAAACAAGCAGTGCGGGCAAGATTAATAACAATATACAGCAATATGATGCACCATAGCAAAGTGCAGGGTCCCCGCCACATGCGTGCACACAAACAAACACACTGACAAACACCATCGCGCGCGCGCGTGCGCGCAAGTATACCCTCCAGAAAAAGGTGCCGTTTTGACCAAAGATGCGACCGATAACGCCGTTTTCAGCCCCGTTCAACAGCCACTTTTGCACGGTAAATAGTCCAACGGCACCAAGACAATATTGCACTGTATGCATACACTCTCTCCTACCATCTTGGATATGCGTGGCGCTGCAAGAGGTAAAACATTTATTTTGTCGGCAGGAAAGCAGGTGAGTGTACGCGACAAAAAAACAAGCATTACGGGAACCAATAATTACAATATACAGCAATATGATGCAACAGAATAAAGTGCAGGATCCCCACCACATGCGCGGACACAAACAAACACACTGACAAACACCAGCGTCCGTGCGCGTACGCACATGCACACCCAACCCCGTCCAAAAAAAGTGCCGATTTGCGCAAAAATATGACCAAAAGAGCCGTTTTCAGCCCCGTCAAGCCCCCCCCCCCCCACTTTTTCACTGTAAAAGAGCCCACGGCACCAAGACAATATCGCACTGTATGCATACACTCCGCTGCCCCCAAGAGCTGAGAAAGCTAGTTAGTGCCAAGGAAATGGGGTGCAGTGTACGCACCGAAAACCAAGCAGTGCGCGCAATAATAATGACAATATACAGCTATATGATGCACCACAGCCAAGTGAAGGGTCTCCACCACGTGCGCGCACACAAACAAACACACTGACAAACACCAGCGCGCTCGAGCGCGCGCGCACGCATACCCACTCCCCTGCCAAAAAGGTGCGGTTTGGGGCAAAGACGGGACCCAAAGAGCCGTTTTCAGGCCCGTCCTGCCCCGACTTTTGCACGGTTACAGACCCCAAGGCACCAGGACAGTATGGCACTGTATGCATACGCCCTCCCCTCCCATCTCCGATGTGTGTGGCGCCGGACTTGTGGCGACACCGCTGCCCCCAAGAGCTGAGAAAGTTAGTTAGTGCCAAGGAAATGGGGCGCAGTGTACGCACCGAAAACCAAGCAGTGCGCGCAATAATAATGACAATATACAGCTATATGATGCACCACATCAAAGTGCAGGGTCCCCGCCACGTGCGCGCACACAAACAAACACACTGACAAACACCAGCGCGCGCGCGTACGCGCACGCATACACAACTCCCTGCCAAAAAGGTGCGGTTTGGGGCAAAGACGGGACCCAAAGAGCCGTTTTCAGGCCCGTCATGCCCCAACTTTTTCACGGTTACAGACCCCAAGGCACCAGGACAACATGGCACTGTATGCATACACTCTCCCTACCATCTTCCATGTGTGTGGCGCCGGACTTGTGGCGACACCGCAGCCCCCAAAAGCTGATAAAGCTAGTTTGTGGCAAGGTAATCGGATACAGGGTACAAAATAAAAACCAAGCAGTGTGCGCAATAACAATGACAATATACAGCAATATCATGCACCACAGCAAAGTGCAGGGTCCCCGCCACATGCGAGCATACAAAGAAAACACACTGACAAACACCAGCGCGCGCGCGCGTGCACGCACGCATACACAACACCCTGCTAAAAAGGTGCGGTTTGGGGCAAAGACAGGACAGAAAGAGCCGTTTTTTAGGCTCATCGTGCTCCAGCTTTTGCACGGTTACAGACCCAAGGCACTAAGACAACATGGCACTGTATGCATACACCCTCCCCTACCATCTTCGATGTGTGTGACGCCGGACTTGTGGCGACACCGCAACCCCTTGTGCATCGCCAAACTTTGAAATTACAACAACGACAAGAGCAACAACTAAAACCCCAAACACACACACACACACACACACACACACACACACACACACACACACACACACACACACACACACACACACACACACCACACACACACACACACACATCCCGAAAGAAACCAAAACATAAGTCAAGAAGAAAACCAAAACGGAGGAAAACTAACAGTATTTCATACAGACAGATTGGAAATGATCATTCCATTCTACCCATGATCAAACTGGAGCAAATCTTCTTGTGATCCCGGCAATTCCTACATGTGTATGTTTAATTTATTTGTTGTGTTTGAATTTTTCATATTTATATCTGAGTAAAGAGCTGTAAAGTATTGAAAATTATTTTACTGCTATATATTTTCAACGATCTCACTGGTGTCATATTTGGACAAGGCTTGGGACAGCAGAATTCGATAATAAATAGCAATAGATGTCATGCGAGTAACTCCCCTAACCGAACGATCCGTTATGATTTTTAGTAGCCCCGAAGAAGGCAACCGCATTCTTGAATAAAGGGAAATAATTAGGTAGCTGCGCATGCACATGGATTAACTCCCATGACAAAGCGAGCGTTTATGAATTTTAGTCATCCCAAAGAAGACAACAGCATTCTTTAATCCGGGGGAGACAATTATAAGCCTGGCGCATGTGTTTGAAGCCTGCCGTAGTGTACACACACACACACACACACACACACACACACACACACCACACACACACACACACCACACACACACACACACAACACACACACACACACACACACACACACACACACACACACACAAAGAATACTGTGAATATTTTGATCTCTTGTTCTTGGTCCCTAATACTTTTCCATTATTTTCAACAATAGCAGATCCTGCCAGTGCAGTTAATAAATCAGTGTTAGCACACTTTGAGGAAAGTTGGGCGTGTGTGAGGGGTAATATACATGTACGTGTGTGCGCGTCTTGAACACTTCTGAATTACAGACAAAAACATATCTTGTAAATTGAAAATCGCTTTTCATGTAATGATGGAATCAAAATAATAAGTACAGTTGATTGGAGGTATCAGATTGTCCCTGCAGACTGACAAAATAGCATAGCTTATAATCATGGCACTATACATAAAAGACCTCGCATCACATTATGATACCTATTTAGGTCCTTGGCTGTAACTGCCTAAGTAAATGGAAAACACTTCACAGACTCACACAGTCAACAAAATGAGATTGCTGGGGATGTTGTTTTTTTGAAGAATTAATAATGTTGCTTAAATCATCAACTTCTAGTTCCTAGATTGACATCTCATTTTTTAAAGGCAATTTTCTCAAATTGAGATATCTGGCATATGTGCTCACTATTTTAAACATACAACAAAAAGTTCTCAACAAAGTACAATAAAATGTAGCAAAAAGTTTTATTACATATGAATCTTCATTTTGATGACAGCTTTTGTGGTTAAATTGGTTAGAAAAAAAATCTCTCTCTCTCTCCCTACATTAGGCTATGCTGTTTTTTGTGGTGCTAAATTTAATG
>CM060344.1:10314900-10324900 GCA_030674155.1 Stramonita haemastoma
AATAGAAAAAAGATAAAGATGTAGAAAAAGATAATAGATAATAGATAGATAGAAAGATAAAATTTAGAAATTTTAGATAATAGAAGATAATCTTCTTTTTCTTCTTCCACATCGCAAACTTTTTCCCTTCTCCCCCCCCCCCCCCCTTCTCTATTTTACTTCCCCTTTTTCTCTCCGGTTTTAACTGTTCCTTTTCCTCCTCCCCCCCCCCCTCCCCCCGCTCCCCCCCTCTATCTCTCGTCTCTGACTGTCTTTCTGCTTCTGTCTGTGTCTCCTCTACTACAAACGTGAGGGCAGTGAGCACAGGTCGGGGGACACGTTATATAACAAATGATTTTTAAAGGGGATTTTTCACGCACACATAGGAATACCAGTAGACGAAAGTTGTTACGCATGGGTATCACCAGACCCCCCAGTGTGTGGGTTGTGTGTGGTGTGTTGTGTGTGATGAGTGAGTGAATTTTGTGTGTGTGAATGTGTGTGCAAAACCTGTGCATGTTGTGTGCACAGATGTATCATGCATGATGCGTGCGAGTGGTTTAAGTGTGTGCTTGCGGCTTTGGGAGTGTGCGCGCGCGCGCGCGCGTGTGATGTGTTGTGGTGCATAGCCCTTCGTGCTTTCGTGTCCAAATATAGTTTATATAATCACTTTTGTGCGTTGGTGCGCTCACGAAATTTTCTGTGTGTGCACACTTGCTCGTATTAAGTAAAGCTTTGAGAGAGAGAGAAGGAGGAGAGAGAGAGAAGAGAGAGAGAGAGGAGAGAGAGAGAAGAGAGAGAGAGAGAGTGTAAAGAATAAATACGTTGTAAGGATGGATATCAAAATAAATCCGTCACCCATTCCTCTCTCTCTCTCTCTCTCTCTCTCTCTCTCTCTCTCTCTTACACACACACACACACACACACACACACACACACACACACACACCACACACACACTCTCTCTCTCTCTCTCTCTCTCTCTCTCTCTCTCAAATGAATAGGCACACGAAATCACATATGCTTTCCTCAGATTTTATTCTGGAGAAATGCAAAAACTTTCTTCTGCAATAAAAAGGCACAATCACTTTGTGCCAATACACACTGTGACAACAGGATGGCACCTGAATTAAAAATTCGATACAGTGCAAAACAGAAAAACAAAGATTATCATAAAATAATCTTTCTATGAAAGTTGAAAAAGACAGCAACAACAAAAAAAAGATTAATGATTCTCTTTATATTGTTGTGTGCTTTGCATAACAACTTCATGTTTTTCTCATGAACTAATAATACTGTTGAGACAGCGTTGTAAACACACACACACACACACACACACACACACACACACACACACACACACACACACACCACACACACACATGTACTCTCTCTCTATCTCTCACACACACACAAAGAAAAAGTTTAAAATATTGATTCAAAAAGAACAATTCTTTTTCTTCATTTTGTTTAAATAGGTTAAACATTTATCAGAGGCATGTGTGTGTGTGTGTGTGTGTGTGTGTTGTGTGTGTGTGTGTGTGTGTGTGTGTGTGTGTGTGTGTGTGTGTGTGTGAGGCTACTTGTGGGAATACATGCCTTGTGTGACTGTGTGGGTTTGTTGTATGTTAAAAAAAAAGACAGGCCACAATGCCACAATGACAAAAAATACAACTTCATTCATTGAGATCTGGAGTTGAGACTAAAAACAACAAGAGGAATGATCTCCACAAATGCATAGTTTTGCATCAGCAGTAAACCAACACTGCAGAGCTTATAATTATAGATAACCTTGGAATGACTTCAGACGCTCTACTAGATGTAACCAAGTACCCTCATTTCCTTTGGTCAGGTTTAGTACTTTGAAGATGTTAAAGAGAGAGAGAGAGAGAGAGAGAGAGAGAGAGAGAGAGAGAGAGAGAGAGAGAGAGAGAGAGAGAGAGAGAGAGAGAGAGAGAGAGAGAGAGAGAGAGAGAAGTACTGAATAAGAGAGGGTGGTGTAAAGTAGAAAAGAATGAAAAAAAGTATCTCAGATTGATTAAAAAAATATGTATATATTAGATCAGTCCATTCCTTTATAAATGCGTTTTCCTTAACTAACGACATTGTTCATAACAGATTAAACCTCTTTCTCACACTGTTCTACATGTACACCCTGCACAAAATTTGCTTCCAAGGACGCACGCGTGCGCGCGCGCGCACACACACACACATACATACATACATACACTCTCTCTCTCGCGCGCTGAGTTTCATACCAAAACCTATCACATACACATAATTCGCTTTTTTTTTTCTCTAACTGGCATTGAGCAAAAATGATCTCTAATGCAGAATGTGCGATTTTCAACTGACATAACATTTTGGCGTGCATTGCGAAGAAATTATATAAGTTACAACTGCCTAGGACAAATCTTGACCCCCAATCATTTTCAAAAGGGCGATTATTTTAACACTACTTTGAATGTATACTACAAAAAAGTGACAATTATAATAAGGCAGACTTAGTTTCACACATTGAAAGCTATCAGCCAATTTTGTAAATCAAGGCATGAACAACTTGTTGACTTACATAGCCGTGCTTGGTGGCATTTTAAAAAGTCCTATCATCATCAATAAGAATGACCGCATTCTAAACATGCATTACTGAACTACATGAGGGGTAAAAAAGCACATTGCCTATCGACCTACCCATCCTTAACAACAAAATTGGGTCCATATTAGACACTGAGATCGTGGGGTAAAAATGTGCTAATACAAAGAAAAGTTTCATTTGCAAGTTTTCACACATTTTCTCTGAAAACAGTTTGTCAGGCCAATCAGATCTTTGTTAGCAGTTTGGTTTTTTTGACTTGACACAGTCACAAGGCCAATCATAAGTTGGTAATATTGGCAGGTCTCTCTCCTCTCTCTCTCTCTCTCTCCTTGGGTCAAAGCCCATGCTGAGACCCGACCCTGGGGTGGGTGGGTAGCGAGTGAGCGAGTGAGTGAGTGAGTGGTTTGAGCTCATTGCACATGCTCCAGTCAACTGTCCACTTCATTGCAGCTCATTGACAAAGGGTTTGTCCAGTCCAACCAAGTTCAACTGTCAGCAACACAGGCCGAAAGGTGGCAGGCAGGTAGCTCAAACTGAATGACCACTCTGGGACTGAAGCCGTGACGTCACCTGGGACGTCAGAGCGCGCACGAAGATCGTCCAGTAGCATCATCATCATCATCGTCCTCGTCTTGAACAGGCTACCCTTTTCGGATGGCGTTGTCAGGACGAAGGTCTTTGTAGAAGATGAGCGTGGACACGATCTCCCCGTCCGTCATGACGCCGCCCATGGGCAGGCAGCCCACCTGCAGCAGCCCGGGGACCGAGTCGATGATCTTGAGCATGGCGGTGTTGTTGGAGAAGGTGTCCACGTACATGCCCAGGAAGCCCAGGCGCGCGGCCAGCTTGACGCACAGCTCCATGCACAGACGGCCCAGGCCCCGGCCCCGCTGGTCGTCCCTCACGATGATGAAGGGGTCCGCCACAGGCACGCCTCTGGAGTACTTGCTGACGGCCAGGATGAAGGCCGCCACCATCTTGCCCTTGTCCTTGTCAATGATGGCGAAGCGGTACCCGCTGTCCACTTCCGCGCGGAACTCCGCCTCGTCGGCGTATTCGTCGGCGCTGAAGCCTTGACCTTGCTTGCCGGCGCCACAGATCATGGCGAAAGTCTCGGAGAGCTGGGCGTCGGTCATGGAGTCCACCAGGAACACCTGGGACGACCCCTGGCGGTCTGTGGTGGTGACAGTGAAGGGGGTGGGGGTGTTGGAGAACTGGTTGAGGTTGTCGACCTTGTCCAGCATGGTGATTTTTTTTTTCTCCGGGGGTGTTTGGTCCGATAAAGCTGTAACACAGGAAAGAGAGGTCTGGTTAGATGGGGGTGGGTGAGTCATCATTTAAAGTCTGGTAACATCTGAACATCTGCACTGGCTTACATGTGTTTCTGCAGTTTGAAATCCAATACACAGTTCTTAGGACAAATGATGCTGAATTCTTCGAATAGTTTGATACTATAGGTGTGTGTGTGTGTGTGTGTGTGTGTGTGTGTGTGTGTGTGTGTGTGTGTGTGTGTGTGTTTTGTGTTGCATCATTTTATATTCATGAAACAAAAACCAATACTGTTCCCTAAAAGTGCCCACGTGTGTGGTGCATGGGTGTACACATGCACACACACGTGTTCAATTGCGGTCTGTTGCATCATTGTATGCACTTGTTCCTGACCTGTGTCTCAAGATATGACATCATTTCTACTTGGCTGGCTGGCTGCCTCACTAAGTTACACATACAGGCCTCTCCCCATTCTTGTTCTCTCTCTCTCTCTCTCTCTCTCTCTCTCTCTCTCTCTCTCTCTCTCTCTCTCTCTCTCTCTCTCTCTCTCACACACACACACACACACACACACACACACACACACACACACACACACACAGAGTCAACGTTGATGACTAGCCTACACTTTTCCTGGCAAATCGCCGTGATCAGTTTTACCAGGCCTAGCTACAGGACAAACACACCCACATGCGTTTGCCCGCCCGCAGGCCAAACAACTTGTTTTGCACCCTCAAGTGGGCAGGCAGGCAGGCAGGCAGGCCTAGCTAGGCAATAGAGAGAAAGGGAGGCAACAGCGAGCAGGAGCAGAGTGAGTCATTGATCGCTGCCGCGACCGAGTTCAACGAACGACCGCAGTCGTCAGGTCATGCCCCCTGCAAGCCACCGGCCAAGGCCAACCAGTGTAGTAGCGATTACGATTTTCAGTGAAACTGGGTTACCACCATATACAATTTAATCGATAACGAAGTAGCCAGTACCGACTAAACGAACAATGATCTCCAGTGTTCATCTTTTCGGTTTGCTTGTGTGATATTGTGTGTGTGTGTGTGTGTTGTTTGTTCTCTTCTCTTCTGGCAAGTAAACAAACCAAGGCGCGTGTGCACGCGTGCTGCACAGCAGCCTCTGCAGGGTAAACAACTGCACCTGCCCCAGTTTCAGACTTTTGTGTGTCAGTGGCGCAGAACTATTTACTAGCAGGGGAAAACCTCTGCTGAGATAAGCAGCACGTAGGCCTGAGGGCCTGATGCTTGCTTGTAGAAAACATGTGTTGACAACATTTTAGCCTTGTTCTGTAACTGACATAGATTTCAGTCTCAGTGCCTGTTTGTGTTATAGGACTAACAATGGGTTTCTCTGGCCCAGGCAGATTAGGTTTCGCTCCATTTCGATCTCGATGCGTTGCGACAGATTTTTAGGAAATGCAACATTTAGATGTAGATGTTAATTTTAAAAAAAAATCTAGATGTTAAACTAATTTACTTAAATAATTTATCATTTTTCACAGTTCAGCTCTTTGTTGGTTTGTTTGCAGACATCCACTGAAGTTTTTTCTCTCCACTTTTCCAACAATTAACAAACAAACAAAAAAAGGTCTAGTATATTTTAATTACATCTTAACCAGATAACATATTTCACTGACGATATTTACCACCACCCTCCCCCTTCCCTGGTTTTGTATAGTCTATAATTATATTAAAGAAAAGACGAGAACAACAGTATTTCATCCCATGCTTAGCTTCCAATAACTCAATCCCCCAGCAAAGTCTATCAGCAGTGGTGACTGACCGTGTCCGGAAATGCATGCATTGCCGGCATCACTTAACACAGTGGCGTAATCTGTGTGGTAAACAAAACACTCCGACAAGGCGGCACATCCGAGCGGCAGTGAAATGTGGGTAAATGGGTCACTGACCTACTACGGAAGAAATTCGGCAACTGCCAAGGGCTGGCTTACGCGGTTCACCCCGCACAACTGGGGCCGTTACAGTTATTCCGATTGTTTCTGACATGGATCAAACCTTTGAACTACTATGTACTTGGTATACATAAAACAACAATACAACACCCCCCCCCCCCCCCCCCCCCCCCTGTCTTGACTTTGATCTGCTCTGGGCCATATCACATTCAAACCAGAGATTTATCATGGCATAGAGCAAAGTGCTCTTACGATCTAGGTCAGCTTAGAGCATTGACATAGATTCAGACGGGAAAAAAAAAACTGGGTCTACGCAATCGGTTTAAAATGACAGACCGACCTTGACAATTGAAAACGATCCTGCAATTGGCTTCCTCTGCATGCATTTATTAACACAATACTATGAACATAATGGATATAAATGAAATGTTGTGACGACGATTATATATATATATATATATATATTATATATATATATATATATATATATATTATATATATGCTACGCTTGATTTGCAATAACAATTTACAAGTGAAATAGGCATGCCAATTAATTTTTGCAATGCTGTGTTATTCAATTCACTGCGTTTACCTATCAAACAAGTAACAAAACCCAAAACGAAATAAAAGCAGCAGCAGCAACAAAATTAATATAATTTCAAAATGCTTTCAGTTGCATAGAGAAGAGAGAGAGAGAGAGAGAGAGAGAGAGAGAGAGAGAGAGAGGAGAGAGAGAGAGAGAGAGAGAGAGAGAGAGAAGAGAGAGAGAGATTTGCAGTGTAGTGTAAACGTACCTGATAAAATAAAAAAGCAAGCGTAGCTTTGGAAGATACGATGATTTCTTCGATAACTGAAATCAAAATCGTGCACTTTAGATAATCGTCGAACAGGCCTCTGAAGCTGAGTAAGAAAGTCCTGTTATTTTAGCCTCTGAGCGTTTTCTGGTTGATTGTAGAAGTGGATACTGTTTGGAAAGCTGTCTGCCAGCGGTTCTTATACTGTCGTCTGCTCGCAGTGGGCGGCGCTTAAACCCTGCCTGCCAGTCAGCGTGACGTCAAGCAGCAAGGGTTCGCGGTAGCTCACCGGGTCTTTTGTTTTGTTTTGTTTCTGTTGTACACTTACTTTAACTTGAGGGGTGAAATAATAGCAAATGAAAAAATGCAGCAATTTTTTATTCCCCTTCTAGATCTTGCAAGGACAAGGATAAAATTGCTGGAATGGACACGGGCCTCTTTCTTGTCTGTTCTTTTCTTTTGTTTTTCAATTAAACTAAGATTGCAACGGGCTCAAGTGCACAGCTGTTAATAATTCATTAATTGGTTAAGCGGCAAAAGTGCATTATGACCTATGTGTTTACAACTACGAAGAATCGCACGTTCAAATTCTTTGCATTGCATGGAAAGTGTCGCGTAAACAGGCGTTTTCTTTCGAGGGCAATCTTTGATTTGTCACTTGTGGCAGCGTTTTGTTAGATGAAGTAAGCCTGATTCATAAAGATGGATTGATGATACAAGTGTGTGTCTGTCAGTCTGTCAGGAATGTATTGCGTAGCTCTCTCTCTCTCTCTCTCTCTCTCTCTCTCTCTCTCTCTCTCTCTCTCTCTCTCTCTCTCTCTCTCTCTCTGTCCCTCTCTCTCTCTCTGTCTCTCTCTCTCTCTCTGTGTCTCCCTCTCTGCTCTCTCTCTCTGTCTCTGCCTCTCTCTCTATCTGTCTGTATCTCTCTTATTCTCTCAATCTCTCTCTGTCTCTCTCTCTGTCTCTCTCTCTTATTATCTCTCTCTTATTCTCTCTCTTATTCTCTCACTTATTCTCTCTTATTCTCTCTCTCTCACATGCTAACACAAGCATCCACACGACACACGCACACACGCACACACACACACACACACACACACACACACACACACACACACACACACACACACAACCACACACACACACACGCACGCAAACACACACACAGGTGCGCGCTTAGAGAGAGAGAGAGAGAGAGAGAGAGAGAGAGAGAGAGAGAGAGAGAGAGAGAGAGAGAGAGAGAGAGAGAGAGAGAGAGAGAGAGAGAGAGAGAGAAGAGAGAGAGAGAGAGAGAAGCCAAGCCAAGCAAGACAAGACAAGACAAGACAGACGAGACAGACAAACAGACAAAACACTCAGACAGACAGAGACAGCACAGAGACAGAGAACTGAAACGAAGTGCTGAGTGACTGAAGAGAAGACGAAGACAGGAATCTAGCGGAATGAGACACTCAGGGACACCGTGTTTATGTCAACAAGAGACAGACAGAAGTCAGTCAACGATCGATGATTGAAGTGGGGAGGAGGGACGGGGGGTGGGGGGTGGGGGCAGGGGTGCGGTTAGGGTTACATTGCTCCTCTTAATTCCCTGCTCCCTCCCCTCCTCTCTCTACCCCTACATGGGAACGGAATAGCCTAGTGGTTAGAAAGAACATTGGTCTCGCAATCGAATCTGACGACCCGGGTTCGAATCCCGTTCAAACGTATTTTCCCCCTCCACTCTCCCCAAAAGTCCTTCGGATGAGGTTATAAACCGAGGTCCCGTTCTGCGAACGCACGCCGAATAACTTACACACACGTTAAATCCTGTTCCGCTTTTCGTAAGAGTAAGCCATTGTGTGCCGGTGGGAACTGATGACAAAATTTACAAAACTGCATACACACGGGGACTGGATGTAAAAAAAACCACACGAGTGCTTATTCCATTCTCCTCGATATAAAAGAACAAAGAAATAAATACTCTCTTCTCTCTTCACCTCACTGCCACTTTCACCTACCCCATAGTGTGTAGTAAGTAGACCGTTGCGGAACCATTGAAGAGTTTGCCTGATATCTTGTTCTCATTTTTATAATGATTCTCTCTATACCAATCCTTTTTGGGCTCCATTTTTTCCGCCACTAAACCAGTTCATGGAAATATGTATTGTATGTAACTAATATAGAAACACACACACACACACGCGCGCGCACGCGCGCGCGCTCACACACACACACACACACGCGCGCGCGCGCGCGAGCGCGCACACACACACACATATATAAACAAAATTTTAAAAATAATATATGTGTATGTATGTACCAACACACACACACACACACACACACACACACACACACACACACACACACATATATATAATATATATATATATATATATATATATATATATATATATATTATATATATATATATATATATATATATATATATATATATATATATATATATATATATTATAATATATATATATTATGTGTGTGTGTGTGTGTGTGTGTGTGTGTGTGTGTGTGTTGTGTGTGTGTGTGTGTGGTGTGTGTGTGGTGTGTGTGGTGTGTTTAAGCAAGAGTGGCTCTGTGGTGAATTTGATTCCCAGCTAGAAGACAAAACAAGCACCCACAAAAAGCAAAGTCGTGGTTCAATTCCCTTCCAACCAGACCGCGCAGAGCGCGCAGCTACACACACACCACACACACACCACCACACAGCGCGCACCACACACACACACACACCCCCACACACTCCACACCCACAAACACACACTACACCCCCACCACACCACACACACACACACACACACACACACACACAACACAACACAACACACAACACACACACACACACACACACACACACACACACACACACACACACACACACACACACACCACACACACACACACACACACACACACACACACACACAACACACACACACACACACACACACACACACACACACACACACACACACACACACACACACACACAACACAACACAACACAACACAACACACACACAACACAACACAACACACACAACACACACACACACACACAACACACACACACACACACACACACACACACACAACACAACACAACACACACACACAAAACACACACACACAACACACACAACACACACACACACACACACACCACACACACACACACACACACACACACACACACCACACACACAGAGCATGTTTACCAAAGTGACAATAAAACTCAGTCAGCGATCATGGGGTGGTGTGGATCCGGGAGGTTATGTCGCTCTTCTGCCAATCCCCTGCCCTCGTTTTTTTTGTGTGGTTGTTTTTGTTGTTATTGGTCTTCTGGCAACAAGTACTGACCCAGTTGTTATGTATTGTGTCTGTTGTACTGCAGTGTACTTGCACTGCACCGTACTGCACTGTGCTGTAGTGTAGTGTCCTGTCCTG
>CM060344.1:10339900-10345800 GCA_030674155.1 Stramonita haemastoma
GAAAATTTCGATCTAAAAGCATTGAGCTTGAACCTATAGATAAGAGATACAACATTTCTATATTCGTGAGAGTTACGGCATTTGATCTTATCAAAAGATAATAAATGGGTTACATCATCATTCTGGTGAGAACCAATACTTTGTTTCTTTTTAAAATGTTTCCAACATGCATTTTGTAACATGCTATAGCCCTCATGAACGGATAAGGGGACATTAATGCTGCAGGACCCATCAGTGTGCTTTGCTCCACATTTTGCTACTTTGTCAACTATTTCATTAAAGTAGATACCACAATGCGAAGGAATCCAGCAAAAGGTAACACAGGTGCCTCGTAACATCAGAAAATGAATCAGATGTCCAATCTCAGTTACGAGATCTTGTCTCACTTTTGAACTGGAATTTTTTAGAGCAAGTAAAACCGACTTGGAATCAACACAAAAAAGCGTTTGAAATATGTTTTTGGGGAAATCTAGAAGAAAATATAAAGCCATCAAAATGGCAGATAATTCAGCTGTAAAAATAGATCGATTTTTCCCAATATGAAAAGATCTTTCTACTTTCAATGAGGGGATTACAAAAGCTGCTCCCGCCTCGTTGTCGCTCAAAAGTGAGCCGTCAGTGTAGATTTTTAGATGTTCTGGATATGCAGTTTGTATATGTTCTTTCACTGACGCGCTAAGAATATTTTCATTACCTTTTTTGGTTAAAGAAGAATAATTTAAGTCAAAATTAGCTCTCTGAAGCTCCCATGGTGGGCAAGATGAAATGTTATTAATCTTTGATTTAGTTATTTTTGTTGGACATATTTCTGCCTTATCAAATAAGTGAGAAGTATAAGTTCTAGCCGTGGTAACAGAACGAATAGTATGTGCTCTTTTGGGGAAGTTGACATCAGATCTTATATCAATTTCGGTGTCCACATTGGTTTCCTGTTTTGAACAACGTAAGAGATATTTAGCCACAGCCAGTTGTCGATGATCATCTAAAGGCAATACACCTATCTCTTTATAAGTGCCCATGGATGATGCATGGAAAGGTACACCCAAAGCTAATCGAAAACCCTTACAGTCTAATCTTGTCATTTTTTGTAATAAAGATTTTGGAGCGCTGAAAAATGCTTCCTGGCCATAAATGAGTCTAGAACGTACAAGAGATAATGCGAGATGTTTTAAAACAGCTACATCCTGAGCCCACACTTGTTTGCTGATAACTTTCAAGAGGTTAAGACTTTTACGTGCTTTAGTATTTAGATATTCAATGTGATAATTCCAACTTAGTGAGGCTGTTAAGTGTACCCCTAAAAACTTCACCATAGGTTTGTATTCCAAAGCTTTCCCATCTATCTGAAAAACAGGTAGAACTGGTGGGTTAGTACCATTATTAAAAAGTACAAGATTAGTCTTTTCGGGAGACAGTAACAGACCATTCTCAAAGATGTAGCCATTAAGTTTGTTTAACTCAAGCTGATAAATGTTTTTCAAATGATTAAGATGCCTCTTTGGTGTTCTCTTTTTCATTGTGACATTCATCCACATACAAATGTCGTCAGCGTACTGAACATGGATAGCATTACTTGAGAGACACTTTGGAAGATCATAAAGAAGAATATTGAAAAGATGTGGCGCAATGACTGATCCCTGTGGAATACCCATAGTTGGAAATCGTAAGGAAGAATAGGAATTTCCAACTTTAACCTGCATGCATCTTTCGGAGAGAAATGTTTTAACATAATAATAGACATTTCCAGATAAGCCAATAGATTTCAATTTGTACAGTAACCGTTTATGCCAGACCTGATCGTATGCTTTCTTTATATCAAAAAATGTGGCAAGTACATTTTTCCTACATGCAAATTGTTGTTTAATCTGTGTGCTGAGTTTAAACAGATGATCTGCTGTGGATCTACCTTTCCGAAAACCTGCTTGACAGACAGGGATTATTTGGTTTTTATCACAGTAATATATTAGTCGGTTTAAAATTATTTTTTCCATAAGTTTTCCTGTGTGTGAGGTTAAAGCTATTGGTCTGTAACTGTTTTTTATCAATTTTAGATTTACCCTGCTTTGGGACTGGCACTAAAACGGAATGTTTCCAAATATGGGGAATGACCCCCTGAGACCAACAAGTTTGAAATAGTTCAAGCAGTAATATTATCCAATTTTCTGGCAGCTGTTTCAAAAATTCGTTTGAAATAGCATCTATACCAACGGATGTTCTTTTTGTCCCAAGAGAAAGAAGAGCATCTTTCAATTCTTGCAGAGTTAGGGGAGCATTGACATAGTGATTATTATCTCCCACAGGATCGTTATACATATCTTTTTGTTCTTCTTTTTCTCTATAGGCTTTGCATTTTTCAGTAAGACTTTTATTACTCATTGTATCTGAAAACATTTCTATGAAAGTATCAGCTTTTTCTAAACTAGTTGGAAGATCTTTGTCTTGAATCTTAATTGGACAGTTAGGAAGCTTAATCCCACTTTTCATGTCTTTAAATTTATTCCATACCTTTTGTACATCATTATGGGAGTTAACTTCTTTTAGGCAAAAGGAAGACCAAAATTGACGTTTGCTTTCTTCAACAGTTTTATCACAAAACAGTTTTGCTTTTTTCATAAGAGAATGATTTTCGGACGTTTTATTTCTTAAGTATACTTTACAAGCAGCTTTTTTGTCATTAACAGCTTTTTGACAAGCAGGATTCCACCATATATTTCCCGAATGCTTTTGTGACTTCATGGAAGAATACTTTGGAATAGAACTATCAGCTGCTAGTAACACGTATTCTTTAAAATTTGCATAAAAATATCAATGTCACTACTTTTTATACTTTCAATGTTAATTTGTGTCAAAATATCTTTAAACTTGTTCCAGTCAGCAAGACGATAATTGTATTTTGGGATGACATCTTTTTCTTTATCACATTGTAGAGAATTTTCATTTAGAGTGATAGCAATTGGAAAATGATCACTTCCTAAAATATCGTCTTCTACTTTCCAGTTACACCTGGAAACAAAGGTTGGAGAAATAAAAGATAGATCTAAAGCGCTAGGTCTTTGGTTTGAAACATCTGGGATTCGCGTGACATTGCCATCATTAAGTAGAAAAAGACAAGAATCAACAATGTTTTCAATAAACCGATTATTGGTCACTGATGTACAGTTTTTATCCCAGAAGGGGGAGTGTGCATTGAAATCCCCACATATTAACCATTTTTTATTAGAATCTGGTAATGTGTGCAACCATTCTGTGTTGCTATCATTAGGGCCTTTAGGTAAATATACCGAAACAATGTTTAGATCTATAGATTTGTTAAGTTTTACACATGCAGCACAAGAATGCAAATGAGGTACATTAGTTGGAACAGGTGAGGTAGATTCAATATATTCTATACCTTTGTGCACATAAATTGCTACCCGTATCTTTTCAGTGTCATTTGCAACAAGTTCATGGATTGGTGGGTAGTAGTAATTTTTTAGAATGGGTAGTTTGTTTCTGGTAACGTTTAAATAATGTGTGTGTGTGTGTGTGCGTGCGTGCGTGCGTGTGTGTGTGTTTTATTTGTTTATCTATATCTAGGATAATGAAATAAGCAATCATGTGCTTTGTTACATCCAATCCCCATGTGTATGCAGTTTTTGTAGATCTTGTCATTTGTTCCCACCTGCACACAATGGCCTACACTTACGAAAAGCGGAACAGGATTTAACGTGTGCGCAAGATGTTCTGCGTGTGTTCGCACACGGGGCTACGGTGTGTGTGTGTGTGTGTGTGTGTGTGTAGTAGTAGTTCTTCAGTTTAACGTCCTTCCACTAAATAGTGATATCAGACGGGAAGGTGTATGTATGTGTGAATGTGTGTGTGTGTGTGTGTGTGTGGGGGGGGGGGGGGGTGCACATAGCTAAACATCGGCAATAAACTAACATAAGTCTGATTAAGCATAAACAAGAAACTTTGAAAAGGAGCAAATAACAGTTCAAACACTAACTTTGCAATTTCTACAACTAATAAACTTCAAAGTACTACAAGTATCTGATAATAGGACTATGAGTTAAAGACATAACAATATCTTTCATCAAAGAGGCATCTTTAAGAATTTGGTCTAAGCGGAGGGCTGGGAAGGTGGGTAAAAATGATTTTAGATCTCGACATTGTAAAAGAACATGAGCATTGGTAATTTTTTCACCACAGATACATGTCGCTGTTTTTGAAAATTTAGATCTAAAAGCATTAAGCTTAAACCTGTAAATAAGGGATACAACATTTCTATATTCATGTGAATTATGAAATTTAGTATTACCGAAAGATGATAAATGAGTTATGTCATCACTCCAGGAAAACCCAGTATCCTCTAGTTTCTTTTTGAAGTGTTTCCAGCATGCATTTTGCAACAGGCTATAGCCCTCCCGGGCAGAAAAAGGAACATCTATGCTGTAAGACCCATTTACATGCTTTGCTCCGCATTTTGCCATTCTGTCAACTTTTTCATTAAAGTAAATACCGCAATGAGAAGGAATCCAGCAGAAAGTAATACTAGTACCCCCGTAACATCAAAAAATGAACCAGATGACAAATCTCAGTTATGAGCTCTTGCCTCACTTTTGAGCTGAAATTTTTTAAAGCAAGTAAAACTGACTTGGAATCAACACAAAAAAGTATCTGGAAAATATCTTTGGGAAAATCTAGAAGATGATACAAAGCCATTGATATAGCAGACAATTCAGCTGTAAAAATAGATCGATTTTTCCCAATGGAAAAGGATCTCTCTACTTTCAGAGATGGGATGACAAACGCTGCACCCGCCTCATCATTGCTCAAAAGGGAACCATCAGTGTATACTTTTAGATGTTCTGGGTATGTAGTCTGTATGTATTCTTTTACTAATGCGCTAAGAACATTTTCATTACCTTTTTTGGTTAGAGAAGAATAATTGATGTCAAAATTAGCTCTCTGGAGCTCCCATGGGGCACAAGAGGAGATGTTAATCTTTGATTTAGTTAAATCTTTAGGGTATATTTTTGCGTTATCAAATAATTCAGCAGTATAGGTTCTAACTGTGGTATAGAGAACGAATAGAATGTGCTCTTTTAGGAAAGTTGACATCAGATTTTGTATTTATTTCAGTGTCCACATTGGTTTCTTGATTCGAACACCGTAAGAGATATTTAGCTAAAGCCAGTTGTCGATAATTGTCTAATGGTAAAACACCTATCTCTTTATAAGTGCCCATAGACGATGCATGAAAAGGAACCCCCAGAGCTAATCGAAAAGCCTTACAGTCTAATCTTCTCATTTTATGTAACAAATACTTAGGAGCACTGAAAAAAGCTTCCTGGCCGTATACAAGTCTGGAACGCACTAAAGATAACGCCAGATGTTTTAATACAGCTAACGTCATGAGCCCACACTTGTTTACTTATAACTTTCAGGAAGTTTAGACTTTTCCTAGCTTTAGTGTTTAAATATTCAATATGATAATTCCAAGTTAATTTAGACGTGAAATACACCCCTAAAAACTTCACCATAGTTTTATATTTCAAAACGTTCCCATCTATTTGGAAAACAGGTAGAACTGGTGGGTTAGCACCATTATTAAAAAGTACTAAATTGGTCTTTTCAGGGGATAGTGACAGACCATTCACAAATATATAGTCATTCAGTTTGTTTAGCTCAATCTGATACAAATTTTTCAAATAGTTTAGTTGTCTCTTTGGTGTTCTCTTTTTCAATGTGACATTCATCCACATACAAATGTCATCAGCATACTGGACATGGGTGGTATTACTTGAGAAACACTTAGGAAGATCATAAAGGAGAATATTGAAAAGATGTGGAGCAATAACTGATCCCTGAGGAATGCCCATTGTTGGAAATCGTACAGTAGAATACGAATTTCCAACTTT
>CM060344.1:10345900-10348400 GCA_030674155.1 Stramonita haemastoma
ATTTCACATTCGGGCCCCTTTTTGCATCCCAAACATGGCTACTGACAGCAGCCCCTAAAAAAAAAAGCAAAACCACTCGGGGCTGGACAGACGTTATTGGACAGTGGAAAAAATTTACATAAAGCCCCCTTTTTGGGGTAGATTTAGTCAGGTAAATAATCGGTATACAGCAGACTGTAAGTGATGTTGGTACCTTTTTTTAAAGGATCCCAGCAATCTTTTTATTTGTCTATTTTCGTGAATACAAAGTGTAAAGTAAAATAAACACTTTATATTCCAAAATCATGGGGAAATCGTCAGTGGCAACGAACACTGCAGAGCGGGACATCCTGTGCCCCCCCGGTTTTTTTTACAACATCACTGCGGGGTCCCCAAACAAATTTTAAAGAACGTTGTCAAAAAAATGGTAAAGGTAAAGGTTTTCCCAAAACCCTGTGGGGGCTGTAGGGGAGCGAGAGTCAGAGCCTTCGCTTCCTGGGGCCGCTATGAGGGGGCCCATTCCTCTCCCTCGGCTTTACCCCCCTGACCCTAAAGGGGACAGGTACTCTTTTTACTGGGGGGAAACGGGGGGACTGTTGATGCCATGGCGCGAAAACGGTCACCCATCCAACTGGCAACCCCGCTACGCTGCTTAAATTTTGAAGGGGGGAAAGGAGTGCTCTAAACCCCCGAGATATCCAGTCCCCTATTGTCATCAGTATGTAAAAAAAAAATGCCTTTTTCCTACTTTTGCTATTTTTTTTTCCTTATCACAAAGATTGTTCAAAGAAAGACTAATCATACTGCCAGTCCATCCAATTTTCCATATCCCTACACACACAAACACACACCAAAAAACACACACACAACACCACAACACACACACACACACACACACCACCACATTTACTCACATACAATTATAACTCAAGACACTAAATATATATATTATATATTATATTTTATATATATATATAAATATATCATTCACACCTGATACATCTTAATAAAAATAATTATCAAACACATGCATACTGCATATCTACCCATTACGTCTTACATACTACACACCTTTTAAAACTTTTAAAAGTAAAGAATTTTTCAATGATAAGGAATGAATTTTGGGGAAGGGGGGAAACAAAAGGGGTCCATAACCTTTGGGTCGTAGGGGATAAAGGGTCATGAACCCGTGCTCTGGGGGCCCAGCAATTTTAGGGGGGCACCCTTATCCCCCGCGTTTTAAACCTTCCCGACCCAAAAGGGATGGGGACCTTTTTAAGCTGGGTAAAAGGGGACTGTACAAACCAAGGCGCCCCAGACGGTCATCCACCATTTGGTAACCACGCTCAAGTGTTAGATTGTCCAGGGAAAGTGTTGTGGACCACTGTTTTTAATTTTCCTATCTGGAAAAAAAAAAACAACCAAAGTTAAGTTTTTTCTAGTTTTTTACACTGTTAAATAATCTTTTTTCGGAAATTTTGGGTTGACGTAATTTTCTCGCTGTGCTTCTTGTTAAAAACCCCATCTGGTATTGTAGCGTAGATTTGGTCTTTTAAATTTACTAAAACACATTTCTCCAAGCAAGATAATATTGTTGATCCAGCGATTTTTTCAGTTACTTCCTTTGGTTATAGCCAAAAAAAAATGTCAGTTATGACAAATGAAGGTGTTTTCCCATTACAGACAAGAGAGTGGAGTCAATAAGCTCCACAAACTTTTTACAGCGGAAATTCATAACGAAATAATTGAAAAAATCGACTTGTTTAAAGCGGTAGTCTAAAATTACACAAAATTAGACACCCCCCCATTTGATGTAGTGAAAAAATGAGTTGGATACAGATCATGCAATATTTTCCATTGCGTTTTCAGCCTTACTTCGTTTGTTGCCAATCTTGGCATAGGCCATCCATATTTGTCAACGGTGTAGCCAAGTTTTCTGTGCAAAAACTCCACTGTATGGGTGTAAAGGGTTCATTGACATTTTTTGCCATCAGATGATGCTTAACTTGTTTTGGTTTGGCGTCATATTTGCTTGCTTCTAAAGCTTCATGCCCTTCCTCTAAAAAGAATAACGTTCCAGCGTGGCGTGCGCGCGCGCGTGTGTGTGTGCGTGTGAGAGTGTACGTGCGTGCGTGTGTGTAATGTGTGTACGTGGTGCGTGCGTGTGTGTGGTGTGTGTGTGTGTAATGTGTGTGTGTGTGTGTGGGGGGGTGTGTGAGGTGTGTGTGTGATGTGTGTGTTGTCTGTCTGTCTGTGGGTGTGTGAGTGTGTGTGTGATGTGTGTGTGTGGTTGATGTATCTGTGTGTTGATGTATGTGTGTGTGTACGTGGTGTGTGTGTTTGTGTGTTTGTGTGTTGATGTGTGTGTGTGTGTATGTCAGTGTGTACCATGTCTGACAGTTAGAAACAGACAGACAGGCAGACAAACAGAGGGCGGAGACAGAGAAACAAGGGAAATTTCCATTGTGTATGCCCGTATATAATACCCACGTTCGGAAGTACACCTACACGTAAGTATACT
>CM060344.1:10350900-10363400 GCA_030674155.1 Stramonita haemastoma
CACAGTAGGATCCCTTGAGTATTGCTTTTCCTACTTATCACTTAATCAGAGACCTGTAGGTGTACTTTTTCAAAGCACATGAGTAATTTCAATAAATCGCTGTCACCCAGGATGTACCAGCCCTGTCGGTTTATAGCCATGTCTAATTTATCATCATTACTATTGTCATGTGTGTACTTGTGTTTTGCGTTTTCTCTTTATACCCGTCATTCCTTTGTTATATCTTTACTTTTTGTTGCTCTTTAGCTCAAAAGAATAATGGGAATAAAAAATTGTGAATTATGACTTGATTTCGTGATTTTATATGAATGTTATAAATATCACTTAAAGTTACGGAAGATTTCCCTTTGTAAACTTCATACTGCTCTCTCCCGAGGAGATCATACCGCTTAAAGTGCAACACCACCCATATATATATATATATATATATATAGAGAGAGAGAGAGAGAGAGAGAGAGAGAGAGAGAGAGAGAGAGAGAGAGAGAGAGAGAGATGCAAAACATTATGACCCTCCATCATTTAACCAAGATTAAAAAAAGGGTGTCTTAAGTGTTCACATTCTATCAGTTTCCGAGGAAATAAAACAAACAAACGAGAAAAGCAACTCAATAGAAAAATACAGATTAAAAATAGGACGATTGCATGAAAAGTCGTTACGAAATCAATCGATATGCTAGACTCCATTTAAAAAAAGGAGAAATTAGCGAATTTGGCATTGTGATAAGTGGTCTGAATAAAAGATTTGGTGTTTTTAAACACGTGTTGAAAGCAAAAGGAAACAAAGTACTGCTTTAATGCTTTCGCACAAAGTAAATGACAGTTCTTAGTTCTATCATCAATCACAATCTTAAAATCCAGACAGACAGACAGACAAACACTCAGACAGACTGACAGGCAGACGAAGTGACAGACAGAGAGACTGACTGACTGACTGACAGACAGACAGACGGCCAGACAGCCAGACAGCTAGACAGACTGACAGACAGACAGACAGACTGACTGACAGATAGAGAGACTGACAGATAGATTCAATGATTTACAAGGGACATAATTCCCATGTTTAGGTAGATTTTCTGTGATACACTAGCAGTGAGTTCCCTTTCACCAGAAATAATTCGACAGGTGGCTTTTCCTTCCCTTAACCCCCCCCCCCCCCCCCCCCCCCCACACACACACCCAACACTCCCCCTGCCCACGATATCATGGATGGATGGTAATCTGGATGCTAGTCTTTCGATGATACCATAAACCAAAGTTTCCTGTGCTACATCAATGTTGATTACGTTGGTTTGGGTGAGGCATGTACTGTTATAATCCATATTAATTTTAAGTAAGTTTTGTATTATCCAGACAGTTAGATCAGTCAAGTTTTCTCCCATTAAATAAATAGGTCAATGAATAAATACATGAATAAATAGATAAATAAAACTGACTAAGATGTACACAGCGTAGCCTAAGGCATTGCAACAACTTGAGTGGTAGGTGAATTATTTTGATACAGCCATCATTGCAAAGCAGAACGCCGTTTGTTGGAATGATACGTAAATCGTTCTAAATCATAAAGACTTGTGTCATCTCGCATCATGTTTGAACGTTATTTCTGAAGGCTATTCCATATTAACGAGATGGGGTGTATTTGTGTCTCTAAGCAGTCAAATATTTGCAGTAAAAGAGAGAGAGAGAGAGAGAGAGAGAGAGAGAGAGAGAAGAGAGAGAGAGAGAGAGAGAGAGAGAGAGAGAGAGAGAGAGAGAGAGAGAGAGACAGACAGACAGACAGACAGACAGACAGACAGACAGACAGACAGACAGACAGACAGACAGACAGACAGAGACAGAAAGAGAGACAGAGAGAGAGACAGAGAGAGAGAGACAGAGAAAGAGAGAGAGAGAGAAGAGAGAGAGAGAGAGAGAGAGAGAGAGAGAGAGAGAGAGAGAGAGAGAGAGAGATACACGGACAGAAAAACAATGATGAAGAGAAACGTTAAGAAAACAAACACAAAAAGACATAATGCAGATTGACACAGACAAAAAAATATTCATGAACAAACATAGACGCGAGAAAGAGAATAATGGATACTAATAAAGAAAACACAGACAGAGGGGGGAAAAGACATACTTCGCAAGCAAGCAACCAGAAAACCTGCCTCACGTCAAACCAACGAAACAGCCAACTAACCAAAAACCAATCAACTGAAAGCTAGCTACCCACCTACTTAAAAACCAACCAACCAAAACTCACCCACCCACCCACTCAAAAACCACCAACCCCAAATCCAACCAACCAAAACCCAGCCAACCAACCAACCAACCACCTTTACACCCAACCAGCCAACCAACCAGCCAACCAACCTACCAATCGTAACCCACCCACCCGCCCAACCAACCAACAAGCAGCCAGCCAACCTACAAACCAACCCAATCAAAACCAACCAACCAAACAACCAACCCCACCCAAAACAAAACCCAAGAAGTGAAGAAAAGAGAAGAGAGGCACACACTCAAAACTCACTTGTGAGGTTTAAACCTTTCCCGCCCAGCCGCCACGTACAGCTGCTCTGAATTGAGGTCTTCCAAGGACTGGACGCGTCGCCCATGCAGTGGAGTGTGCACCTTGAGCACAGCCCCGAAGGTGGGCCTCAGCTGCTCGGTCAGGTGATCCAGGTAGTGGCTCCAGTCCCGAAAGTGTCGAGGGTTCAGCACCACCTTTTTGCTGGGCTGGTAGAAGTTGCCGTTAACGCAGAAGTAGCTAGACCTGCCACGGCGTGTGCCTTGCATGTAGTGGGGATGGGGAGACTTCTCCATGACACGGGCAGGTGTGGTGTGGCGGGGGCACGGTTTTTTTTGTGTGTGTTTTTTTTTTTCCTAGAGGGGGCAAGTCTGTCTTTCTTCCTGAGGGTCTGTCTGTCTGTCTTTCTTCCTGAGGGTCTGTCTGTCTTCTTGAGGGCCTGTCTTATTGAGGGTCTGTCTTTTTCCTTAGGGCCTGTACTTTTCCTGAGGGCCTGTCTTTTTCCTCAGGGCCTGTCTTCCTCAGGGCCTGTCTGTCTTCCTCAGGGCCTGTCTTCCTGATGGTCTGTCTTCTTCGGGGTCTATCTTCCTCAGGGCCTGTCTTCACGATAGTCCGTGGGATGGTGTTCCCTTGTTCTTCCCACTATGACTGCTGCACTACTGTCTTTAGCTGTTGAAGGCTCAGCCCAGAAAGCTCCGCACTGATGATGGAGGTCAGATGTCTTGTGCAGTCCTAGGTGACGGGAGACGGCTACTCCTGAAGGTGAAAAGAAAACCAGACAGGTGACTAGTGAGTCCTCTCCTTCTTGGAATCAGCTCAAAGCGAAAGTAGTGAAATAATTATGCTGTCTGTAAAACCAGTGTTGTCCCTTTTGATTGATTAGTCATTAGCTTTACAGTGATATACACCGTCAGTAAATGTGTATAGCTACCGATTAAAAGAAACAGTGCTGATTTTTTTTTTTTTTTTTTTTTTTTTTTTTTTTTTTTACTGGCGGTGTATTTCACTGTAAAGCTATTGATTGATGAAAAGAAACAGCACTTGCTGGTTTTACTGATGACATGTTTCATTGTAAAGTTATTGACTAACACATCGCACAGTCAGGCTTACACGGCTTCACTGACAGGTAGGTAGGTCTTTCGGCGTGAGACGATCAACCCAGACCCAGTGTGCAACATGCATTTAGCGCACGTTAAAGAACCTACGGCGACAAGAGAGTTGTTTCTTGCAAAATTCTCTTTGAAAAGCCACTCTGGTACAGTGGTACTGGTAGGGCAGGAAAGGAATACACATACAGACAAAAACAAACAAACAAAAAAAAAAGAAATGGGTGGCACTGCTCTTGTGGCAACGCGCTCTTCGCAGGGAGAGCAGCTCGAATGCTACGCAACACCCCTCAAAAAAACCAAAAACAACAACAACAACAAGCAAACAAACAAACAAACAAACAAACAAACAAACAAACAAACAAACAAACAAACAAACAAACAAACAAACAATAAACTCTGCTGTGACTTCAAGTGGTGTACAGTATACACTACACTACACTACACTACACTACACTACACTACACTACACTACACTACACTACACTACACTACACTACACTACACTACGCTACACTACACTACACTACACTACACTAAAACACAACACAACACAGTTCAGCACAACAGAACACAACACGATACAATACCGTCTACAGTTGCAGTTGGCTCTCTGAAATAGAGGGCTAGGCAGAGAGTCAATGCTGTGCAGGCATGTAAAGGGGAAGACCTGTGTAACCTGACGCTAACTGACTGCAGTCGCTATCTGGCTATTGCACAAGGGAACCAGGCCCACAGTCACCTACTGCTGTCACCCACCCACAGAGTAACACTGCTGTTACCAACAATTACACACTTAGCGACACACTACTGTCTCCAACAACTACATACATAGTGACACACTGCTGTCACCCACAAGTACACACATAGTGACACACTACTGTCACCCACAACTACACACAAAGTAACACATTGCTGTCACTCACAACTACACACATAGTGACACACTGCTGTCACCCACAACTACACACACAGCGACACTACTGTCACCCACACACGGTGACACTGCTGTCACCCACACACAGTGACACTGCTGTCACCCACACACAGTGACACTGCTGTCACCCACACACATTGTGACACTGCTGCCACCCACACACATTGAGACACTGCTGACACCCACATACAGTAACACTGCTGACACCTACATACAGTAACACTGCTCTCACCCGCATACAGTAACACTGCTGTCACCCACATACAGTAACACTGCTGTCACCCACATACAGTAACACTGCTGTCACCCACATACAGCAACACTGCTGTCACCCACATACAGTAACACTGCTGACACCCACATACAGTAACACTGCTGTCACCCACATACAGTAACACTGCTGTCACCGGCATACAGTAACACTGCTCTCACCACACACATTGAGACACTGCTGTCACCCACATACAGTAACACTGCTCTCACCCACATACAGTAACACTGCTGACACCCACATACAGTAACACTGCTGACACCCACATACAGTAACACTGCTCTCACCCACATACAGTAACACTGCTCTCACCCACATACAGTAACATTGCTGACGCACAACACACACACACACACACACACACACACACACACACACACACACACACACACACACACACAGAGTAACACTGCTGTCACCCACAACACACTTAGTAACACTGCTGTTGCCCACAACTACACACTTAGTGACACTGTCATCACACACAACTACACACACAGTGACACACTGATAATTATCACCCACAACTACACACTTAGTGACACTGCTGTCACCCACAACTACACACACAGAAACACTGCTGTTACCCACACACAGTGAAACTGCTGTCACCCACATCTACACACTTATTGACACTACTGCCACCCACACTTAGTGACACTGCTGTCACCCACAACTACACACTTAGTGACACTGCTGTCACCCATAAGTACACACTTAGTGACACTGCTGTCACCCACACACAGTGACACTGCTGTCACCCCCAACTACACACAAACACTGATGTCACCCACACACAGTAACACTGCTGTCACCCACAAGTACACACAAGCGACACTGCTGTCACCCACAACTACACACATAGTGACACTGCTGTCACCCACGACTACACACATAGTGACACTACTGTCACCCACAACTACACACATATTAACACACTGCTGTCACCCACAACTACACTCATAGTGACACTGCTGTCACCCACGACTACACACACAGTGACACACTGCTGTCACCCACAAGTACACACATAGTAACACACTGCTGTCACCCACGACTACACACACAGTGACGCACTGCTGTCACCCACAACTACACACATAGTAACACTGCTGTCACCCACAACTACACACACAGTGACACTGCTGTCACCCACAACTACACACATAGTGACACACTGCTGCCCCTCTCCCCCCACAACTACGCACACAATGTCACACCCACGTCACAACCATACACACAGTAACTTAGTGCTGTTCCCCACAACTTCACACACAATGTCACATCTGTGTCACCAACAATTACACACACAGTGACACTGCTGTCACCCACAGCTGCACACACAATGACACTGCTGTCACCAACAACTACGCACATTAGGTCACACCCGTGACACTCACAGCTACACACCTGTACCACCCACTGACATTTTTAATGACCGAAAGTGGTGCACATAACACTAGATTCCCGCCTCCTCCCCCCCCCCCCCCCCCCCCCCCACCCCACACACACACACACACACCGCACCCTCACTCTCACTGCCTGCCTGTGTACACCTTTCCTTCCTCTTTGCATTGTCCTGCTCTGCTGGGAAACACGAACCGGTCTGTCCTGTCTCTCTCCCCTGCATTTCCAAAGGGAAAATCGACCACTTTCCTTGCATCCACCACTATCGGAATGGGCGTTTGTTCCTGACTTCATTCACGCTGTCAGCCACTGCACTGCACTGCACTGCTATCTCTCTCTCTCTCTCTCTCTCTCTCTCTCTCTCTCTCCTCTCTCTCTCTCTCTCTCTCTCTCTCTCTACCTTCCCCCAGGTCACCGATGCACAATACAGACACGTACACAGGAACATAACGACGTTTTTTTTCTTCTCCTTTTCCTGCTGTGAAATTTCTTAAAGAAAGTCAAGCCCCTTGATCATGTCCAGCAATGTTCCGTCAACATGGTCATTAAGACGTCAATACCTATGCCTGTCAGTTAGGGAAAATGCACAGCCACTGCACACTGAGACACTACCTGTTCTCATGAGCAGTTTAAAAGAATAGATCTAGACCTCCAGGTGAGAAGCACACAACAGACAGGTAGGAATGAAAGCAGAGCCCCCCTGATATGATCCCAGTCCTGTTGACTGACAGCCAAGACAGACCCAGGCTACAGTGGCCTATAGCTAGGCTACCCTAGCATACCCGCAGTGGGTGGCTGGCTGGCAGTGGAGTCACTGCAGTGTGTGTGTCAGTGTCAGATAAGGCACGGAGGGGAGGGAGGAAGGTAGGTAGGTAGGCCTGGCGCTTGCTGATTATCTGTCAGGCGCTACTTAGCAGGGCAAGAACGTTTCTACCTTTGGTCTACACAGCCACTGCAGTAGTACCCTTCAATTCTTGCAAGCGCTCTCACCACCTCCTCTCTCTCTCTCTCTCTCTCTCTCCTCTCTCTCTCTCTCTCTCTCTCTCTCTCTCTCTCTCTCTCTCTCTCCCACCCTGAATTGCCCTATCTATGAAGACTTGAGCAATAAGTTTCTTAAAGATTCTAAAAGACTTCCTTTCTATGTACTACTCAAAGCCACTGTACCTACTGATAGATACAATTTATGACGTTTTATCTTTCATGCAACCAATAGAAGAAATAGGATAACTTTTTAGAAATTGGTATTTGTATTGACGAATAATACATCTAAAACAGTGTCTTTTACGATACGTGTGAATTGTTCCGTGATTAACGGTTAAGAAATGGCTGATATAACGTTCTTGCTTTATAATTACTCATATTTTATTTCATATACATATACGTTGATAGTAATATGTTTATAACACCTATATATGCACGCACTCTATGCCCACCACTTTTTTGTATTGTGGCCTAAGGCCTATGTACAATAAACAATTTCAGTGTTCAGTGTTCAGTCCTCTCCCACCCTGGATATGGGTCAAACAGAGAAGGGCTGTTTCAGTCTGGTAGTAGGACGACATAACCCAGGGATCAGTTTGTAGTTTCTCAGAGGAAGGGTGTCTTTATTCTTCCTACAAACTTCAGGACTTTATTGTCGTTTTGAACGTGGTGGTTTTTAGGGGTGGGTTTACACACTGTGATATCAGACAGAACAGGCAACTCCAACTTTGTGTTTGGCATCGATAATTCTAGAGTGACTATGTTGTTCAGAAAGTTGAATACTAATAAATATGCAGGTCATGGAAAGTTCCTCTGGAAAGTTCTTAAAATTGTGTTCTGATCAGTTCTCGTCTGCTTTACCATGATTTCATTATTGTTTATACATACTGGTGTTATTCCGTCTCTTTGGAAGAAATTTATCATCTGTCCTGTTCCGAAAAAAATAAAATAAAATAAAATAAAATATAAAAAACTCAACCCAATCCCAAAGTCTTGAATGATCACAAACCTGTCGCCTTAGCATCATAGTTATGAATATTTTGGAACGCATTGTACTTCACCATCTCCTCGACAAAAAAACCCCAAACCTGCATGCACACTCGTGTCATGCTGAGACATCATCCCCGAAGTCGGAATGCAGCTACCTTAATGATGGGGGGGGAAAGCGGTGGCATACACAGATATCTCATTATTAGTCATCTTCGAGCTCTAGCCGTGAAACAGAAAAGGGAACTATTTTTTTCACTAGGATAAGTACATGTTCTTTCTGTGGTACAGATCAATGGTCATCATTAAAACGGTAATGTTAGATGGTTTCGTATTTCCGTATTGAAAGAGACAACCCACAGCTGTTGACAGACTCCCCAGAAGAGGAATTAAATTACCCCCACCCCCACCCCCCCTCTGTTCCTCGGCTAGAGCTGGGGGTGGTGGGTGGGAGACAGCCTTGTGGCCAGTGTGATGAGCTCATGATCTGCTGACCTGGGTAGGTTATAGAGGAGGAGGGGTAGGTTTGGGAGAGGGAGGAGGTGAAAAGATATGGGGAGGGAAGGGTAGGTTAAAGAGGAGGAGGGGTAGGTTTTGGGGAGGGAGGAGGTGAAAAGATATGGGGAGGGAAGGGTAGGTTATAGAGGAGGAGGGGTAGGTTTTGGGGAGGGAGGAGGTGAAAAGATATGGGGAGGGAAGGGTAGGTTATAGAGGAGGAGGGGTAGGTTTTGGGGAGGGAGGAGGTGAAAAGATATGGGGAGGGAAGGGTAGGTTATAGAGGAGGAGGGGGAGGTTTTGGGGAGGAAGGTAGCTTACAGGGAGGTGGGGTAGGTATTGGGGAAGGTTGGGAGACGGAGAGGGTAGAATAGGGGAAGGAAGGGCAAGGGTAGTTTAAGGGAAGGTTTACATTTGCCATGGTCTATAATGAGCGGGCCATAATTATGTCATTAAGTATCAAATCAAGAGGGAAACAAATGGCCAATATAGTGTGTCCCATGCCAGTATTGTAGAAGAGGATCCAAAGTGTGTGTGCCAAGTCATGTTGTCACCCTCATTTGCAGGTTTTGCACAATATCCTTGGTTAAGGGCTAGACTATCAAGAATAGGTCTACAATTTTCTCCCATGCTGAAGTGGGATGGGTTGGGCCTGACATGTTATGCCCTAAACAGCAGTGCAACACATTTTTGCTCATATGAAAGACACCAATAGTTGCTGTCTGAACGTTGGAAAAAGAAAAAGAAGAATTCATTGGGTTGTGTTGTATCCTCCTTACATCCACCCTACCCATCCTAGGTGATGACAGCGTGACATGACGTCATTTGTAACAATGACGCAACTCCATACCGTAGCTGGTCTAAAATAAGAACAGCCAAGCTAAGAAAAGCGTAGACAAAGCAGTATGGTTTCTTTTTTCTTAATTCTTCTCAATGTCCAAACAATATCATAAGGAGCGCATGTCCACATGTCGTCTTGTGGCTGAATCCAATCACCATGGCCTAGCCTAACAGGTGGACCACAGGCCCAAAGGAGTCCAATACAAACCAAACCATTGGGAACTGATCTAAACATCTGATCGGCAGTGAACACTGCAAGTATTGTGGTCGACATCTTCTCCAATCATCTTTCCGAAAGGCTTCTTCGCGGGCGAATGACAATTTACTGTGACCAGAAAGTGATAAAAGTGTTCTGATGCATCTGGGTATTATTGTCGTGATTGTTGATGTTAATGGTATTCTTGTAGTTGTTGGCGTTAATAAGTGGACAGATCGGTACCATCTTGCAAAATTTCTTCTACACCTTCCTTTTTCTGACTCTCTTCACCCTTGCACTCTTATCTCTTTCCTCCATTCTGCTGCAGGGATATCTTGTGTATATTAACGCCCAGATTCAAATAATCCACTGTCGGCTGTCGTTCTTTCTCTATTTCTGTTATATCTATCTGGAATGACGTCCCTCTCTCCCTTTGTCAAATGACTTTGTTTGCCACCTTAAAGTTCAGTCTCAGGACACACTTCTTTTTTGCATAGAATCTTCGCCCATCAGTACACCTCACAACTGTTCCCATTACTTCTCTCTCTCTCTCTCTCTCTCTCTCTCTCTCTCTCTCTCTCTCTCTCTCTGTGCATGTATGTGTGTGTGTGTGCGCGCGTGCGTGCGTGCGTGTGCGTGCGTGCGTACGTGTGTGTGTGTGTGTGTGTGTGCGTGTGTGTGTGATCCTCACTGGCAGTATCTGCCCCATCCTGCAGCCTTCCTGTACCGAGACTCTTTCTTCAGAGATGCTACGTCTTCAGCAACCATGGCTTCCCGTGTGACTGAAATCTCATCTTCTAAGCCCTCCCCATCTCGTGTGTGGTGAAGTTGATGTGTTTTATTCATACATACCCAGACTCTGTTGATTGGGAATCCTAAAAATAACAGATCTGCACTTGTGTCCTGTTTTGTGTACATCTCTCGTTTTATCTTGCATTTCCTCATCTTGACAACCGAAAGCTCTCGCACCTTCCCTTCAACATTTAGATCTACCTCACATTTCTCCTCCTGCTGCCTTGGACCTTGCACCCTGTCAAACAAAACATGCAAGCATGACTGACTCACAGCAACACCAACATCTTTAGGCTTACAGCTACACAGAGTCCTCCTCATCCCAACTCAATGGGGGACGAGATAGCCTAGTGGTCAGAACACTGCGCTCGCAATTTGACGACCCGAGTTCGATTCCCGTTCGAGGGGATTTTTCTCCTGGAGTTAGTTAATATTAGTGCTGACTCCACTCTCCCCAAAAGTCCTTCGGATGAGACTATAAACCGAGGCCCCATGTGTGAACGCACGCAGAACATCTTGTGCACACGTTAAACCTTGTTCCGCTTTTCGTAAGAGTAGTCCATTGTGTGCCGGTGAGAACAGATGACAAGATTGACAAAACTGCATACACACGGGGACGGGATGTAAAGAAAAAGCACATCGAGTGCTTTTTCCATTATCCTCGATATAAAATGATAAAATGATTAAAAAATGAAAATAGAAATACAGCTCGTTGACAGTTTTCCTGACTTGATGATACTTCCTATACTGGTATTCGTTTACAAAGCATGTGTAGCAATAAATGTCGTGTGTCTCATTTACCATTATAAAACAACCAGGCCTTTAGCAGGATCTCTGCACTTTGACTGTAGTCACAAGGTAACAAGCTCTGATAAGCAAAAAACATGTGACCAATGATGTCAACGTGTGCAATGTATCTTCAGCCCAATGTCAGTTGTCAGTGACAAATCATAGCACTTTAAACAGTGACAGTGAAACAAATCAGGAAAGTAAAAGCTGTCCTAAGAGAGTAGATGAGCATTGTAACTTTCCACACCGTTGCCAAGAACTGATAGTTTTGTCGTCACATGTTTTATGCTTTCAACCATTCAGAGTGTTGGAGTCTCCTATACTATATTCAAAGTGGTTTTGAGTTGATGGTCTTTGTTGACACACCGACAAATAAGTTAGATTCAGACTTCTTCATGGATCTCTCTCTCTCTCTCTCTCTCTCTCTCTCTCTCTCTCTCTCTCTCTCTCTCTCTCTCTGTCTGTCTGACCCTTAGTCTGGCGACCGTGGGGGCACCCCTTAAGACTTGACAACCAGTTCCCTCCATTGCTCTCAGTTCTGCCTTTCTCAAAATTTTGTTGAGTTCTAGGCCTGTCCATTCGCTGATGTTGTCCTCCCTTCTCTGCCTTGGTCTGACTCTTTTTCTTCCTCTTTGGACAGTGCCTTGCAGTATTGTTTTTGCAAGTCCTTTCGATCTTGTTACATGCCCATACCATTTATGTTTACGCTTCTTTACGATTGATAGAAGGTTTTCGTAGGGACCAATGATTTGCTTGATTCTGTTATGTACGTCTTTGTTGCTTATGTGGTCTCTGTAGGAGATGCCAAGGAGTCTTCCGAAGCATCTCATATCCACCGCCTGTACTCTTCTCTCCAAATCAGCAGTCAGGGTCCACGATTCACAGGCATAAAGGAATATGGATATGGCAAGGAAGCGCATTAGTATGATTTTGGAGTTGAGAGAAATATTTTTCTTTCCAGATGGTGTTCAGTTTTGTCAGTGCTGTTATTGTCTGTGCAATCCTGCATACTATCTCTGGATTGGACCCCTTGTCTGACACAACGGCTCCCAAGTACTTAAAGCTTTGAACCGTTTTCAGCTTCTTGTCGTTAACCTTGATATCAGTGCTGATGCCTTTGGTGTTATTGGTCATCAGTTTGGTCTTCTCTGCACTGATTTCTATGCCATATGTTTTAGAGGCCTTGTTCAGGT
>CM060344.1:10368400-10375900 GCA_030674155.1 Stramonita haemastoma
GTCCATGCACATGACTTAGCCAAGCTAGTGTATACGTCTTTGTTTCAGAGTATATATACATGCTGGTGCATCCAGCTCTTTCAAGGACAGTGTTATTTGGAACCTTGTCTTGCCAGGTGATATTCAGGATATGTCGGAGGCAACGCATGTGAAAAGAATTAAGTTTTAGCTTATGTCGTACATGCCAAGTCTAGTACTTCCTGCCATACAGGAGAGTGCTCACAACATAGGGTCTTTGTGTGCTTAGTCAGCTTGCTGTTGTTCCATGCTTTCTTTTTCAGTCTGATCATTGTAGTAGCTGTTTTGCTGATGCGGTTGTTGAGCTCTGCGTCAGGTGAGAGGGTTTCGGAGATAGTTGAGCCTAGTTACACAAAGTCATGAACAACATCCAGTTCATGGTCATTGATCCTTATGGCTGGAGGAGAGTCAACATCCTGTTCCATGACTTGTATTTTATTCTCGAGAGCTTAAAGTGGTTTACAATACAATACAGAATCTGTCTGTCTGTCTGTCTGTCTGTTTGTCTGTCTCTGCCTCTGTCTCTGTCTCTGTCTCTGTCTCTGTCTCTCTCTCTCTCTCTCTCTCTCTGTCTCTCTCTCTTTCTGACTCTCTCTCTCTCTCTCTCTGTCTCTCTCTCTCTCTGTCTCTCTCTCTCTCTCTCTCTCTCTCTCTCTCTGTCTCTGTCTCTCTCTGTCTCTCTCTCCTCTCTCTCTCTCTCTCTCTCTCTCTCTCTCTCTCTCTCTCTCTTCTCTCCTCTCTCTCTCTTTCTGACTCTCTCTCTCTCTCTCTCTCTCTCTCTCTCTCTCTCTCTCTCTCTCTCTCTCTCTCTCTCTCTCTCTCTCTCTCTGAAGAGTAATTAAGCCTAAAAAACATCCCTTGGTCATGGCAAATCCCCAAACTGTATCCAAATTAAACAGGCTCCTGTTACAAGCGAGGGGGGGTGGGGGGGGGGGGGGGGGGCGTGCAATTCAAAAGTAGTAGTGTGCTAAGTACACACTATAACACTGTGATCTGATGTGTTAAATACTGTATGGCATCAGCTGACTGTGCCTGTTGTCTTTGTCCCCTCCTAGCACCCCTTGGATATACTGACCAAAGACAAGGGCGAATGGAACACAAGTGATTTGGTGGTAAACAGTTTTCTTTCTTTCACTCAGTCTGTCTGTCTGTCACTGTGTCAGTCTGTCTATCTGTCTTTCTCTGTCTGTCTTTCTCTGTCTGTCTGTCTGTCTGTCTGTCTGTCTGTCTGTCTGTCTGTCTATGATCTTTTGTTCTTTTGTCGTATTTGCTCTAATTTATCTTTCCTTCATTTTGTTCTTATTACTATTTCTGTTTATTGCTTATTGATATATTCCTTAATTCACAGAGTCTCTGTCTCTTTCTCTCTGTCTCTTTCTCTCTGACTGTCTGTCTCTGTCTGTCTGTCTGTCTGTCTGTCTGTCTGTCTGTCTGTCTGTCTGTCTGTCTGTCTGTCTCTCTCTCTCTCTCTTCTCTCTCTCTCTCTCTCTCTCTCTCTCTCTCTCTCTCTCTCTCTCTCTCTCTCTCTCTCTCTCCCCCCCCCTATGATCCTTTTTGTAGACATTCTCCTCCTCCTCCTCCTCCTCCTCTCTTCTTCTTCTTCTTCTTCTTCTTCTTCTTCTTCTTCTTCTTCTTTCTTCTTCTTCCTCTTTCTTCTTCTTCTTCTTCGCATTCTTCTTCTTCTTCTTCTTCTTCTTCTTCTTCTTCTTCTTCTTCTTCTTCTTCTTCTTCTTCACATTCTTCTTTTTTGCATTCTTCTTCTTCTTCTTCTTCTTCTTCTTCTTCTTCTTCTTCTTCTTCTTCTTCTTCCTCTTCTTCTTCTTCTTCTTCTTCTTCTTCTTCTTCTTCTTATTCTTCGCATTCTTCTTCGCAATTCTTCTTCTTCTTCGCAATTCCTCTTCTTCTTCTTCTTCTTCTTCTTCTTCTTCTTCTTCTTCTTCTTCTTCTTCTTCGCAATTCTTCTTCTTCGCAATTCTTCTTCTTCGCAATTCTTCTTCTTCGCAATTCTTCGCAATTTTTCTTCTTCGCAATTCTTCTTCTTCGCAATTCTTTTCTTCTTCTTCTTCTTCTTCTTCTTCTTCTTCTTCTTCTTCTTCTTCTTCTTTTTCTTCGCAATTCTTCTCTCTTTTTCTTCTTCTTCTTCTTCTTCTTCTTCTTCTTCTTCTTCTTCTTCTTCTTCTTCTTCTTCTTCTTCGCAATTCTTCTTCTTCGCAATTCTTCTTCTTCTTCTTCACATTCTTCTTCTTCTTCTTCTTCACATTCTTCTTCTTCTTCTTCTTCTTCTTCTTCTTCTTCTTCTTCTTCTTCTCTTCTTCTTCTTCTTCGCAATTCTTCTTCGCAATTCTTCTTCTTCTTCTTTGCAATTCTTCTTCTTCTTCGCAATTCTTCTTCTTCTCCTTCGCAATTCTTCTTCTTCTTCTTCTTCTTCTTCTTCGCAATTCTTCTTCTTCTTCTTCTTCGCAATTCTTCTTCGCAATTCTTCTTCTCCTTCGCAATTCTTCTTCTTCTGCGCATTCTTCTTCGCATTCTTCTTCTTCGCATTCTTCTCCTTCGGCGTTCCCTGGCTGCAGGGTCATGTTGGGTACAATACGGAATGCCTGGTCCTCACCTGCACTTGTAGCCCTGAAAGAGGTCTGGCCTCACCCGACACATTGGAGAGATAAAACATGTTCACGTGTTGGGTCCTGGTGGTGAGATAATTCATGTTTCGTGTATGGTCTTAGTGGGGAGAAAACTCGAGTTCCTTCTATTATTCTGTTTTGGTTTTTTGGCAGGGAGGGGGATAAGTCGTGTTACCTGTATGGTCTTTGTGGGGAGATAGCTCATGTTCCACGTATGGCCATTGTGTGTGTGTGTGTGTGGGGGGGGGGGGGGGTGAGGGGGAGAAAACTCCTGTTCCCGGTGTGGTACTGGTGGGGAGATAACTGATGTTTCCTGTACCGTGTGGTTATTTGCGTGTTGATTGGTAGATAACGGGTGGATCACTGGCTTGGCTAAAGGGGATCTGTGTGCTTGGGAAGATTTTTTTTTTAAGATCTTGTCTGTGTTTTCTGCCTTTCTGTCCGACAGACGCTAGAACCAAGAGGATAAGACTGTTTAACTTCAGTCGTATGGGCCCATCAATTCGTGGGTTTGAATCTCGGCTATATTTTTATGTATTCATTCCTCGGTTAGAGCTTAAAGGTTTACTAGTGGTGAGATGTTTGCGTATGCAACCGCTTTTACCTACCATGATATTTGATGAAATAAGGGTGGGAGTTTTTTACATTTTACCAGTCTGTTCCAAATTCAGATGTGCCAATGCCTTCATTTCCATACCATACAAATGCAGAAGAAACAAAACAAAAGAAAAACACCACAGAACAGATCCAGCAATTCATGTCAGCTTCGTGTGAAGAAAAGAAACACGCGTGTACAATACCCAGCATGCCCCTGGAACAACAGAGTAGCTGCTCTAAAGGAAAAATGTGTCGGCTGAGGTCAGCGGGCCTCAGACCTCCTGCAGAGTTCCAAGCAAAGGAGAAGACCAGGCACTAACGCATCCCTCCCAGCGAGGAAGGAAGAGAGAAAAGAGATTTGTGTTCCTATATTTGTCTCCTTGTCTCTGTGCTTCCATTTTTAAAAATACCTGTTTCTATTGCCATTTTTTGTTGTTGTTTGTTTTACTTATTTCTCAATGTCTGAGTATTTGTCGGTCTGTTGGTCAGTTTGTTTGTGTGTGTGCTTTTGTGTGTGTGTGTGTGTGTGTGTGTGTGTGGTGCGTGCGTGCGTGCGTGCGTGCGTGCGTGCATGGATGGATGGATGGATGGATGGATGGATGTACGTACGTATTAATGTATGCATATTTTTGTGTGCAGAATATAGATGAAGACAACAAGGATTTGGAATTCCTAAGAGAATTTGGTCGGGTATGTTTGCGCGCGCACGCGCGCGCGCGTGTGTGTGTATGTGTGTGTGTGTGTGTGTGTGTGTGTGTGTGTGTGTCTGTCTGTCTGTCTGTCTGTCTGTCTATCTGTATGTGCCTGTGTCTGTGTGTGTGTATGTTTCTGTCTGTCTGTGTGTCTGTGTGTGTGTCTATCTGTCTGTCTGTCTGTCTGTCTGTCTGTCTGTCTGTCTGTCTGTCTGTCTGTCTGTCTGTCTGTCTGTCTGTCTGTCTCTCTCTCTCTCTCTCTCTCTCTCTCTCTCTCTCTCTCTCTCTCTCTCACACACACACACACACACACACACACAGACACACACACAACACACACACACACACACACACACACACACACACACACACACACACACACACACACACACGCACTTTTTTATATTTGAAAGTATATGATAAGAAGAAAACCATTCATGATGAAAACTTTAACGCTGTATAATGAAGACATGGACAGATATCGGCAAAAGGTATAGTAGAAGCGAGATAAACAAAAGAAAAGCATAAGTATGCCACATGCGCTACGCACCGTTTATAAGGAAAAGCGAAAGCTTATCATGTCTCCGCTACCCTGGCAAGTTTTCAAGCCATACAGACGTCTGAATTTCCTTCTGTGTTGATGTATTGCAAGTAGAATCAAATAAAAATGTGAGTGTGTGTTTTTTTTCTTTCTTCCGTTCTTTTCTTCTTTCTTTCTTTCTTTCTTTTCTTTCTTTCTTTCTTTCTTTCTTTCTTTCTTTCTTTCTTTCTTTCTTTCTTTCTTTCTTTCTTTCTTTCTTTCTTTTTTTTAAAATTTATTTATTCATTCATTCATTCATTCATTCATTCATTCATTCATTCATTCATTCTTTTATATCGAGGATTATAGAATGTGCTTTTTTTACAGCTGTCCCCGTGTGTATGCAGTTTTGTAAATCCTGTCATCTGTTCCCACCGGCACACAATGGCCCACTCTTACGAAAAGCTGAACAGATTTAACGTGTGCGCAAGCTGTTCTGCGTGCGTTCACACACAAAGCCTCAGTTTATATTCTCATCCAAAGGACTTTTGGGGAGAGTGGAGTCAGCATTGATGATAACTCCAGGGAAAAAAATACCTTGAATGGGAATCGAACCCGGATCGTAAATTGCGAGCGCAATGTTCTGACCACTAGGCTATTCCGTCCCACTAGGCTATCCTGTCCACCACATGTCTAGCAGTTTTGTTTTTGTCAAGGATCTGTGACACTTTAGCAGCCTTCCTATGGCATGGCACTTTTGTTTGTTACACAAAAACTTGAGTTCAGTATAGACAGGTTGTTTTTTTCGGAGGAGGGGGCGGGGGGGGGGGGGGGGGTAAGGCTTTGTTTGTGTTTCCAGTGTAATAGTGGTGTGTGTCTGATTACAGAACAGTCAGGTGTTTGAGAGAAAGGCTTTGTATTGTCAGAGAAGTACAGGTGTATGTTCATTACAAAACATTCAGGTGTTGGAGTGTAAGACTTTTTTGTTTCAAGTGTAGTACAGGTGTGTGTTGATTTACAAAACATTCAGGTGTTGGAGTGTAAAGCTTTGTATTGTTTTAAGTGTAGTACAGGTGTGTGTTGATTACAAAACATTCATCTCTTGGAGTGTAAGGCTTTGTATTGTTTCAAGTGTAGTACAGGTGTGTGTGTTGATTTACAAAACATTCAGGTGTTGGAGTGTAAAGCTTTGTATTGTTTTAAGTGTAGTACAGGTGTGTGTTGATTTACAAAACATTCAGGTGTTGGAGTGTAAGGTTTTTGGTTGTTTCAAGTGTAGTACAGGTGTGTGTTGATTACAAAACATTCATCTCTTGGAGTGTAAGGCTTTGTGTTGTTTCAAGTGTAGTACAGGTGTGTGTTGATTACAAAACATTCAGGTGTTGGAGTGTAAGGCTTTTTTGTTGTTTCAAGTGTAGTACAGGTGTATGTTGATTACAAAACATTCAGGTGTTGGAGTGTAAGGCTTTGTGTTGTTTCAAGTGTAGTACAGGTTTGTGTTGATCACAAAACATTCAGGTGTTGGAGTGTAAGGCTTTGTGTTGTTTCAAGTGTAGTACAGGTGTGTGTTGATCACAAAACATTCAGGTGTTGGAGTGTAAGGCTTTGTGTTGTTTCAAGTGTAGTACAGGTGTGTGTTGATCACAAAACATTCAGGTGTTGGAGTGTAAGGCTTTGTATTGTTTCAAGTGTAGTACAGGTGTGTGTTGATTACAAAACAGTTAAGTGTTGGATAGTAAGGCTTTGTGTTGTTTCAAGTGTAGTACAGGTGTGTGTTGATTACAAAACAGTCAGGTGTTGGATAGTAAGGCTTTGTGTTGTTTCAAGTGTAGTACAGGTGTGTGTTGATTACAAAACAGTCAAGTGTTGGATAGTAAGGCTTTGTGTTGTTTCAAGTGTAGTACAGGTGTGTGTTGATTACAAAACAGTCAAGTGTTGGATAGTAAGGCTTTGTGTCGTCAGTGTAGTACAGGTGTGTGTTGATTACAAAACAGTCATGTGTTAGAGAGTAAGGGTTTGTGATGATGTTAGTGTGGTACAGGTGTATATTTATTACAAAGCAGGTGTTGGAGGGTAAGGCTTTGTGCTGTTGTCATTGGAGGGGACTGATTGCCAATATAAAAAAAAATCTTATGACCTACACTGTGTCTGTCTTTCTCAGGTCAGAGTGACCTAGATTATACCTTTCTATCAGGTAAGCAATCTACCCAGCAAGGAAGAAATGGCCAACATGACGCCTAAGGAAATCCATTATATCTACCACAGGTAAGTTTAATGGGAACATTAGGAAATCAGTTGCATCTACCACAGGTAAGTTTAGTGGGAACATTAGGAAATCAGTTACTTACCACAGGTGAGTATAGAGGGAACATTAAGCAATCAGTTACATCTACCACAGGTGAGTATAGTGGGAACATTAAGCAATCAGTTACATCTACCACAGGTGAGTATAGTGGGAACATTAAGCAATCAGTTACATCTACCACAGGTGAGTATAGTGGGAACATTAAGCAATCAGTTACATCTACCACAGGTGAGTATAGTGTGACGTGTATCTGGGATCTGATTTTCCCATTGCACAGGGTTTTTTTCTTAAATGTTGGAGGTGTTATACAGATTTGGGGGGAGGAAAGTTTCCCACACAGTGATACCACGTACCGGTAAGAATAGATAATAAAAGTATAATATTCTAAAAAACAGTTTGCGTGCTGGTGTCATCCTCCCTGAAGATGGAATACGGTCATCTTCGAGCTTCTTTGACGAGAAGCATCGATCAATGTTTCCTAGTTGCACCACCTCTGGACGGGAAGCACTGGTCGTAGATTTTTACATAAAGGTACAAAACTCTCTTGATTCTCGAGGAGGGTTTACTCATATTTAGTTCCCTTGGTTAGCTTCTATAAAATTTGTTTTCCATGCGGCAAAAAGAACGTTGATGATTTTTTTTTTGTAATATGATAGCAGTACTTTGGATAGAATTGATGTAGTTTAAGATTCTAAAATGGAGTTGATGTTGCAGTACCTTCAGTTAGTGTTACCTATGATAAAATCG
>CM060344.1:10385900-10399663 GCA_030674155.1 Stramonita haemastoma
CTCTGCTCTGCGTCAACAGACTCCTGTGCCATGAGTGTAGTGTTTGTCAACACTAATCTCTCTGCTCTGCGTCAACAGACTCCTGTGCCATGAGGTGTAGTTTTTGTCAACACTAATCTCTCTGCTCTGCGTCAACAGACTCCTGTGCCATGAGGTGTAGTTTTTGTCAACACTAATCTCTCTCTGCTCCCTGTGCAGGGTGTAGTTTTCCAAATTGCGCACAGACTCCTGTGCCATGAGGTGTCGTTTTTGTCAACACTAATCTCTCTGCTCTGCGTCAACAGACTCCTGTGCCATGACGTGTAGTTTTTGTCAACACTAATCTCTCTGCTCTGCGTCAACAGACTCCTGTGCCATGAGGTGTAGTTTTTGTCAACACTAATCTCTCTGCTCTGCGTCAACAGACTCCTGTGCCATGACGTGTAGTTTTTGTCAACACTAATCTCTCTGCTCTGCGTCAACAGACTCACCGGCCATTAGGTGTATTTTGTCAAACATCACCCCACTATAAAGTTCTGGTCAACACCAATTTATCTGCCTCTCGTCTACAGACATTTATAGTTATGAAGTTTCTGTTGTCAACACCAACTTCTCTTAGCGTGCGCACAAAGAGAACGCTTGCTCGCGATAAAAGCAAGCGGGATAAAGCAAGCGTGTGTAATGAAAGCGCTTGCTTGTCGTTGAGGTGGACACATAGAAAGACTGAAAATCGCGCTTGCGGCTGGTAGAATTTTGTCATTTGGATATAGTGCCATATAAGTTCCATGTATTATTATTATTATTATTATTATTATCATTATTATTATCATTATTGTTATTATTATTAATATTATTATTATTATTATTATTATTATTATTATTATTATTATTTGGCACCATGGCGGATTCAAGTGAAGACGAACAATTGTCGCTGGACAGTGTTTTGCCGAAAATTATCCTAGGAAAACGCAAAAAAATGGGCGTTCATGAGATAAATAAAAGGAGGCAAATGAAAAGTGAATATCATCATTTTTTACTGTGCTTAAAAGGAGCCCTTCTCGTTTTCAGTCCTACTTGAGAATGAGCCAAGAGACATTCAACTATATTATCTTAGACAAAATTGAACCAAAGATAACAAAGAACTGGTGCAACTGGCACCAACAGCCAATTCTGCCAGAGGAGCGTCTAGTTATTACACTCATTTGAGTCATCCTTAATTGAAATGTATGTGTATATACAGTTATATATGTAAGTAAGAACACGTTTGCTCGCAATAAAGAATTAACTTTTGATTCTTTACGCTTTCCAAACGATGCTTGAAATCCAGGCGTGATAAAGCGAGTGTGCTTTTTGTGCGGCACAAGCAAATTTTGAACAACATTACAAGCGCTTGCTTTATCGCGCTCGCTTTTATCTCGAGCAAGCGTTCTCTTTGTGCGCACCCTTACTTTTGTCACCCCATAGTGGATGAAATATGAAACCTCCCTCCCACAAATCACACTCTAATTTGAACCACACAAAACAAACACAGCATGACTATTTTAAAGCATTTATTATACAATAATGAAACATTGACTTAAATACAAAAAACAGAATTCACTTGCACGTTACTACAACCTCAATCTACAAATCATACCTTTAAGTTCAATAATGAGTTTACTTCGAAAGAGAAAACGGTGGTAAGCATTTTATGTAAACTTTTAGGACAGGACAAGAAAACAAATATGTTCGTATTCGTGTTAGGTTGTTTTTTTCGTGCCATGTTTTTAATTACGTTTTCAGTTCACAGTGCTTGCAAATTTGTGTGCATGTGGTTTTTCTTCTTTTATTTTTACATTCAAAATCAGCTTTAGTGTAAGTAAAATGCGTAGAGTGCAGCTTTGTGCACAGTGTCAGTTTTGTGTGTATGTATGTGTGTGTGTGTGTGTGTGTGTGTGTGTGTGTGTGTGTGTGTGTGTGTGTGTGTGTGTGTGTCTGTGTCTGTGTCTGTGTCTGTGTCTGTGTTGTGAGTTTAAATATGGATTCATTAATTTGTAGTAATTCCATCTTCTTGTTGACATTTTGTTTGGCATGAAGAACGTGTCTAGGGAAAGCTGTGAATAAACTGATGATAAACCGGTGATGGGTAGTAATTTCATCGCTTGCCAGAAGAGGGGAGAAAGTTGAAAGATTGCTTATAAGAGAGAGAGAGAGAGAGAGAGAGAGAGAGAGAGAGAGAGAGAGAGAGAGAGAGAGAGAGAGAGAGAGAGTATAATATATATATATATATATATATATATATATATATATATATATATATATATATATATATATATATATATATATATATATATATATATGCATCAGATTTTGTATTCACACTCTACATTAAATTTTGTAAACACAATCATTCATGAATCTAACTCTGAACAAAGACCTGGTTAAGTTTCAGTTTTTATTTTCACACTTCTTTCGCACCATGTTTCATCAACTTTTGACTGTGTTTAAGATAACTAAGTTTCTTTATAATTTTGCTTTATTTCAGCTGCGAGCCGGCTACCCAACCCTAACTCCAGCTGTTCTTTTTGGGCTGAAGGGGGAGGTAGGCTTTTCCCAATGCTCTGACCAGCAGTGACGTGACAATGACCCACCAACTGACTTTTTACTGATTTTGAATTATCATACCAGCATTTGAAAATATCTCAGACCCCTATGACGTGTTCATTCCAACATACTTTTAAAACAACAAAGTGACAAAAAGCTTAACTCAAGCCACGTTATCTTTACAGCCAGAAAGTGCAAGCACCATGAATAGATAAGTGCAAAACATCAGCTTTTCAAAAAAATATGCTTTAAACAACTTAGGCACGGCAACTTTCTTTGCGTGGAATTAAGACTGCTCTCCCCGGAGAGCGCGCTTCGCCACAAGAGCAGTGCCAGCCGTTATTTTTCTTTCTTTTCCGGGAAGCAACTGCAATTTTTTACCTATCAGAGTTGCTTTTTTGTACAGAATTTTGCCAGGGACAGCTCTCTTGTTGCCGTGGGTTCTTTTACTTGAGCCTAATGATTCTTTGTCACACACGGGACCTCGGTTTATCGTCTCATCCCAAAGACTAGCACCCAGACCACCACTCATGGTCAAATGGATAAGGGAAAAGTTAGGGGCCTAAACAGGGATTAAACCACCACACACTTCTGACACGGATTTTTCGCTTTCTAGGCTGGCGGTTACCTCTAGACCACCGATCCACTGTTAAGTCTTAGAAAGGGGAAGACGTACAAAGCTTGGTATTTTTATCAGGAAAATGTCAGTTGGGTAGTCAAGTGCCATTGGTGTGTGCTCACCACTAATTTAAAGGTATAAGATTAATTTTGTAATTGTACAATTATGTTATACATATCAGGCAGAAAAATGGAAAGCAATAACTTATGAAATACAAAAAAAGAAAAAAATCGGAGCAATACTGGTTACAGGAAACGTCTTTGCTGGTCCTTTAAAAAGAACATGCAACATTTTCCTCCCTGATTCCGATGGACAAACTTGGAATTTATCACATAATTATACTGGTAATGGAATTGGGCTGTAAACATTTATTCACACCATTTCCAGTTGGGAGTCAAAAACACGCTTAACAAGGTTCGGAACAAGAAGAATGTTTTAACATTATAAAGCAAACAATTTAACATACTACTAGCCAAGGGGGTTCTACTTCATCCTTTCATGGAAAAATAAATTGAAAAGCGGCTTCAACCCCAATATATTTTGAAATAATGTACACACAATTTTGACTCACGCAGAACATCTTGCAAACGTTAAATCCTGTTCCGCTTTTCGTAAGAGTAGGCTATCGTGTGCCGGTGGGAACAGATGACATTCACAAAACTGCATACACACGGGGACTGGAAGTAAAAAAGCGCAAGAGTGCTGATTCCATTATCCTCGATATAAAAGAATGAAAGAAAGAAAAGAAAAAAGACTCTGGAATAATAGAAAATAGAGTGGGTAGGGGACAGCACACACAGTGAAGGGCATTAACTGCGTAGCTTAAGTCTACCAGATACCACAAAACCACTGTATAATAATTTCATATAAAATGGATATGCTAGGCCTTTGCTTTCATTACTTTCCTTCATTGTTTGGAATGGTTACATGCAAGTACACCAGTCACAGGACTACCCAGATAAAGTGGAGACATTTCAAGCATACAAAAGTAGTATTCAAAAAATCAAATGCCAACAAAAGACATTACTGAACATGTGATTGTAAATGCATCACGTTTGAAAAAAAAATTACATAAGAAAAAAATCAGTAGTAAACTGCTTTACCCTGTGTTCAGTACTTCAAATAGAATACATAAAAATTAAACATAAAAAGGAACATTGTCTTTTGGTTATAAAATTTATACTGAAATAGTAAGATATAATCGACGGGAAATGAATAGTGGAAAAGTCAAACACTTTAAATACAAAACTAGCGGTCCACCAGCATTCCTTAATGAAACACGTTTTCTATTTGAACAAATGATTCAAAGGAAAATTTGTTTTAAAAACCCATCAGTCAATTGTTTTGTAGAACTACTCGTAAAAAGTTTAGTATCATTCTAAACCCATTTTCTACTGTTATACACGTTTCCTAAGAGCTCTAAGCAAACGCATATAGAAATGCTGAGCAAAACAGAACAAAACAGCCTGCAATACTGTGTCATCACAGTGATCTGCTAGAATACATTATTTTACAACATATGCTACACTGGAATTTTGGAATACACATATTATTTGAAGTAAAGTCAACATTTTGCAAAATAGCGTAAAAGGTCATAACAGATACAGTACAAAGGTTGGACAAAACAAAAAAAGCAGACAATAAAATAATCAAGCAATAATAAGTTGTGGTTGATGTGAAATTTGTCACTTTTGTCTAAGACAACCAGGATTTTTGTAGGGCCTCTAACGTTATTTCCCACTGATTTCTCCATTCTCTTTTACACCTTTTACTGTTCTTCATCGACAAGTTTGGCTTGTTTTCTTAAGAATACACAGTGGGGCGTCCAACTTATCTATTTTCCCATTTTTTCTTTCCAGATTGAACCAAAAAAGTTATCATAGAGTATGCTTGTAAAGACAATGGAAATCGAAGACTGCTAGGAGAGATGCAGATGGAGCAGTCTATCAATGGGCTGGGAGTGCCATGACCAGGGTAATGGGCATATCTCTGACCTACAGCAAAGCACAAGGCAAGAGGGAAATAAGTTAACACGATACACCAATTCAAGATGCCTGCAATCTTACGTTCATAGAATGAAGGGTAACATGGTTTTCTTATACAAGGTTCTGTGAAAAAAAAGAAAAATTTTCTGATGTAAAAGATGTGCACAGGGCATTTTTTCGTATTAAAATACTGCAAATGTGTTTCTGTTTGTGATATTCTAACGCTTGCTTCATATTCACCCTTTCCAAAACTATGAAAAATTGGTCAATAATGGTTACAGCTACAAATTCAGCAGTTTAACAGGTTTCTATACACCATACACAGAAAACAAATTCTTGACATTTCATTAAGATTTTTAAATAAATTATTTAGAACACCCATGTAAAACACACAACATACACACACACACACACACACACACACACACACACACACACACACACACACACACACACACACACACACACACCACAGGTTGACATACCTGTGGTACAAAATTCCATAGCCCTTTGCTGGCAGCAAATACTCCCCAGCACAATTCTCTCTCTCTCTCTCTCTCTCTCTCTCTCCTCTCTCCTCTCTCTCTCTCTCTCTCTCTCTCTCTCTCTCTCTCTCTCTCTCTCTCTCTCTCCCCCACGGACTTGAAAATTGTAATTGTGCGTCTGGTTTTTATCAATAGTAATTACACACACACAACACACACACACACACACACACACACACACACACACACCACACCCACACACACACACACGCACACGCACACACACACCTGCGCACACACACGCACGCATGCTTGCTTGCGCGCACGCACACACACACACACACACACACACACACACACACACACACACACACACACACACACACACACACACACAACACACACACACAAACTTAATTCTAAAGCTAGCATCCCTATTTCTGGTTTAGAACAAACTTTTTTTATATAAAATCCTCTCCCCTTGAATTTATCGTAGCAGGTTTTCTAGAACCAGCTGCCTCTACTTTCTGTGTTCCAATTATTTTCCAAAATTCTCTCCACCCTTCGCTGAACCTACTGACAGTTTGACTGCCTCCTCCTATCCCCTACAATAAAATACTAATATGAATACTGTTAGTATCTAAAAATAAAACCCCAAACAAACGAGAATGAACATTTTAGAAAACAATTTGAATAGTGTCTCATTTCAAAGATGATTACCTCAAAAACGTGAAAAATTAATCCCCATCCTCGGCCATTACATTTCTTTTCCCATCCCCATGCTATATATGTGAACATTCAACACCCCCCTCCAATCCCTCCACCCCTCCCTAGCATTCTTTTTCCTTAAAAGTCTAGCACCCCTGCCCCCCTACCAACTATAGCAGTAGTCTCTATGATATATTCTTCTATGCCTTCAGTCGGGATACGGCTACCTTAATGGTGGGCAAAAATGGTTGCATATGAAAAAAAAATCTTACCATTGAGAAACCTCTTGTTTTTATTTACATATTAGTATTTGATTATCATGATCATTTAAAATCCTTTTGGTGCCTTTAAAACTTTGATCACTGTTCGAGTTTGCTTTTGTTTCGTTTTTGAAAGCATGCTGCAAAGCGGATCTGTGCTTATCCATTTACTCTTAATAAACTATTCAAATCGATTCCTTTCAACCCCAAAGAAAAAAGTGTTTAGCCAGTGTGTCAGCATATACCATGTTGTCTGCCTGCCTTTTGTGTCCACATGTGGGGCAAAGGTTAAGAGTTGAGATTAGTGTTAGAATTAGTGTTAGTTAACAACAGGGGAGGGTTGTCTGTCAGATGGTCGGTCTGAATATTAGAACGAATGTGGACATAATAGCACATAGACAAATGGTATGTAGCTGTAGATACAATGATATTTATTTCATGTTTATTATTCCACCGATCCTAAGGGCTATACGTATTTTGCAGTGGTATGGAGCTTTAAACCAGAGTTACCTGTTCTATCAAAAATCTGAGGCTGTACATTGGACTTCGGTGTAGGCAAAAATTCCAGTTCTGCTATCATTAAGAGAAGACTTCAGGTTTGACATTCTTTGAACAAGTTGCATCCACTTAAAAAAAAGAAAGCCTAACAATTAAACCGTACAAGATCCTCAAAGGCGGAATGCAGCTACCTTAATGGTTGGCAAAAACGGTTGCGTATACACCTCTCTGGCAACTGGCTAACCTTGGAGCTCTTGCCTAGGAACTAAGAAAGCAAGACAAAACAAGAAAACTCCTATTATCCAGCCCTCTTTCTCAACCCCACTGCTCTAAATATGCATCCATTTCCCTCCTAAACACTACTTTTTCCTCCCTCCTCTCTCCTTCCAATCTGATGTTTCCTTCCCACAACTATCCCCTTCACACACACACACACACACACACACACACACACACACACACACGCACGCACGCACGCACGCACGCACGCACGCACGCACGCACGCACGCACGCACGCAGACGCACACACACGCACGCACGCGCACTCACACACACACACGCCCGCACGCACACACACACAGCCACCACCACAAACACACCTACACATAAGCACACACACACACACACACACACACACACACACACACACACACACACACACAGCCACTTTCTAGCGGATAGACGTAAAAAAGCACACACACACACACACACACACGCACACACACACACACACACACACACACACACACACACACACACACACACACACACACACACACACATACACACACACACACACATACACACACATACATACACACACACAAACACACACACACACATACAACACACACCACGCCACACCACATCACACACGCCACCCCACCCCACCCCACCCCACCCCCTACCATACCACACATCACGTCAGACATGTCCCTAAAAATTAACTAAAACTAATATTTTGTAAAGTAAATTCAGAAGTGAAATTTAGACATCAACCCTGAATTTGGATTGCTGCTACATAAATGGTGGGCAAGAACAGTCACATGCAGAAATCTATTGGTAAACCTCAGAGCTCTAGCTGAGGAAGTTGAGGGGGGAGGGGGTGGTCTTTTTAACTGATAGCAATGAAGGCAAAAACAGCAAATCATAAAGATCCAATCCAATCCAATCTTGTTCATAACTAATCCCTCACCACAGAGACCATATTGAGGGGAAGGGGGCTATCAGTTTGTCAAATTATCATAATTTATCTCAATTTAAATCTTCACAACTCTGTACACACTAAAACTAGGTAGCTCTGTACACACTAAAACTAGGTAGCTCTGTACACACTAAAACTAGGTAACTCTGTACACACTAAAACTAGGTTACTCTGTACACATTTAAACTAGGTAGCTATGTACACACTAAAACTAGGTAGCTCTGTACACACTAAAACTAGGGTTTAAAATCAACTGTACTGACTTTCCTTGTGTCAACACCCTGGTCAACCATAAGGGTCAACCCAGGACAGTCCTAACATGTTTTTCCTTGGAGAGGTGCTTGGTGTAACTAGTTCAGTGACATTTTCTTCTCCTGTTGTTACTGGTAAGTCCTTTTCCTTGCCTGTAGTGTAGTCCTTTTAGAGATGTCCTCAAAATGTCATCACATCTGAAAAAAGAACAGAAAGAAAAAGTTGTCAGATTTGCTTAGGGATAAAAAGAATGGACTGGCAAAGTAGGAAATTAATTTTAAAAAAAGGGAGAGTGGACAGTTTAATTAATAAGACAGGAAAGGGGTGATAGAAGTGGATAAATTTATCATTCTGGCAATGTGATGGATATTGTTTTATGTCTGTGTGCGTTTCTGTGTGTGTGTGATTGGATGTGTGGGAAGGGGGAGGTTGTGTGTGTGTGTGTGTGTGTGTATGTGTGTGTGTGTGTGTGTGTGTGTGTGTGTGTGTGTGTGTGTGTGTGTGTGTGTGTGTGTGTGTGTGTGTGTGTGTGTGTGTGTGAGTTTGTATATCTTTTCTATTCTTTACTACATTGTGTGCCTACAGAGATGGGGGGGGAGGGTACTTTTTTAAAGTTGTCTTTGAATGTTTAAACAAATTTGAAACGTAGTTTTTTTAAGATTATAATTACTGTGAGGTATGTGCTTGTCAAATGTTATAATTGCCCTTCATGGGATGATTAAAAACACTGTTGACTTGAGAATCAAATTTCAGCCGAAAAAACAATGGAAATACAATATCAGAGAGTGGACTGGCGTTGAGTGGAATGACATACTGATGAAAGCTAAGAACCACAAGGAATGGAGGAAGCTGGCTGCAATATCTTCAGTGTTGCCCCAACGGTCAACCAGACTATGGGATAGGAAAAGGCGAATAGCTAATGTCAAACTTAGACGATTTTATTCCCATGGAGGACTGTGGGGAATTATAAGGCTTAATTCTCTCAATTTGCCATGGATGCTGTGTCATTCTAGAGTTATGAATGGGGATAAAAACAACATTCTTGCTGTAAATACTTGGTAAGAAAAGTTGGTGCTATGCATGATAATGCGTGTGAATTTAAACACTATAAAATTTACATAGATACCCTCGGATATGATCTTTTTGCAGCGATATCAAAGACCTCAATTTAATTAGCATCTGTGGTCTGAATAAATACTCAGATTTTTTAAGCCTAGAAAAATGTATGAACGATATATCTAAAAAAAAATAGTGTTGGGTGCAACAGGAATCTTCTATAAGGTTCGAATAATACAAACAAATACAGGACACACAGACAAATGCTAAGACTAAGGGAATAATCAATAATGTGTTGTATTTCTATTTATGAACCACTTTAAGTCGTGGCAGATTTCTCTAGCTCTGCGTGAAATTCGGGATACTCTCCCTGGGGACAGCGTGTCACCACAAGAGCAGCGCCACCCATTTTTTCCCTGTCTGCATGTGTATTTTTTTCCTCATCAGGGTGGCTTTTTTTCTACATAATTGTGTCAGTGACAACTCTCCTGTTGCCAGGTTCGTTTATGTGCGCTAAATGCGTCCTGCACACATGACCTCTGTTGATCGCCTCTGCTGAAATACTAGCACCCAGATCACCACTCACGGTATAGTGGACAGGGAGAAAGTTTCGGACACGAACCTATTACCTGATCATGTGCTGGTACCCACAAGTGGCGCTGGATGGCGTGTCTGTTCTTCGGCACTTGGTTCCTGTCCAGTTGTTCCTGTAAGCAGTAAAGAAGTCATCAGCGACAGGGAAAATGTTTTTAAAAAATGTTAGCTCATATATTATGATGAGTTTATTTTACCACTTTGAATAATAAACAATAGAAGAGAGCAACAACAACAAACTTGATAGACAAAAGTATCAGATCAAAAAGCTCAGAAAAACATAGAAGCAAATATAAATACCTTGTCTAGTTTTCAGAAAAAGCGGTTCATGATGGCTGCCTCACACACCTCAGGTTACTGACACTTGATTCCAGACCCAGAGCCCCTGAAAGCAGTAAGTCATCATCAGTACACTGAAAAGTCTAGTTTTATTGGCTCTGATATAATAACGATTTAATTTCTTCTGACAGATTTCACCATGCTTCTTCGCCAATTCATAGTCACATTCGAGTCCAGTTAATTTATGGAGCCAAATATTCCAAACCTACAGTGGCACAACTTATTCTAATCGAATAAACTATATCAGTACATGTTTATACCAATCTTCAAACAAGGAGGCTTTACTGGCCACATGATCACAATACTCTTTGTTCCAGAGTTAGAAGCTGCCGTGTCTACAGCAACTAAACACAAGATCTTTATACCTACATATTTTAATAACTCGTTTTCGAAAAAAATGTGAACTAGATTTTCTTAAACATAAGACTGATCAAAAAGAAAATGTTACCTGTAAAAAATAATACAGAAAATATAAAAAAAAACTTTCACAACTAACTTTTTTAAATCAGAAAAAGACGATAGTTGAATCATGTACGATATTAACAAAATCTCTCAACAACAGCGGCAAAGTACTTACAGGTAGATGCAAGGATCTTAGGCAGCAGATGACTCCAAGGTGATGATCAGCAGAACCTGGCCCCACTGTTGAAGTTTTCAGGATGATCCACATAATGACTGATCATCAGGTCAGGACCCATGTTTAATTGATAAAGGATGGAAAGGACTAGGAAACGCCTTAGAAAGGGAAGGAATGACCAGTTCACAATACCTCATGAACACTGTTGTGGTGCTGGTATTTTCAGATATTAGGAAACCTATCAGAAATGGAAGGGACTGACCGAGACACAATACCTAAAAAAAAAAACCCATCTTAAAGCCACCTGTTATTTTCAGACAGAAGGAAAAACTATCAAAAAATTGAAGGGAATGACAGTCACAATACATCATGAAAGCCATCTCAAAGCTGTAGTAGATGCTGGTATTTTCAGACCTATGGAAGCCAATAATTAAGGTAAAAATTTAAAACAAACAAAGACAATGCCGCACAATACCTCATGACCCTAGTCTCCAACCCATTGTAGAGGGTGGTGGTGTTTTCGGATGAGAAGGTAGATCACTGTCACCCAGATTGCTCTCAGATTTCTTGCACGATATTTTCCCCTATTTTATTTCAATTGTTTTTTAGCTTTTATTTTATATATTTCATTTTATTTTATTTCATTTTGGTTTATCTTAGTCTAGATTATGCCTTACTTTTAATTAATTTTATTTGATTTTACATCTAGTTTAGACTAGACCCTAATTGTTATTTTATCTCAGAATGTTTATCCTAGTTATTTTTTGCTAGATTTAATTTTAGGTTTATGACTATTTCATCTCACCATGTTTTGTCGAAACCAATTTTAGTTGATACTTATTTTTATTTGAGCAAGAAATACTGATTGCAATCGGAAGGTGCCCAGTGATCATTTGAAGACAGCTGACATGGAAGTTCAAACAAAGACTGAACTAAAACTGAACACACTGGACGGTGGACACAAAGACAGACAACTGGACACAAAGACAGACAACTAGACACAAAGACAGACAACTGGACACAAAGACAGACAACTGCACACAAAGACAGACAACTGCACACAAAGACAGACAACTGCACACAAAGACAGACAACTGCACACAAAGACAGACAACTGGACACAAAGACAGACAACTGCACACAAAGACAGACAACTGCACACAAAGACAGACAACTGCACACAAAGACAGACAACTTGACAAAAAGACAGACAACTGGACACAAAGACAGACAACTGGACACAAAGACAGACAACTGGACACAAAGACAGACAACTGGACACAGACTGGAACTAAAGCTGGACACAAAGACAGACAACTTGACAAAAAGACAGACAACTGGACACAAAGACAGACAACTGGACACAAAGACAACTGGACACAAAGACAGACAACTGGACACAGACTGGAACTAAAGCTGGACACAAAGACAAACCTGGACACAAAGATTAAAACCTGAACACAAAAACTGAACCGCTAGCCGGGCACAAATCAAAGCCAGACACAAAGACTGGAACCAGAATCAGACACAAAGACTGAAACCTAGACACAAAGACTGGAAGCTGGATACATCAAGACCAAGTTGGAAAGAATGGGACACAAAGACTGGAACTACACCTAGACTGAAACCTGGACACAAAGACCGGAAGCGGGATACACAGACTAAGAGCCAAGCCGGACACAAAAAAAATAACCCAAAGCCAGACAAGGGGCAAAATCTGACCAGAGAAAAGGGAAAATATACAATGAAAATCTAAATGAGCGGAGCAAGGAAGCAGCTAACAGCCTGACAACTGGCAAGTTTTGCATTCAATAATAACCCAAATAACAAACGCTCAGCTCAACTGCTGCAAACTTGAGTCCACAAAGAAAAACCGAAGGATTGGCGATAACGTCGTTATTCATATTCGTAAGATGAAGGACTGACTTATGTACCAAGAAAGCAAAATCCTTGAAAGATTTTTGTTAAAACCTTTCGTCTTGTCATCCATTGCCTACCGTCTGTTACCAAACATAGGCCTAAAACAGCAGAGTCAGTGTGAATCGTAAAGTCTCGCATCTTAGTGTATGCAGGTTGAATTTTGCTGCGAAGTTTCTGAAAAAACAAACAGATGTGTGTGAATGGTAGTGAGAGAGAGGGAGGGAGGGAGGAAGGGAGGGAGGGAGAGAGAGAGGGAGGGAGAGAGAGAGGGAGAGAGGAGAGAGAGAGAGAGGGAGAGGGAGAGGGAGAGAGAGGAAGGGAGGAAGGGAGGGAGGAGGGAGGGAGAGAGGGAGGGAGAGAGAGAGAGAGGAGAGAGAGAGAGAGAGAGAGAGAGAGAGAGAGAGAGAGAGAGAGAGAGAGAGAGAGAGAGAGAGAGGAAGGGAAGTAAGAGAGAGAGAGAGGGAGAGAGAGAGAGGGAAGAGAAAGAGAGAGAGAGAGAGGGAGAAGAAGAGAGAGGAGGAGAGAGAGAGAGAGAGAGAGAGAGAGAGAGAGAGAGAGAGAGAGAGAGAGAGAGAGAGAGAGAGAGAGAGAGAGAGAGAGAGAGAGAGAGGAAGAGGAAGAGAGAGAGAGAGGAGGGAGAAGAGAGGAAGGAAGAAAAGAAGAGAGAGAGAGAGGAGAGAGAGAGAGAGAGAGAGAGAGAGAG
>CM060344.1:10399763-10437263 GCA_030674155.1 Stramonita haemastoma
TTGGTGTTGTAGGGTGTTTTTCGTCGTACTGGTTGTATGCACAAACTGGCCTACAAGCGGGTTGCCTTTCCGGCCTGTGTCCAAATTCCAGTGCACGACCAAAATTGTGGTCAGTTTGTCTGCATAGTTAGAATAGGGTCTGCTGCCCTGGGCACTGGACTGCGGAAAAGTGCGGCGGCAAGGTCCGAAACGGCGTTTGCGTCAAATGCTCTAGTTCTTTAGCTCTATTCGTGGGAGGTGGGTATGATGCGCGCGTGCGTGCGTTCGCTGGTTTGGTGTGCGGTTTTTTTGTGTTTGGGGTGGGGGTCCGCTTACTGGGTGCTGAGTATTGTAATTATTATTGATGGTTTTAGGTGATTTTGCATAATGTTTTTTATGCTAATTTGTTGTAAAGGGGGTTGCCATCTCGGCGTGTTGCTCAATTCCGTTCAACCATCCGAATGTGTCGTTGCTGCATAGTGTAGAATGGTCTGTGCTCTGGGTTGGAAGGCGGAAAAGTGCGGGGCAGATCCGGAAAACGGCGTTGTCACAATGTTTGTCTTAGCTCTTTTCATGGAGGGTGGGTATGCATGCGCGGTGGCGTTCGTGGGTTTGTGTTTCGATTTTGGTTTGCGGATGTGGGGACCCGCAGATACTGTGTGATGTATTTATGAAATTTTATTGGATGGTGTTGTGGGTGTTTTTGCCTACATGTCTGTTTCATGCACGAACTTGGCCGTTCAAGCGGGTTCATCTTCCGGGCGTGGTTGTGCCACAATCAGTGCCACGACATCAAAATTTGGTGTCCTTGCTGATATGTAGAATAGGTCGTGGCCTGGCTTGATCGAAAGTCGGGCGCAAGGTCGAAGGGGTTGCGTCCAATGCTTAGTTTTATTTTTGAGGTGTATATGGGTGTTGTGGTGTTTTTGGTTTTGTTCTGTGGGCCCGCATAGGGGGTTTGAATTAGGAGTGTTGTGTCCACTTCGTCACAACTTGTAAGTTGATTTGGCGTGTGTCGCACGGAATCGGCGCAAGGAAGGTTGCGCGGCGGCTTCATTATCTGTATTGGGTGTTCGGTTGTTGGTGGTGGTTTTTTTTTGGGGAGAGACGGATATTGTAATTTTTGTGGGGTTTGACTACTTTTCTATCAACTGCCGGGCATCGCCGTGGTGCACATTCAGTGCAACATCCAAATGTTCTTGTGCATAGGTAGTAGTGTGCCGCTCTGAATGCGAAGTGGGCGCAAGGTCCGAAGCGTTGCGCATGCTTTCTTAGCTCTTATTCATGGAGGTGGATGCGGGGCGTGTGGTTCGGTTTTGTTTTGTGTTGCGGGTTGGGGGCGGAATTGTTGATATATGTATGATTATGTTGATTTTGTAGGGTATTTTCTACTGACCGTTTCTTGTACAAGGTTAACACTTGCCTTTCGGCCTTCGCCACATCATCCAAGCATCCATTGTTGTCGTTTGTTGCTGTGAGAATAGGGGTGCGGCGAGCGGAAAGGCGGGCGCAAGTCCAAGGCTTTGCGTACATGCTAGTTTTGCTCTCATGGGGTGGGTTGTGGCGGTGTTTTTGTGTTTGCGGGTGTGGAGGGGACCCGGCAGATTACTGTGGTGCATGATATTGTATGAAATTATTATTGGATGGTGTTGTAGGGGTGATTTTTGCTACACTGTACTCTGTTTCTAGCTACAACTTGGCTCGTACAAGCGGGGTTGCCATTTCCGGGCGTGGTGTCGCCACAATTCCGTGCCACACGCATCCAAATTGTTGTCCAGTTTGTCTGCATAGTGTTAGAATAGGGTCTGTGCCCTGGGCTCTGGAACTGCGGAAAAGTGCGGGCGGCAAGGTCCGAAACGGCGTTTGCGTCACAATGCTTCTAGTTCTTTAGCTCTTATTCATGGGGGGTGGGTATGCATGCGCGCGTGCGTGCGTTCGCTGATGTTTGTGTGTGCGGTTTTTTGTGTTTGCGGGTGTGGAGGGGACCGGCAGATTACTGTGGTGCATGATATTGTATGAAATTATTATTGGATGGTGTTGTAGGGGTGATTTTTGCTACACTGTACTCTGTTTCTTGCTACAACTTGGCTCCTACAGCGGGGTTGCCATCTTCCGGGCGTGGTGTCGCACAATTCAGTGCCACACGCATCCAAATGTGTCCAGTTTGTTCATGTGTAGATAGGTCGTGCTGGGTCGGACTCGAAGTGCGGGCGCAAGTCGAATTTGGTAATGTTAGTTTAGTCTTATTTGGGGGTGGGTGCATGCGCGGGGGGTTGTGTGTTTGTGTGGCGGTGGGGTGGGGGACGGAGATACTGTGGGCAGATTGATAAATATTATGGGGTGTTGTGGGGTGAGCTACAGTATTGTTTCTAGCTAATTGGTCTAACGGGGTGCTCTTCGGCGTGTGTCACATTCCAGGCAACATCAATGTTGTCAGTTGTTGCATGTGTGATAGGTCTGTGCTGGGTTGATGCGAAGTGCGGGCGGCAAGCGAAGGCGTTTGGTAAATGTTCTGTCTTGTTATTCATGGAGGTGGGTATGTGCGCGTGCGTGCGTTCGTGGTTTGTGTGTGGGTTTTGTGTTTGTGTGGAGGGACGGCAGTTTGTGGGTGATTTTTGAAATTTGGAGGTGTTTGGGGTGATTTTGCTACATGTACTCTGTTCTAGCTAACTTGCTCGTAAACGGGTGCCATCGGGCGTGGTGTGCCATCGTGCCACACTCAAAATGTTGTCGTTTTCTGCTGGTGATGGGTCTGTGCTGGGCTGGATGCGAAAGTGGGCGGCAAGTCCGAAAACGGTTGGTCACTGTTCTAGTTCTGTATTGGAGGGGGTTATGCGCGTGGTGTGGTTTGTGTGTGGTTTTTTGTGTTTGTGGTGGGGGGACGAGATTATGTGGATGTTTATGATTTTATGGTGGTGTTGTGGTGTTTTTCTATGTACTTGTTTTGCAAACTTGGTCTACAAGCGGGGTTGCATTTCGGGCGTGTGTCGCCACAATTCGTGCACACATCAATTTTTTTTTGTGTTTGCGGGTGTGGAGGGGACCCGGCAGATTACTGTGGTGCATGATATTGTATGAAATTATTATTGGATGGTGTTGTAGGGGTGATTTTTGCCTACACTGTACTCTGTTTCTATGCTACAAACTTGGCTCGTAACAAGCGGGGTTGCCATCTTCCGGGCCGTGGTGTCGCCACAATTCCAGTGCCACACGCATCCAAAATTGTTGTCCAGTTTGTCTGCATAGTGTAGAATAGGGTCCTGCTGCCTGGGCTCTGGAACTGCGGAAAAGTGCGGGCGGCAAGGTCCCGAAAACGGCGTTTGCGTCACAATGCTTCTAGTTCTTTAGCTCTTATTCATGGGAGGGTGGGTATGCATGCGCGCGTGCGTGCGTTCGCTGATGTTTGTGTGTGCGGTTTTTTTTTTGTGCGTGTGAAGGGGATTCCACAGATTACTGTGGTGCATGACATTATATGAAATTATTATTGGATGGTGTTGTAGGGGTGATTTTTGCGTACAGTGTAGCCTGTTTCTATTCGACAAACTTGGCTTCGTACAAGCGTTGTTGCCATCGTCCGGGCCGTGGTGTCGCCACAATTCCAGTGCCACACACATCCAAAGTGGTTGTCATGTTTATCTGCATAGTGTAGAATACGGTCGTGGTGCCCTGGGCTCTGGAACAGTGGAAAAGTGCGGGCGGCAAGGCCCCGAAAACGGTGTTTGCGTCACAATGCTTCTAGTTCTTTAGCTCTTATTCATGGGAGGGTGGGTATTCATGCGCGCGTGCGTGCGTTCGCTGGTGTTTGTGTGTTCGGTTTTTTGTGTTTGTGCGTGTGGAGGGGACCCCACAGAAAACTGTGGTGCATGATATAATTTGAAATTATTATTGGATGGTGTTTTAGGGGTTATTTTTTAGTCCACTGTACCCTGTTTCTATGCAACAAACTTGACTCTGTACAAGCAGTGTTGCCATATTCCAGTCCGTGGTTTTGCAACAAGTCCAAGGCCACAAAAATCAAAAATGTTTGTCCAGTTTGTCTGCATAGTGTAGAATGCGGTGCTTTTGCGTTGCGCTCTTAAGCTACGGAAAAGTGGGGGCAGCAAGGTCCCGAAAACGGCGTTTGCGTCACAATGCTTCTAGTTCTTTAGCTCTTATTCATGGGAGGGTGGGTATGCATGCGCGCGTGCGCGCGTTCTCTGGTGTTTGTGTGTGCAGTTTTTTGTGTTTGTGCGTGTGGAGGGGACCCCGCAGATTACTGTGGTGCATGACATTATATGAAATTATTATTGGATGGTGTTGTAGGGGTGATTTTTGCGTGCACTGTACCATGTTTCTATGCGACAAACTTGGCTTTGTACAAGCGGGGTTGTCATCTTCCGGGCCGTGGTGTCGCCACAATTCCAGTGCCACATACATCCAAAATGGTTGTCCAGTTTGTCTGCATAGTGTAGAAGACGGTCGTTGTGCCTTGGGGTCTGAATCTGCGAAAAAGTTCGGGCGGCAAAGTTCCGAAAACGGCGTTTGCGTCACATTGCTTCTAGTTCTCTAGCTCTTTTTAATGGGAGGGTGAGTATGCATGCGCGCATGAGTGCGTTCGCTTCTGTTTGTGTGTGCAGTTTTTTGTGTTTTGCGTGTGGAGGGGACCCCACGTATTACTGTGGTGCATGATATTATATGAAATTATTATTGGATGGTGTTGTAGGCGTGATTTTTGCGTACACTGTACCCTTTTTCTATTCGACAAACTTGGTTGTGTACAAGCAGGGTTGCCATCTTCCGGGACGTGGTGTCGCCACAATTCCAGTGCCACACACATCCAAAATAGTTTGCCAGTTTGTCTGCATAGTGTCGAATACGGTCGTGGTGCCCTGAGCTCTGGAACTGCGGAAAAGTGCGGGTTTCAAGGTCCCCAAAACGGCGTTTGCGTCACAATGCTTCTAGTTCTTTATCTCTTATTCATGGGAGGATAGGTATGCATGCGCGCGTGCCTGCGTTTGCTGGTGTTTGTCTGTTCGGTTTTTTGTGTTTATGCGTGTGGAAAGGAACCCCACAGATTAGTGTGGTGCATGGTATTATATGAAATTATTATTGGATGGTGTTGTAGGCGTGATTTTTGCGTACACTGTACCCTGTTTCTATGCCACAAACTTGGCTTTGTACAAGCAGGGTTGCCATCTTCCAGGCCGTGGTGTCGCCACAATTCCAGTGCCACACACATCAAAAAGGGTTGTCCGGTTTGTTTGCGTAGTGTAGAATTTGTCCGTGGTGTCATGGGCTCTGGAATTGCGGAAAAGTGCGGGTTGCAAGGTCCCGAAAACGGCGTTTGCGTCACAATGCTTCTAGTTCTTTAGCTCTTATTCATGGGAGGGTGGGTATGCATGCGCGCATGCGTCCGTTCGCTGGTGTTTGTGTGTGCGGTTTTTTGTGTTTGTCCGTGTGGAGGGGACCCGGCAGATTACTGTGGTGCAGGATATTATATGAAATTATTATTGGATGGTATTGTAGGGGTGATTTTTGCATACACTGTACTCTGTTTCTATGCGACAAACTTGGCTGTGTACAAGCGGGGTTGCCATCTTCCGGGCCATGGTATCGCCACAATTCCAGTGCCACACACATCCAACATGGTTTTCCATTTTGTCTGCATAGTGTAGAATACGGTCGTGGTGCCCTGGGCTCTGGAGCTGCGGAAAAGTGCGGGCGGCAAGGTCCCGAAAACGGCGTTTGCGTCACAATGCTTCTAGTTCTTTAGCTCTTATTCATGGGAGGGTGGGTATGCATGCACACGTGCGTGGTAAGAACACAATATCAATCCAACATAAGAACCAAACACTCCTCTCCATAATAAGTCTAGGATAGCATATGTGAAGGTTGAAGTTTGACCGGAAAGGAAAGGGAAGGGAAGGGAAAGGGAAGGGAAGGGAAGGAAATAGAGAGAGATTCAATGATTCAAATGTTTAATGTGTTTTGGCCATAGGCATACATACACATTGTGGGAGGGTAGGGGTTGGGTCGTCCATTAATATATAACACTGAAATGTAATATATTCCCTATCAAATACAAAGGTACCACACATTTATGGTTGTACAAAAAATCATTTAGATACTCCAAATTCACAACTATTTCTGTTAAACAACAGCAACAAAAACAACAACAAATAATACCATGAATAAAAAAGAAAATCGCTGGGCAAACCTCATGTTAACTTCCGAAAAGGCTGGGGGGGTGGGGGTGGGAGTGTGGAAACTGAAGATGAACTAACTTTCACAAATTGCCTGTCTTCTTTTAATGGCATGAAATACATATTTACCAACATGGCGACAGAGATCTTCACTCTTTCCAGCTAGCAGTCTTGACAGAGGTAAATGAAGAAAATCTTTAAGGAACTTTTCTCTCATATCATTATATAATGGACAAGCAAGTAAGAAATGTTGTTCGTTTTCTTCTTGATAACCACATGCACATTGCTTATCCATCGGATTTTCACTGTACCTATACATGTTGCAGTTTATTGGTAACACGCCTAGCCTTATATGTGAGAAAGCGACCCTAAAACATACTATGTCAATGCATGCGAGATATCTTTCTTTGCCAAAGGAATCTTTAAAAGTTCTGTACATTTGATATCTACTCCCTTCACATATGGTCGATGACCATTCCTGCATGAATATATCAACTAATCTTTGTTTGAAAGCATTAATAAAACTACGTACGTTACTGGTACCTTGATTTGTCCATACAAACTGAAAACCTGTTTTACATAGAATGTCTTTAATATCTGTCACCCAGCATTTTTTCCCCCGATCATCTAAAGACAATAACATTAATTTTGATAACATTGTTTTGGAAGTCTGTCTGCTTCCATCTGCAGTATACGAAGCCAGTACTTAACAGATCTGACTGTTGTGTTAATAAAAAGAGGATATCTTCCTAGCTCACCGTACACTAGTTTATTCGGTGTTTTCAAAGGTACCCCCAGATATCGCTTGCAAGCTAAGAGGTGTACTTTTTCAAGGTTATCAAGTCTATTAAATCCCCAGACTTCCGAGGAATACATCAATATGGACTGCACTTTTGCGTCAAATATCTTGAAAAAAGTTTTTTGTGTAATTTCTTTGCATTTTGAATAGGCTCTACTTAAGATATGGACTGCTCTTTTTCCTTTAGTGACAAAAGCAGCAGTTCCAAGTTTACAGCTTAGTCTTGTAGTAAATGTGAATCCGAGGTACGTGTAACTATTTACAACTTCCACAAGATCACCATCATAAAACCATTTTTCATTTTTTGATAGGTGTCCACCTTTTCTAAAAACCATAACCTTAGTCTTCTCTTTGTTAACTCTAAGTTTTAGTTTATCACAACAAGTCTTTAAATGGTTTAATTGAGTCTGCAGTCCTCTAGGAGTGGTTGATAACAAAACAACGTCATCGGCAAATAATAGAATAAACAATTCTGTCACAGTTGGGAGAAGCTGAAAACCATGAACACCAACTTCATTAACATGCTGAGCTAAATTATTTATAAACAGTGAAAAAAGGGTAGGACTAAGAACACAGCCTACCAGCCGCCATGGCGCAGTGGTTAGCGCCTTGGATTCCGGACTGGAAGGTCGCGGGTTCGAATCCCATGAGTCATAGGGATTTTTCGGGCTCCGGTAGGCTCCTACCCAGAGTGAGTGTGCTGTGGGCTCAATGGGGAGACTGGGACCACACAGTCGAGCTTCATCCACTTTACGGATGCGACTTTGAGAGTGTTGCTCAAATTACCTGACCAACACTGCAGGTGTCTGTATCTCTCGGGCCCGGTTGACGCCGGGATATATTATGATAGTAAGCGTAGAGTACAGCCCTGTCAAGTAGTCTCCAAGCATATGCACCTCCACAGCAGCATCATTACATCATCCTCATTCTCATCGATCATCATGCAATGAAAAAATTGCCTCTGATTCCGTGGGCCCGGTTGCTCTGGTCTCATGGTGACCTCAGATTCGGTTTCCCCATACGCTTCTGTGCCCGTGGTGAGTTTGTGTCAAAGCCCTCGGGGTTGGATGTTCGAGGGGAGGGGTCGTTTGAGGGACGTGGTGGTGTTGCCACCTGGGGTGGGCGACTCACTCAGTCTGGCTCCGCGACTGAGCTAATACTGTCGTTAGTAGGGGGCTTAGTAGGTGGTGTCCTGCGTATGTTAGCTCAGAACAGGCACCACTGAACACCACCAAAGTGACCCAGCAGAAGTGCAGGGCCCCTCTGGCTGGTGGCCCCGCGGCGGCCTAATATCGATGAGCTCCCTGTGGACTTCCGCCCCTGGGGATGAGACATGACAAACCTGGGCATAGCTGTGGCGGGGAGATCCGAGCGAGCGGCGTGGGAGCGGTGGGGACAGGAGCGTCACGGAAGATGAGGCAGCAAAAAAAAAAAAAAAAAAAAAAAAGAACACAGCCTTGGCGAACTCCTGTAGGACAATGGAAAAAGTTGGTACACTCGTTATTAATTCTGACACAGGATAGAAGTGAGCTATACATAGCTTTGAGGGAGCAAAAGAACTTCCCCCTGACCCCTGCATTCATAAGAGCTTCAAGTAATTTTTGGTGATGTACAGAGTCAAACGCTTTCTTAATATCGATAAAAGCCACGTACAGTTTTCTTTTCCCGCTATTAAGACATTTCTGTATAACAGAATACAATGTAAAGATATGGTCAACCGTGGAACGGCTTCTCCTAAAACCAGCCTGGTTTTCCACAATGTAATGAGTGTCTTCCAACCACAAGTACAGTCGTGTGTTGAGAATTGATGTATAACATTTACATAATATGCTAATTAATGAAACACCTCTATAATTGTCTGGGTTGTCTGCATTGCCCTTCTTGAAGATAGGAACTACAATTGCTTTTGCCCATTCTTTAGGATAAATACCGTGACTGAATATATGATTAAAGAATTTTTCCAAAAATTATATCACAATTCCATTACCAGCCTTTAACATCTCTGCTGTAACACCATCTATTCCTGGGGCTTTTCCACTTTTCAGTTTTTTAATGCACGTTCAATTTCTTCTTTTAGTATGGGCATATTCAGTACATGATCTTTGTCTTCTACCAAACTACTATCTAAATCAGTGTTAACTATGGGCTGTATTTTTCCAGTATTGTGCACGTTCTTGAAGTGTTCATGCCACTCTTCAAGTTTTATTCTATCACTGATGCCAATACTTTCACTCCCTCCAATCTTTTTCAGTTCTTTCCAAAATGATGCTGAATCGTTGCTTTTCTTTGTCAACAACTCAGCAAGATCTCTCCTGAACCATTTCTTCTTTTGTTTTAGCAACAGTTTATACTGCTTTTTCCCTTCTAAATACATTTTCCTGTCAAAATCCTTCCCCGTTCTTCTAAATGTTCTTAATTGCTTCTTTGTCAGTTGTTTTGCTCAGCGACACTCGGCATCAAACCAAGGTGATCGCCTGTGCTTCTTACCAAGATTGCACTGTTTAACCATGCACTTACTTGCCGTTAGTAAGCCATCAACGAATAACTCTAGGGCCTTGTCTACATTATTGTTAGTGTATGAGATAGCCTCTTCTATCTTAATTCTGATAGCATTTTCATTAATTGCCTTTTTGAAATCCCCCTCCTTTTCTTTCTCCCAAATGATTTTCTCCATCACATACGATTTTCTTTCTTCCTTGTCAGCAGTACCAACATTGTCCTCACTGTTCTGTTTTATACAGAGTTTAACAACTAGTTCTACAGGTAAGTGGTCCGAGTCTATTGCATCTAGCACTTTCAAATGTTCTATCTCCACACAGGAAAACAAATCACAAGAGACAATAAAATAATCAACAACACTAGCACCTGAGCTACCAATATAGGTGCAACTGCCATCATAACCATAATCAGACATACCATTCAAAATTGCACAATCAGTCACATTACAAAACTCCAAAAGTTGTTTACCAAATAAATTAACATCTTTGTCATGCGATTTTCTAGAGAGAAAATAATCATTTGTGTTACGTAGATCAAAAGGCTGAATGTCATCAGAACCCAAGTCATCATAATTTTTGGAAGCAGTTCGCGCATTAAAGTCACCACACACCATCAGATAGAAATCATCAAGTGTTTCATAAAGGTCTATAACACATTTATCTATTAATTCCAATCCATAACCATTGTCTGTTTTGCTCCAAAATGGTGAGTCGTATGGTGGAATGTATACAGATATGTAAATAACGTCTTTCTTTGTGTTCAACAGCTCTTTACTAACTTTCAATATAACAACATTTTCAATTTCGGTATGAATTCTTTTTACATACTCAGAGTAGCATTTCCTCACAAGAACCACTACACCTCCAGAGCGTCTGCCGTGTTTAGTAAGCTTTGTAGCTTTAGAAATATAACTGTTAAACTTTGAAAATGATGCTGTCTCTAGATTACCAGAAAGAAACGTTTCTGTTAAGGAAACAAAATCATACTGTGTGACAAAATTAACAAAATCTGGGTCTTCTAACTTAGTAATTAACCCACACACATTGTAGCATAAAAATGTTACTTCACTATATTTACTTTTACTTGTATCCGAGGCATGTTCCAGTTCACTATGGTTTAGAAGCATATTTACGTCATGCTTTGCCTTGCTATGGTATGATGCCCGGCCACACCCCTATTCATTCTCCCTCCCAGGTGAAGGGGTCCCAGAGTCATTTCCCTGTTTCTCACTGACTACACTGTCAGCTACTACCTTGTCTTGGCCCCGCCTAAAAGCATCAGTGATACTGCTTTGGCTTAGTGCTCTTTTCTGCTTGCTGCCAGAGCGAAGTGTCCTTGTTGTTGGTCATGATTCGCTTCTTGCCTGCACTTTCCTTCCTGTCTTGCGCGTAGAACGTGACCTGGCAGGCTGGGGAATTTTGGACTCCCAGCGACTGCCCCCTTTGGCTGGCCCGGAACATTCGCCTTCCGCCTCCCGTTGTACCTCTGTAGAAGAGTCTTTTGATGTTGGTTCCCCCATCCCTTTTTCAGTCCGTTGTGTGTCCATGTCCTTGTCAGCTATTTGGTCCAAGTCACTTTGCATGCTGTTAATGTTGCATTTTTGTGAAGTCATGTTCATAATACCTTTGTCTTGTTCAGCATATAGTTCTCTATCAATAGTTACTTTGCAGTAGTGTTTGTCATTTTGTTGATATGACTTTATTTCCCTTATGTCTGTTTGTTTGTCCTCAGTCTGCCCAACTCTACTGTTTTCTGTATCCCTTGTGTCTGTGTCAGTATTATTGTCCACGTCATTATTTGTCGCACACTCAGCAGAATGTGTGACTACTGGCAGCAGCAACTGTTGACTGGACTGTGTCTCTGTAGAGTGTGCAGAGCATGCTGACTGTGTCCTCCTGCCTCCTGTCCCCCTGTCCTGCTGGCTGTTGCTGTACTCCCCCTGTCTGGAGGCCTGCCGTCTGTGTGGTTTGGGCATCGCGCGGACTGCCTGGCTGTAAGTCTGGTGTCCTGGAGCCACTGGCAGTCTGTCAGCAGCATGCTGGTAGCCAGTTGTGAAGCTTCTTCGGCTCGTCTGTTTCTTTGGACGGGGTCACCACTGGGCACTTGCTGACAGATACGATTGCCATTTGACCCTCTCGAATCCAGTTTCCAGTCCCTAAAACCGTGACGTTGATCTCTCTGTGCTTCCTTACGTTGTGTTGTCTCCGTCCATTCTCCTGATATTCTGCCATATGGAAGTTGAGTATCATGGGATGAGCCATTTTCATCATGCTGGTAGTTCCGGATTCTCCTGGATTGTGCAGTCTCAACGTGGTCTTCATGGCGATCAGCTGTGTGTTCTCTCCTGAAATGTTACCTTGAAACGTAGTTGTCCACCTCTTCCCTCTGACTTTTGTGACTGCCGAGATTTCTGCCATGGCTACGATTTCCGTATGCCCCTCTCTGTGACGTCCTGTAATAATTGCTCTTCTTCCTTGAAGGTTCAGGCCAGTCTTCATCATAGCTGTCTTCTGAATCTCGCCGATCTGGAAATCGTGTTCTGGGCTGATATCTGTCCTTATCTATGACCTGCAATCTTCCATGTCTGTAAAACGCAGTTTTTCCCTGCTGCTTGTAGAAGTCCAATAGTTGCCTCTGCCTTGTTGTTAAATCAGAAGTCACTCTGATGTTCTCACTTCTAAGTGAGTCTCGCAGTTCTCTGTCCCTCAGTATTTCCATTTTGTCCCCCCACCTCTGAAACTGTACAATTAGTGGGCGGGCTTCTTGATCATTTTGTCTTCTTCCTCCAACACGAAATGCCCTCCGTATATCCCAGTGAGTCCACGTACGTCTGGAATGTACTGACAGAATATCTAGAATTTGATCTTCGCTTGTTGTTCCGTATCTTCCTGATGGTTCATAGATTCCAAAGAATTTCAGGTTGAAAGTTTTCGTTTCTGTTTCTGTCTGTTCAGCTACCTGCTCCAGCGTATCCAGTCTCTGTAGTATTGAACTGCAGTCTTCTTGCAAATTTCTGATGTCTTCAGCCCCTTGACTAGCAAACTGTTTCAGCTTGTTGACATCATAGACCATCTGGCGGAGTGTGCTGTCTAGATTGTCAAACTTGTTGTTCAGAGTAGCGTTGATAGAGGCTGTGTGAGACTGCAAGCAATGTAGCATCTGTCCTAAACGCCAGTCCATGACTTGAAATACAGTATTATACTGCGCCTCAGGTCCAGTTGTCGACATAATGGCTATGTATTAGAGAGAGAGAGAGAGAGAGAGAGAGAGAGAGAGAGAGAGAGAGAGAGAGAGAGAGAGAGAGAGAGAGAGAGAGAGAGAGAGAGAGAGAGAGAGAGAGAAGAGAGAGAGAGAAATGTGCATCAGATCTTGTACTCTACGCCACATTTGTAAACACACAATCATGAATGTAACTCTGAACAAAGGCCTTGGTCAACTTTCTGTTTTAATTTCCAGACCTCTTTGCATCACATTTAATCAGGTTTTGACACTGTAAGATAACTAAGTTTTCTTATTTTATTTCCTCTCAACTGCGAGCCGGCTACCCAACCCTAACTCCAGCTTCTGTTTTGGGGCTGAAGGGGGAGGTAGGCTCTTCCCAATACTCTGACCAGCAGTGACGAGACAATGACCCACCAACAGACTTTTCGTCTGATTTTGAATTCTCATACCAGCTTTTGAAAATGTCTCAGACCACAATGGCATTCATTCCGACATGCTCTCAAAACACTGAATTGACAAAAAGCTTAATTCCAGCTTGTTATTTTTACAACCAGAAAGTGCAGACGCCTTGAATAAATGACTGCAAAACAGCTTTTTTTTCATTTTTATACAACTTTAATCCACGGCAGATTTCTCTGCATGAAATTTGGGCTGCACTTCCAGAGGAGAGCGCTTCGCCACGTTATTAGTCTTTTTCCTGTCTGCAACTGTGTTTCCCTATCAATGATTTTTTTTTTGTCTACAGAATTTTGCCGGAGACAACCCTCTTGTTGCCGGGGTTCTTCATTAAGTGTGCTAAATAATTTTGTGTGGCACTCGGGTCCTCAGTTTATGTCTCATCAGAAAGACTAGCACCAAGACCCCCCACTCATGGTGAATGGGGGAAAAGTTTTGGACCTAAACGGGGATCAAACTACTGCACACTTCCGACCCGGACTTTTGGCTTTCTTAGCAAGCACACTACGCCTGCAACACCCCATCCACTGTTCCGAATTTTAAAAAGGAGTAGTACAAAATTTGAACTTTTCTCAGGAAAAAGTCAGTTGGGCAGTCAAGTGCCATTGGTGTGTGCTCACCACTACTTTAAAGATATACTTTCAATATTTTGCACTTGTGCAGGTATGTTATAAAATACAGGAAAAACAAAAAGCAATAACTCATGAAATACAAGAACAATGGAAGGAATACTGAACACAAAAATCATCTTTTGTTGGTCCTCTACAAAGAACATGCAACGTTTTCCTTACTCATTCGGAAGGACAAACTTGGAATTTAGCACATAATTATACAGGTGACTCAATTGGGTTGTAAAATTTATCCACACCATTTCCAGTTGGGTTAAAATTTAAGAAAAAGCTTAACTGGTTTCAGAGCAAAAAAAAATGTCAACCCAAAAGCAAATAAAATCCCCCCAAAACCTGAACATGCTACTGGCAAAGGGGGTTCCAATTCACCCTTTCATGGAAGAAAAAAACTGGAAAGCAGCGCGCGTCAAACAATACATTTTAAAATAATGCACACAAAACTTTGACCTGGATTTATAGGAAAATTAATATGGGGGGGGGGGGGGGGGGGGGGGAAGGAGGGGTCAGCACACATAGTGAAGGGCGTTAACTGCATAGCTTAAGTCTACCAGATATCACAAAACCATAGTATAATAATTTCACATAAAACGGATAGGTTAGGGACATAATTTAGGCCCTGTCCTTAAAGACCAAAAATAAGCATACAGGCAACAAGCTAACACACATACACTATCCTTCATTCGAAGGGGAAAATTGCGGGCATTGCTTGGAATTGTGACAAGTAAACAAACCAATGCCACAACTGCCCAGATGATGCGAAGACATTTCCATCCTCCAAAATGAAAATTGAAACATCAAATACCAGCTAAAAATAAAACACCATTACGAACATGTGATTCTAAAAATAGCGTGTAGTTTTTTCAAGAGCAATGTTATGTTTTGTTTTGTTTTTAATTGAAAAGACAAAGGGTATCAGAAGTAAATTAAGTCTGCACTCAGTACTAAAACAAAGAAAAGTCCTTCGGATGAGACTATAAACCGACGCCCTTTGTGCGAACGCACGCAGAACATCTTACACACATAAATCCTGTTCCGCTTTTCGTAAGAGTAGGCCACTTGTGTGCCGGTGGCAACAGATGACATTTACAAAACTGCATACACACGGGGATCGGATGTAATAAAGCACATGGGTGCTTAATCCAATATTCTCATATAAAAGAATAAATTAAAAAAGATAAAGAAATATAAAGAACATCGCTTGTTGGCAATAAAATACGAGAAAACTATACTAAATTTTCAGTACAAAAATTAATAAAGATACGATCAATGTGCACAGTAAAGTGAAAAAGAAAACACTTTAAATATAAGACTAGTTGATCATCATTTCTTGCTGAAACGCATACTTTTCTTCTAGATAAACGAATTAAAGCAATATTTCAATAATAAAAACCCACCCCAAAACCTCAAAGCAGTACAGTCAAATGTTTCGTTCAACTGCTTATAAAATACAATAACTAAAAACAATACCAAAAAAACCACACAAATGCCAAACCATTTTCTACTCTGATATAAGACTTGTTTCATGAATCACAAGAGCAAAAGCAAGAAGAAAGGTTGAACAGAAACACAGCCTGTACCACACGGTATTATTGCAACGATCTGGTAGTGTACATTATTTCACATTTGCTACACTGAGATTTTGGTATACGCACATCTAAAGAAAAGGTCCATATTTTGGAGAAATTTAGCATGAATGGACATAACAGATACAGTACAAAATGTAGACAATAGATCATGAAGCATTGACCACTGATCGATGTAATATCTTTTACTTCAGTTTTGCCAACAACCAGATTTTATTTATGAGGTCTCAACTTTTTAAAAAATCTCTTTTCGGCATTCTTTGGGGCTGTAGGGTCCCTTTGTTTTTTTTGTCTGTCGTTTTTGGTGGGGGAGGGATAAATACATTGCAGGGCCTCTCAACTGTCTTCTTCCCACTTTTTCCTTTTCAGATTTAAAACAAAAAGTCACAGAGTTGATTTGCGCTGATAATGGAAAGCAAAGACTGCTGGGAGAGATGCAAAGCAGCAGTCTATTAAAGATCTGGGAGTGCCATGACCTGGGTAATGGGCATGTCCCTGACCTACAGCAACAGACAAGGAATTAAACAGAATACACATATTCAAGATGCCTGCAATCATACACATAGAATGAAAGACTATGTAGTTTTCTTGTACAACATGTTGTGAAATAACAAAACGGGGGAAATGCATTTCCTTATGCAAGCTTGGAATATAAAATGTACACTGAACTTTTTGCGTATTAAAATACTGCAATTGTGTTTCTGCTTATAACACTCCGATGCTTTTTTTCATAACCATCCAACCTTTACAAAACTATGAAAAATCAGTCAATACTGGTTACGGGTACAAATCCAGCAATTTTACAGGTTTCTATAAACCATACATACTGAAAACTAAAATTCATGACTTTTTCAGCAAGAACTTAAAACAATTACAACACACACGTACGCACACACTTACACACACACACACATACACACACACAGAGATTGGCAAATACCTGGGGTATACTATTCCATAGAACTTTGCTAGCAGCAGATATTCCACCTCTCTCCTCTCTCTCTCTCTCTCTCTCTCTCTCTCTCTCTCTCTCTCTCTCTCTCTCTCTCTCTCTCTCTCTCTCCCCCCACACACATACACTCACACACACACACAAACACACACAAACACACACACACACACAAACACACACGCAAACACACACAAACACATACACACACAACACACAACACACACACACACATACACACACACGTGCGCGCGCGCGCGCGCGCACAAACTTGATTATTCCAAAACCAGCAACACCTACTTCTGGTTTGACACACACACAAAGACACAAAAAGACACACAAAGACACAAAAAGACACACACAAAGACACAAAAAGACACACACAAAGACACAAAAAGACACACACAAGACACAAAAAGACACCACAAAGACAAAAAGACACACAAAGACACACACAAACACACCACACAAAGACACACACAAAGACACACACAAGACACACACACACACACACACACACACACACACACACACACACACACACACACACACACACACACACACATGTTCATTCTAAGATCAGCACCCCATATTTCTGGTTTGTACTGAATTTATGTCTGAAATGCCCTCCCTGTAAATCTACCCAAGCCTGCTTTCTAAAACTAGCTACCTCTACTTTTGTTTTTCAACTATTTTCTAAATACTCCCCACCCCCACCCTCCCCTGAACCTTATCACAGAGTTTGACTACCTGCCTTCCTACTTCCATACCATTAAATATGACTATGAATACTTCTTGTATAAAAAATATAAGCCCAAACAACCGAATATGAATACTTTTTAAATCGAATTTGAATAGCTTATCATAAAAACAGGGAGTTCTTTATTATCTCAAAAAAAGGAGAAATTCACCCCCCATCCTCAATCACAACACCCTTACCCATCCTTATGATATATACCAGAACATTCTACGCCCCCCCCCCCCCCCCATCCCTCACCCCACTCCCTCCCTAACATTCTTTTCACCATCCCTCCCCCTACCAATTCTGGCAGTAGTATCTAATTTTATTTTATCTTATACCCCCGAGGTCGACATGTGGCTGCCTTAATGGGCGAAAGTGGCTGCGTACGCCAAAAAAAAAATTACCACTTAGGGCTCTTGCAAAGGAACAAATAAAAAATATTGGTATCTATTATTTTAAAATCATTTTGGTGCCTTCAAAACTTTGGTGATCACTGCTGTCCGCGTAAGCTTCTTTTTGTTTTGTTTTTGTTTCTGAAAAGTACGGCGTAAAGCAGTTCTGTGCTTATTCATTTATTTTCAATAAATAATTCTGATTCAATTCTACTCGACCCACATGAGCAAAAACGTTTAGCCAGTGTGTCAGCATATACCATGTTGTCTACCTGCCTTTTGTGTCCACATGTGGGGCCAGGGTTAAGAGTTGAGGTTAGTGTTAGAATTAGTGTTAGTTAACAACAGGGAAGGGTTGTCTGTCAGATGGTCGGTCTGAATGTTAGAACGAATGTGGACACAATAACACACAGACAAATGGTATGTAGCTATAGACACAATGGTATCTATTTCATGTTTAGTATCCTCCCGACCACAGCGGCGATACGTATTTTGCAATGGTAAGGAGAGTTAAATCAGAGTCACTTGTTTTATCAAAAGCTGAGGCTATGTATTGGACTTCGGTGTCCACGAAAATTCCAGTTCTGCTATCGTTAAGAGAAGAGTTCAGACCTAACATATTTTTAACAATTTGCATCGATTAAAAAAAAAAGAGCCAACAATGAATGCAAATAGATTCTCGAAGTCGGAATACCGCTACCTTAATGGTTGGCAAAAACAAGATCACGTATGCAACAAATCTTGCTGTTTGTGAACTTCGGTGCCGTAGTCTAGGAACCAAACCAAACCAAAAGAAACCTCAGCCAGCTATGTTTGTATCCCCACTGCTCTAAATATGCATTTATATCCCTCCTAAACTTCCCTTTTCCCTTCCGTCTACTCTGATGTCTCCTCCCCACACGTGTTCCCTTCACACACACACACACACACACACACACAACACACACACACACACACACACACACACACACACCACACACACAACACACAGCAACACACCGCAACACACCGCTACACACCACAACACACCGCAACACACCGCAACACACCACACCACACCAACCACACCACACCACACACACACACAACACACAACACACACACACACACACACACACACACACACACACACACACACACACACCCCGCCACCAACATCACGCACACATACCAAAAACACACACATTCCAAGATCTCACCACCACCCCACCCCACCCCACCCCACCCCACCCCACCCCTCCCCTCCCCACACACCACACCACACCACACCACACCACACCACACCACACCACACCACACCACACCACACCACAAACCCCACACCCCACACCCCACACCCCAATACCATACGACACCATTTTCTAAAAATTATCTAACACTAATATTTTCTGAAATAAACATAGAATTCAGACATCATCCCCGATTTCGGATTGCGGCTACCTTAATGGTGAAAAACACACTCAAAAATTCATTCGGGAATCTGAGCTCTAGCTAAAAAAAACTTGGCGGGGTTGGGGTGGTGGGGTGCGGGGGGGGGGGGGGAATTCTTTTTAAGCGATTTCGATGACGGCAACAACAACAACAACAACTAATCAAAAAAATCCAGTTCTATCTAATCTCGTTTATAGCCCCACCGACCACAAGAGGCAGTATCGCAGGGGGGTTTGCATTGTCAGTTTATCACATAGATAAAAACTGCTAAACTGTATCCAGATTTAAACCAGGGTTTTAAAAACCAGCTCCAAAGTTCCTTGTATCTACGCGCTGGTCAACCATAAGGGTCAAGCCCCGACACTCAGAAAAAAATGTTTTTCCTTGGAGAGGCGCTTGGTGTAACCAGTCCGGTGATGTTTTTGTTTTGTTTTTCGTTACTGCAAAGGCCTTTTTCTTGACTGTAGTGCTGTCCTTGGTAGAGATGTCCTCAAAATGTCATCAGATCTGAAGAAATAAAAAGAAAGAAAAAGTTTTCAGACTTGCTTAGGGACAAAAAAAGAATGGACTGGGTAGGTAGAAAATTCATAACAAAAAAAGGGAGAGTGGACAGTTTAAGGATTTTTTTTTTTGAAAAGGAGAAATAGAAAATAAGGAAATTCATCGTTCTGGAGAGGCGATGGAGATTTTAGGGGGTGGGGGTGTGCGGAGAGAGAGAGAGAGGAGAGAGAAGAGAGAGAGAGAGAGAGAGAGAGAGAGAGAGAGAGAGAGAGAGAGAGAGAGAGAGAGAGAGAATGAATGAATAATCTTTATTTTTCAAGGGTAACAGAGAGAGAGAGAGAGAGAGAGAGAGAGAGAGAGAGAGAGAGAGAGAGAGAGAGAGAGAGAGAGAGAGAGAGAGAGAGAGAGAGAGAGAGAGAGAGAGAGAGAGAGAGTCTTTTTAGTCCTGACTACATTGTGTGCCTACATCAAATGGGGGGCGGGGGGGGGGATGCTTTTATTACAATTATGAAGTTATCTTGAAATGTTTACTCAAATTTGAAATGCAACGTTTATCAAGATCATAATTACAATCAGGTATGTGCTCGTCAGTGTTATAATTGCCCATCATAGGATGATTAAAATATTTTTGACTTAAATTCGAGCAGAGGAAACAATAGGAAGACAGCATCAGAGAGTAAACTGGCCTTGAATGACATACTGATAAAAGCTAAGAACCACAAGGAATGGAGGAAGCTGGTTCCAATATTTTCAGTTTGCTCCAACAGTCAACCAGACTATGGGATAGGTGAAGGCGAATAGTCAATGTCAAACTTGGGTGATTTATATCCCGCTTTTTATCGCCTCTTCCGAAGTACTAGCACCCAGATCACCACTCACGGTCTAGTGGATGGAGAGAAAGTTTCGGATACAAACCTATTACCTGATCATGTGCTGGTAACCAACAAGTGGTGCTGGATGGCGTGTCTGTTCTTCGGCACTTGGTTCCTGTCCAGTTGTTCCTGAAAGCAGTAAAGAAGTCATCAGTGGTAGGGAAAATGTTGAAAAAAAATGTTGGCTCATATGCTACAGTGATTTTATCTTACCACTTTGAAACAGAATACATCTACGGTTGTTCCTAAAAAAAGTTGATTCATTTCAACTTTTCCCTTGTTACCTTTTGCTATAAAATTGCTTAGATCACATAACTTTAAAACAGAATAAATTCACAATTTTTGAAAGACATCACGTTTTCTTTTTTTTTTATAGTGTGAATGTTAAAAATGTTTTAATTCTATGTGAATAGAAAATAAATCCCAATTTTTCATTAAAAGATATTTCACCTTCTGATTTATATAATAAACTAAGTGACTTGATACCATTTTGTAAAAAAAAAACCTACCCAGTATTGGTTAAATACTTTAACACATTTCATCTTTTGCTTTGATTATCCGAAAAATGATTAAAATCATTAAAAAAAATTTGATCCCACATAGAAGAAAAAATTATATCATGTATCAGATTAGAAAGTTCAGAAAAAAAGAAGCAAATATAAATACCTTATCTAGTTTTCAGAAAAGGTTGTTCATGATGGCTGCCCTCACACACCTCAGGTCACTAGCACTTGATTCCAGACCCATAGCCCCTGAAAACAGTAAGTCCTCATCAGTAAACTGAAAACTAGTTTGTTTTTTTCTTCTGATATCATAATTTAAGTCCATTAGACAGATTTCATCATGCTTCTTCGCCAATAAATTGTCAAATTCGAGTTCAGAAAAGTTATGAAGCTAAATATTCAAAACCCACCATGGACAAGTTCTTCTAATCAAAGACACTTTATCACTATTTTTTTCAAATAATTTTCAAACAAGGAGGCTTTTCTTTTAACACAATCTTGATACTCTCCATTCCAGACTTAGAAGGCGCCATGTCTGCAGCAACCCAAACCCTGCAAGATCTTTATACCTAAAAACCGAACTGGACTCCTCTTAAAAATAAATGTCAACTTGATTCTCCTAAACATAAGACTCGGGAGAAAATGGTACTGTAAAAAATGATACTGAAACTAAAGCAAAATGTATTATACATATTTTGAAATTAAAAAACTAAAATAAGAAAAAAAAACGATACACGAATTCTGTATAATAATTATCACTTAAGTCTCATCTGCAGCTGCATAGTACTTACAGAGAGCATGAAGAACTCCAAGGTGATGATCAAAAGAACCTGGCCCACTGTTGAAGAGTCTTCAGGGATGATCCACATAATGACTCACCGCCAAGTTAGGACCCATGTTTATAAATAAAGGATGGGAAGGACAAGGAAACGCCTTAGGAATGGAAGGAATGACCAGGTCACAATACCTCACGAAAACTGTCTCAATGCCCTTGTAGTTGGTGACATTATCAAAGAACCCTATCACACATGGAAGGGGATAACCAAGACACAATACCTCATGAAAACCATCTTACAGAAGGGAACGACTGAGTCACAATACTTCATGAAAGCTGTCTAAAAACAGTTGTAGGGTGGTGACATTTTAAGACCCAAGGAAACCTATCAGAAATAGAAAGGGGTGACCAATTCACAATACCTTATAAAAACCATAGAAAGCCGTTACATGTTAGGACATTTTCAGACCCATTTATCCATTTATTTATTTTATTCTTTTATATCGAGGATAATGGGATAAGCACTCGTGTGCTTTTTTACATCCAGTCCCCGAGCGTATGCAGTTTTGTAAATGTCATCTGTTCCCACCGGCACACGATGGCCTACTCTTACGGAAAGCGAAACATGATTTAACGTGTGTGCAAGATGTTCTGCCTGCATTCGCACACGGGGCCTCGGTTTAAGTCACATCCTAAGTGATCCTTTCAGAAAAGTAAAGATATGACCAAGTCACAATACCTCATGACTCTAGTCTCCAAGCCATTGTAGGAGGTGGTGGTGTTTTCGGATCAGAAGACAGATCACTGTCACCCAGATTGCACTCAGATTTCTTGCTCTATTTTTTCTCTATTTTATTTCTTTTTAGTTTTATTGTATTTTGTTTTGACAGTTTTGGTTTTATTTTTCATTTATTTTATTTTTTGTTTTAATTTATTTTTAGTCTATACTAGACTATGCCTTACTTTTAATTCATTTCATTTTGTTTTATTTCATTTTATTTCAAGTTTAGATTAAACCCTGCTTTTTGTTTTATCTCTGGATTTTTATCTATCATTTTTATTTTTGCTAGATTTTAATTTAGCTTTATGATATTTTATCCCTATGTTTAAACTTAATTTTAGTTGATACTGATTTATTTGAGCAAGGAATGCTGATTGCAATGAAAGGTGGCAGTGATCATTTGAAGACAGGGGGACGGGATAGCCTAGTGGTCAGAACATTGCGCCCGCAATTTAACAACCCGGGTTCGATTCCCGGTCGAGGAGAAATTTCCCCTAGAGTAAACATCAGTGCCGACTCCACTCTTCCCAAAAGTTCTTCGGATGAGACTGTAAACCGAGGCCCCGTGTGCGAACGCAGGCAGAACGTCTTGCGCACACGTTAAATCCTGTTCCGCTGTTCGTAAGAGTAGGCCATTGTGCGCCGGTGGGAATAGATGACAAAAGCTGCATACATACGGGGACTGGATGTAAAAAGCACATGAGTGCTTATTCCTTTATCCTCGGTATCAATGAATAGAATTAAATAAATAAATAAAGCTAGACACAAGACAAACATGGACACAAAGACTAAACCTGGACACAAAAACTGAAACCTGGACACAAAAACTGAAACCTAGACACAAAGACTAAACCTAGACACAAATAATGACACCTAAGCCAAACACAAAAAGACCGAAACCCAAAGCCAGAACACAGAACACAGAACACAAGGGGCAAACTGTGACCAGAGCAAAGGGAAAATAGTATTATACAAGCAAAATCCGCAAATCAGCTGAGCACGGAAGCAGCTTACTGCCTCACAACTGGCAAAGCTTTGCATTCATGAAAACCTCAATGATGAACGCCTAGTTAAACTGTTGCAAAATTGAGTCCACAAAAAAATCCCTGAAGGTTTGGGTAGAGCACACCATATTCCTAACCTGAAGATAAAGGATTGACCCCAAGAGAGCAAAACTCTGATGAAAGATTTTGTTGAAAATTTCTTTTGCTTTCCATTCCCTACCCTGTACTACCAAACATGGGCCTAACAAGGCAAAATCATTCGGAGATTGCTGCAAAGTTTCTGAAAATACAGACGATACATTGTGTGTGTGTGTGTGTGTGTGTGTGTGTGTGTGTGTGTGTGTGTGTGTGTGTGTGTGTGTGGGTGTGTGATAGGTAATACAGGTCTAATTGAAAGAGAGAGAGAGAGAGAGAGAGAGAGAGAGAGAGAGAGAGAGAGAGTGTGTGTGTGTGTGTGTGTGTGTGTGTGTGTGTGTGTGTGTGCGTGTGTGTGTGTGCGTGCGTGCGTGCGTGCGTGTGCGTGCGTGCGTGCGGTGTGGTGTGCGTGCGTGCGTTTGTGTACATGTGCATGAACATGCGCGTGCGTGTGTGTGTTTGTGTGTGTGCGTGCGTACGTGCGTGCGTGTACGTGCGTGTGCATGGTGTGTGGGTGCTCTCGCCAAGGAACGAAAGAAAAGAACCCATGTGACCAGGACAGGAAAAACGGCGAAACACTGCATTAAATGTTACAGCTTAAAACCGTTAAAATGTTTTTGAATAATGCATGAATACAGTAATAAGCGCAAAATAATAATGACGAATGAATACAAGATGAAAATTCATGTAAAGAATTTTCTCGCTTGCACCTCACCCATATTCATGTACAGATTAACTTCATTATCAAAAACACTGACAACATTTTTCAAACTAACTGAAACACATTTGTTCCGATAGTTTGGCAGCAAAACAAATTGTGAATAACAGCCCAAATTGAGCTTTTGGCTCCAAGCTACCCAAGTCCGCATTTCACACGAAAATAATACTTGAGACATCAGCTCTAGTTCAGAGGCTACACATCTGACCAAGCTGTCTTTGAATGAAGTCTTTTTGTATACAAGTGCTTGACAAAATTGACAACAATGCATACACACGGGAACTGGATGTAAACAAAGCACACGAGTGGTTTATTCCTTAATACAGAAAAAAATGTTTTAAAGTAAAAATCAAAGCACACGAGTGGGATTGCACGGAAATTCACCCCCCCCCCCCCCCCCCACCATGATAATTAAGCAACAATTTTCTATAACCTGGAATACAAATTCCTCCTCCCGGATCCTCTCCCATACTACTACTTGTGCTTTCATTACGAACATTCAACTGAATCATGGACAACAGAACAAGCCAACAAACTACACAACAAAACAACAGTAATTACCTGTAGCCTTGGGGTGAAAATGGCGCTATGTGGCGACGATGTATGGCGTGGATTTTCAGCGCGTGTGTCTACAAAAGGATCTTGTCTCAGTCGTGGCCACAATGATCACAAATAAAAATGTCGGCTTGGCAACACAGTTTTGAAACCTTTGACGAGTGAGCAAACTTATTTCTACATAGCATCATGGGGCGTCAGTGTTGAAGGTGATCACTGTGGGGTTTTGTTTACCGGGTTTTATCTCCCTTTTTCTTATCACTGGCGGCTAACAGGCTGGCTAACAGGCTGGCTTCTTTCAGCTTGCTGTTACGTTAGCTTGTGTCGACATTTTGCTTTGCTGACCTGCATACATGTGCAGCTGCTCGCTGGTTGATGTTAGATGGTGTTGACAGGATATGAAAATAGTACCTGAAAGTAAAGGAACCAAAGAATAAGAAGATAAGGAGGAGAGAGGGGGGAGAGGAGAGAGAGGGGGGGGGGGAGGGAGGGAGAGAGGAGAGAGAGAGGGGGAGGAGAGAGAGAGGGAGAGAGAGATAGAGACAGAGACAGACAGACAGAGCAGGCAGGCAGGCAGGAGAGAGAGAGAGAGAGAGAGAGAGAGAGAGAGAGAGAGGAGAGAGAGAGAGAGAGAGAGAGAGAGAGAGAGAGAGAGAGAGAGAGAGAGAGAGGAGGAGGGGGGGGGAGAAAAAAAATGAAAAAACAGAAACAAAGTGCAAAACACAGACAGAATGTAAAAATACAAAAAGTAGTAAGGGAAATGGGCAGAATGAATTTAGGTAAGAGAAAATACAGAAAAACAACAACAACAACAACAACAACAACAAACGACAGAAGAAATGCAGACAAAAATAAACAGTACAGAAATTCGTGGGGAAAAAGAGGAACAAAAAGAAGCAAACAGAAAAAAAACACCAACAAAACAAACCCATACACACTAATGTACTTCGACATCCTCACAGTCAGAATGCAGCCAACTAAATGGTGGAAAAAATGGTCCTAAGCAAAAATTGCATCTGTGGTAAACCTAGGAGGCTAACCCAGGAAGGGGCAAGACAAAAATTCATGTAGCCTAACTTTGCATCCTGTTTAAACTAATAATCACTGTAGGTGGTACAAACGGAAACACCCCCCTCACCTGGGGATATCAAAGAGGGGGGGGGGGGAGCTGTCAGTATAAAGAGCATCCTCACCTTCTGAAAAGCCTTTACTAGAAACTCCATTTCTGTCCATCTCTGTTTCTGCCTTGTTCCTTTTCTTCCCAACACTTCGCGTCGATATTCTATCTTTTTGGTCCATTCTTATGAACTTTTTTTTAAAATCCGGAAATATTTAAAATTCAACAATTCTCTCCCATGCTAAAGTCCAATATACTGAGCCTGTCTTGTCAAGCACTAAACAGCAGCGCAACGCACTTTCGCTCATATGACAAACAATAATAGTTTTCTGTCCGAGCGTTGGACGAAGAAACAGAAAAAAACAGCCCCTACCATGACTATACTTTGTACCACTTTACTGCTGATACTCACAATACAATATTATGCTATTCTACCTGTGCTTCAATGTCTTCTCGTACTTAACTTGAAATAATAACTATATATGAAAATTTAAACAAACACGATAGTTAGTCGGTCAAGAAAACTTACCTGTAGGTTTAGGTCAAAATAGCGGAGCAGCGACTATGCTCACACAGGTTGTTGTGCAGCCATCGCCTTCAGACTGACCAATGTTGCATGACAGTGAGAGAGAGTGTAGGCTAGGCTACAGAACAACTCAGTTTCCCTACCCCCCTCTATGGGTGAACACTGTCATTTGTGCGCGTGCTTCACGCATCAGCTACAGCATTGACATTGTTACCATGGTTATAGATGTTAAGTGTGTGTGTGTGTGTGTGTGTGTGTGTGTGTGTGTGTGTGTTGTGTGTGTGTGTGTGTGTGTGTGTGCACGCGTATTTATGTGTGTGTAATTATTATTCAATCATTCAATCATTTATTCTCTCTCTCTCTCCCTCTCTCTCTCTCTCTCTCTCTCTCTCTCTCTCTCTCTCTCTCTCTCTCTCTCTCTCTCTCCTCTCTCTCTCTCTCTCTCTCTCTCTCTCTCTCTCATTTGACGTAACTTGACTTTCTGTCTCTGTCTGTCTGTCTGTCTGTCTGTGTCTCTATCTCTCTGTCTCTCTCTCTCTCTGTCTCTCTCTCTTATTTTTCTCTCTCTCTTATTTGACTTGACTTGACTTGACTTGACTTGACCTGATCTGACCTGACGACTTGACCTCTCTCCTCTCTCTCTCTCTCTCTCTCTCTCTCTCTCTCTCTCTCTCTCTCTCTCTCCCCCCCCCCCCCCCTCTCTCTTTTCTCTGTCTCTCTCTCTCTCTCTCTCTCTCTCTCTCTCCCCCCCCCCCCCCTCTCTCTTTCTCTCTCTCTCTCTCTCTCTCTATCATCCCAAGAAGCACATAATTTGCACCTTCCCTCAGACCAAGATGCTTCTATGACATCTGAACACTTTCCTAGTAACTGCCCTCCTTTCAGCAGACATATTCATCCATATGCTTTGGACTTGCTCTCCATGGCCTCTCAAATAATGGCAAATCAAGTCAGAGCCCCCTATCCCATGCACATGTAGAAAGTGGATAATTTGTATTGCAAATGTTTACTTTTTTTCTTCTTTTTTTTTCTATAATTTTTTACCTCAATTTTGATGTGTGGTTGTGTTTGAATGTTGTAGTTCCAGATGCTCCAATGGCTGTGTAATTGACCAGAAGAGTTATTTGTTCTGAATTTGATAACGGAAACAAGGCTTTGGCAATTTTGAGATCTCCTTTTGCATTTTGATCCTTTTTACTTATAGAGATTTGGGGGGCAATTTTTTGGCATTGTGTTCTTTGGTTAGCTAATATTTCATTGAGAGTGGGTTCATATTTCCCTGTGTGTATATTTTTGTGCTTTGTGATTTCTCATATATAGTTTACCTAATCTTGTTTCAGTTTTCCTATTACTGCATTTGTTTTTCATTATAGGACTGTAGCTTGATCTCATTAGGACTAATTGTATGAATTAGTGATCATATGTGCATGATATAAGCAATTTATACTGGTTATGGATCATCAAAACAATATATGGTTAACTAAAGATGGTCTTCGAATTGGTCATCTCAACATCAATCATGCAATACACAAAATGACTGAAATATCTTCTATATTATCTAATTCAGGCAAAAATTTCCATGTGTTTGGTTTTACAGAAACCCATTTATCCTCTCATATTTCAGACAATGACATCTCAATACCAGGCTACAATACAATCCGAAGAGACTCCCATATTCACAAAGAAACTGGTATAGCTGTTTATGTTCATCAATCAATTCAGTTCAAAAGAGTTACAAGTTTAGAGCAGCTTTATGTAGAAACAATTTGGATTGAAATCAAACTAAGAAATTCCAGACCAATTCTTTTATGTTTTCTTTATAGAAATCCCAAAGAAAAAGCAGAATGGATTGATCACTATGTTTCAATGTTGGATAGTATAGATAAAGATTATGATGATATTATTATATTAGGTGATTTCAATATTGATTTATTAAAACCAAATAACCATTGGATACAGACATTCGAATCTTTCAACTTAAAACAATTGATAACTATGCCAACTCGTGTCACAGATATTTCCAAAACTTTGATTGACCATATATATGTTGTAAATAAAGAAACTATTGTAGAGGTAAATGTTCCACTTTCTGGCTGCAGTGATCACTTCCCTATATGCATTACATGGTCCAAGAAAGGAGTAAAAATTCCAAAAGTTAGCCACAAAACTATAACTTACAGAAATTTCTCACACTTTAACAGTAACGTCTTTCTACAGGATCTTCTTAATTCACATCTAAGCAATGTTTATCAAATTACTGATCCCAATTTAGCCATTGAATATTGGTATTCTATTTTTTATAATATTTACAATAAACATGCTCCATTACAAACAAAAAGAGTTAAATACAAAACAAAACCACCTTGGCTTACCGACAAAATACAGAAACATATATATCATAGGGATTATCTATTAAAGAAAGGTTTCCGAGACGATTATAAGAAACAAAGAAATTATGTAACTTCACTTTTACGGGCTGAGAAAAAAAAGTATTTTGAAGAGCTTCTTAAAAACAACAGGGACAATAGATGTATTTGGAAAACTATTAACCAGCTCACCAAAAAAAGACAGACAGAAGCCAAGCAGGCAGGCAAGGGAGGGCAGAAGAGAGAGAAGAGAGGAGAAGAGAGTTTTTTAAAATCCGGAAAAAATATTTTAAAATTCAACAATTCTCTCCCATGCTAAAGTCCAATATACTGAGCCTGTCTTGTCAAAGCACTAAACAGCAGCGCAACGCACTTTCGCTCATATGACAAACAATAATAGTTTCTGTCCGAGCGTTGGACGAAGAAACAGAAAAAAAACAGCCCCTACCATGACTATACTTTGTACCACTTTACTGCTGATACTCACAATACAATATTATGCTATTCTACCTGTGCTTCAATGTCTTCTCGTACTTAACTTGAAATAATAACTATATATGAAAATTTAAACAAACACGATATTTTAGTCGGTCAAGAAAACTTACCTGTAGGTTTAGGTCAAATAGCGGAAGCAGCGGACTATGCTCAACCAGGTTGTTGTGCAGCCATCGCCTTCAGACTGACCAATGTTGCATGACAGTGAGAGAGAGGTGTAGGCTAGGCTACAGAAACAACTCAGTTTCCCTACCCCCTCTATGGGTGAACACTGTCATTTGTGCGCGTGCTTCACGCATCAGCTACAGCATTGACATTGTTACCATGGTTTTTAGATGTTAAGTGTGTGTGTGTGTGTGTGTGTGTGTGTGTGTGTGTGTGTGTGTGTGTGTGTGTGTTGTGTGTGTGTGCACGCGTTATTTATGTGTGTGTAATTATTATTCAATCATTCAATCATTTATTCTCTCTCTCTCTCTCTCTCTCTCTCTCTCTCTCTCTCTCTCTCTCTCTTCTCTCTCTCTCTCTCTCTCTCTCTCTCTCTCTCTCTCTCTCTCTCTCTCTCTCTCTCTCTCTCATTTGACGTAACTTGACTTTCTGTCTCTGTCTGTCTGTCTGTCTGTCTGTGTCTCTATCTCTCTGTCTCTCTCTCTCTCTGTCTCTCTCTCTTATTTTTCTCTCTCTCTTATTTGACTTGACTTGACTTGACTTGACTTGACCTGATCTGACCTGACGACTTGACTCTCTCTCTCTCTCTCTCTCTCTCTCTCTCTCTCTCTCTCTCTCTCTCTCTCTCTCTCCCCCCCCCCCTCTCTTCTCTTCTCTCTCTCTCTCTCTTCTCTCTCTCTCTCTCCCTCTCCCCCCCCCCCTCTCTCTTTCTCTCTCTCTCTCTCTCTCTCTCTATCATCCCAAGAAGCACATAATTTGCACCTTCCCTCAGACCAAGATGCTTCTATGACATCTGAACACTTTCCTAGTAACTGCCCTCCTTTCAGCAGACATATTCATCCATATGCTTTGGACTTGCTCTCCATGGCCTCTCAAATAATGGCAAATCAAGTCAGAGCCCCTATCCCATGCACATGTAGAAAGTGGATAATTTGTATTGCAATGTTTACTTTTTTTCTTCTTTTTTTTTCTATAATTTTTTACCTCAATTTTGATGTGTGGTTGTGTTTGAATGTTGTAGTTCCAGATGCTCCAATGGCTGTGTAATTGACCAGAAGAGTTATTTGTTCTGAATTTGATAACGGAAACAAGGCTTTGGCAATTTTGAGATCTCCTTTTGCATTTTGATCCTTTTTTACTTATAGAGATTTGGGGGGCAATTTTTTGGCATTGTGTTCTTTGGTTAGCTAATATTTCATTGAGAGTGGGTTCATATTTCCCTGTGTGTATATTTTTGTGCTTTGTGATTTCTCATATATAGTTTTACCTAATCTTGTTTCAGTTTTCCTATTACTGCATTTGTTTTTCATTATAGGACTGTAGCTTGATCTCATTAGGACTAATTGTATGAATTAGTGATCATATGTGCATGATATAAGCAATTTTATACTGGTTATGGATCATCAAAACAATATATGGTTAACTAAAGATGGTCTTCGAATTGGTCATCTCAACATCAATCATGCAATACACACAAAATGACTGAAATATCTTCTATATTATCTAATTCAGGCAAAAATTTCCATGTGTTTGGTTTTACAGAAACCCATTTATCCTCTCATATTTCAGACAATGACATCTCAATACCAGGCTACAATACAATCCGAAGAGACTCCCATATTCACAAAGAAACTGGTATAGCTGTTTATGTTCATCAATCAATTCAGTTCAAAAGAGTTACAAGTTTAGAGCAGCTTTATGTAGAAACAATTTGGATTGAAATCAAACTAAGAAATTCCAGACCAATTCTTTTATGTTTTCTTTATAGAAATCCCAAAGAAAAAGCAGAATGGTATTGATCACTATGTTTCAATGTTGGATAGTATAGATAAAGATTATGATGATATTATTATATTAGGTGATTTCAATATTGATTTATTAAAACCAAATAACCATTGGATACAGACATTCGAATCTTTCAACTTAAAACAATTGATAACTATGCCAACTCGTGTCACAGATATTTCCAAAACTTTGATTGACCATATATATGTTGTAAATAAAGAAACTATTGTAGAGGTAAATGTTCCACTTTCTGGCTGCAGTGATCACTTCCCTATATGCATTACATGGTCCAAGAAAGGAGTAAAAATTCCAAAAGTTAGCCACAAAACTATAACTTACAGAAATTTCTCACACTTTAACAGTAACGTCTTTCTACAGGATCTTCTTAATTCACATCTAAGCAATGTTTATCAAATTACTGATCCCAATTTAGCCATTGAATATTGGTATTCTATTTTTTATAATATTTACAATAAACATGCTCCATTACAAACAAAAAGAGTTAAATACAAAACAAAACCACCTTGGCTTACCGACAAAATACAGAAACATATATATCATAGGGATTATCTATTAAAGAAAGGTTTCCGAGACGATTATAAGAAACAAAGAAATTATGTAACTTCACTTTTACGGGCTGAGAAAAAAAAGTATTTTGAAGAGCTTCTTAAAAACAACAGGGACAATAGATGTATTTGGAAAACTATTAACCAGCTCACCAAAAAAAGTTTTAATAAAAACTCAAACATTCACTGTGATATATCTGCTGATAAATTAAATCTTCATTTCACATCTGTTGTTGACCAACTAATCTTTAAGGACAAATCAAAAGAAAATGACTTGAAAAAATTGAAAGCTTTCTGCGACAGTAAGAATATTCAATCTAAAATTGAAATAAAACCTATTACAGTCAATGAAGTATTCACTGCTTTAAATCATCTGAAACAATCCTCAACACGTGGGCTCGATGGACTAGATGGGAAAATTCTTAAACTATCCGCATCAATTATAGCAGAAACACTTACATATGTCTACAATCTTTGCATAAGCAAAAACACCTTCCCTAAACTCTTAAAACAGGCAAAAATTATTCCTTTACACAAATCTGGCAATACCTCAGAACCATCAAACTACAGACCAATAGCAATATTATCCACTCTTTCAAAACCATTAGAACAACACATTTACAAATGTTTACTTGCCCACTTAAACAAACATAATCTATTACACCCAAATCAATCTGGTTTCAGAGCAAACCATTCATGCCACACCACTCTTGTTAAACTGACAGATAAATTGCTGCTTAATATGAATAAAAAAGAATTCACAGGTATACTCCTTATTGATTTTGCAAAGGCTTTCGATGTTATTGACCACAAGCTACTACTACGGAAGCTTGCAGTCTACAAACTATCTCCTAGTATCCTCGAACTGATTTCATCTTTCCTATCTGAGAGACAGCAAAAAGTATATCTAAACAACACTCTCAAGTTTTCTTCTAAATAACTTTGGTGTACCGCAAGGATCAGTGCTTGGTCCCTTGTTGTTTCTTTTATATATAAATGACCTGCCATTAACTATTAAAGTACAAAATGAACTATTTGCAGATGATACAACTCTTTATACTAGCCACAAAAACCCTCTCCAAGTATGCCAAAGTTTACAAGAGAACATAAATATTATTGTCGAATGGACACAAATTAACCATTTGGCCCTTCATCCAGGTAAAACGAAATTCATGCTCTTATCAACAAGACAAAAACGTCAAAATCTTAACATAAACTTACCTCCTATTTATATCAACAATGTCAGAATTGAAGAAGTTTCTAATCACAAAATTTTGGGAGTAACGATTGATAATAATTTGTCTTGGTCTGTACATATACGTAACTTAACAAAGAAAATTGCCTCCAAAACATACCAGTTAAATAAGATTAAACACTGTCTTAATCTGAATGCAAGAAAAATATTTTTTCATTCATTTATTCAGTCTAGTGTGGATTATGCATCTACACTATGGGACCTAGCCAGTAATAACCTATTCAAACCATTAATCAGTATTCATAAACGAGCTGTCAAAATAGTAATAGATAAGTCATCTTCACTGACATTTTCAGATTACAAAAATGTAAATATTCTGCCTCTCAAAACAAGATTGTTGTTAAATAAAGGTGTACTAATGCATAAAATCCTTCATGGTAATGCCCCATCTTCCTTAAGCAGCATGTTCAGTATAAACAACTGTCGACATTCACATAAAATCAACCTCCCTTTACCAACCATTACTCTGTTTAAATCAAGTCTAATATATTCTGGGAGCTGGTTTTGGAATAGACTCCCAACCTTTCTAAAATATGAATCAAAGTTTTCAAGATTTAAGTTTTTGTTGTATGATTTTCTGATGACTCATGAAAATGTCACTCTGCTTTCACCACAAATGTTTTGATCAAACCACTAGAAGTCTCAATTACATGAATTTTTTCCTCGGATAGTACAGTTAGTTTCTGTTGTTATGCATTTCTGTTTTTTTTTTTAATTTATTTTATTATTATTATTATTATTATTATTATTATTATTATTATTATTATTATTATTATTATTATTATTATTATTATTATTTATTTTTGTTTGTTTGGGGTTTTTTGGTGTGTTTTTCATTGTTCATATATACATTTAATCTGTCTCTGTCTCTATGTCTCTGTCTGTCTGTCTGTCTCTCTGTCTGTCTCTGTAATGTTTTTCTATTTCTTGCTTGCCTTTCGGTGTGTGTGTGTGTGTGTGTGTGTGTGTTGTGTGTGTGTGTGTGTGTGTGTGTGTGTTGTGGTGTGTGTGTGTGTGTGTGTGTGTGTGTGTAGGGGGGATCGGGAGAGAGAATGAGTACTTCTTTCTTTGGATTTTTGTGACTATGCATGTTTTTCCCATGATTTTTTTCCCTCTTGTTATTAAGCTTTTTTTTTATGCTCGTTTTTCTATTTCTATTTCTTATTCGTTTGTTGTTGTTTTTTTCCGAGGGCTGGATGTTAAAAAAGCATGTAGTGCTTAATCTATTACCCTCTGAAAAATAAAATTTGTTCAAAAAAAATTTGTTCTCTCTCTCTCTCTCTCTCTCTCTCTCTCTCCTCTCTCTCTCTCTCTCTCTCTCTCTCTCTCTCTCTCTCTCTCTCTCTCTCTCTCTCTCTCTCCCTCCTCTCTCTCTCTCTCTCTCTCTCCCTCTCCTCTCTCTCTCTCTCTCTCTCTCTCTCTCTCTCTCTCTCTCTCTCTCCTCCCCCCCTCTCTCTTTCTCTCTCTCTTCTCTCTCTCTCTCTCTCTCTCTCTCTCTCTCTCTCTCTCTCTCTCTCTCTCTCTCTCTCTCCTTCTCTCTCTCTCTCTCTCTCTCTCTCTCTCTCTCTCTCTCTCTCTCTCTCTCACTCTCCCCCTATCATTTCTCTGTAATGTCTGGACGAAACAAAGAGTATGTTTATAGGTATTTGTCACCCTGGGGAAAAATATGATGAATCAATCGACCAACCAATAAACGAATCAGTCGATCAATGAAATAATATATCAATCAATCAATCAGCTAACCAATCACTCTCTCAATCAATCGATCAATCAATCCATCTCTCACTCACTCAGTTTGTATGACTGTGGGGTACATACATACCAACGCCATAATTTTTTCTCGAAATAATGTTATACTTGGCCCAGGCCAAAAGCTTTGTCAGTTATTGATATAAGCAAAGTGTCCCTGCCTACAATAACATGTTGTTGTGTTGTAAAATATTATGTTGAGATTGTCTTCAGCCATGGCAAACTCTAAACATAGCAACTCTCACTTTCCTATAAACATTGAAAACCTTCTGTTTGCATGAAAAAAAAGAAAAGGCATGCGAATAGGCTGGGTAGGCAGAAAGTAGGCATGAAAGGAAGAGGATATAGAGGTGAGGAGAAGCACAGAAAGGAAGGGAGTGATAGAAAAGGAGACATTTCTAGCGCAGAATTTTCACAAGATGGGGATGCTATCTATACCGATAGGGTCCCCGGTATTTCCACAGGAGAAAGTGTTTGTTTAGGACTTAATGGAGTTGCTATGAAACTGGCTGATTAATTCTGCTGTGACGGACTATTTTCGCCCTATTTTAAAGATCAAACACTGCTACACAAAATAATAAAAGCATGCAAGTTAGATATGATTAAAAAGTTTTTGTTTGTCTATTTCATCTGAATATCTTTTTTTCACGCTTTTTCTATTAGTTTTGGAGAGTTTCCTTTTATATACCAAGAGATACAGAAAACATAGATATGCTTGCCATACAAGGCATGATATATCCACCATCCAATCCACTGGGTAAAATGAGATGATTTCATAGTAAAGTCGTGTTCCACAAGACTTCTTAATACTATTTTAAGTCACACCAAATTCTTCTGCGTGAAATTCAGGCAGCTCTCCGTAGGGAGAGCCCGTCGCCACAAGAGCAACGCCACTCTTTTTTTTCTTTTCCTGTTTGCACATATATTATTTTTTTCCATATCACAGTAGCTTTTTCTACAGAATTTTGCCAGGAGCAACTCCTTTGTTGCCGTGGGTTCTTTTACGTGCACTAGATATGAACAGCATACGCGACCTCGTTTTATTGTTGATGTCTGATCCAAAAGACTAGCATTCAGACCACCACTCTCGGACTAGTGGATGGGGGAATAAGTTTCGGGAGCAAACGGGGATTGAGCCACCGCGCACTTCAAACCCGGACTGTTTGCTGTCTAGGCAGGTCCGTTACCTCTAGACCACTGATCCACAGAAGCACTTTTGAAACCAAATGTTTGTCTACACATCAGATAAAGGAACAAAAAAATCATGTCACAGAACACAGATCGCTTTACCATGGGGTAGGCCACAACACAACACACACACAACACAACACACACACGCACGCACGTACGTACGCACGCACGCACGCACGCACACAAAAGCCGAAAAAAAAGCACCAAGACGACTTGAAGTTAAAGGGAAGTAACAACTTTTACAAGAACACTACGACTCAGATTCTGAGTAGTTTTCCCTGAAATAAACAACGAGAAATTGAAAGTTGACCTGGGTCTATGAATTTGTGTGTTCGAATCTTGGCGGCGTCTCGCTAAGTAAGGATGCGGATTGTTAACCATCTCCCAGGTCAACTTCATGTCCAGACCTGCTTGTGCCTTGATTTTATTCGTGTATAGGCTACATACACATGCAGAAGATCAAATATGCACGTTAAAGATTCCATCATTCATGTCAGTGTTCTTTGGGTTACAGAAACACGAAGATACCCAGTATGTATGAGAAGTCGGAATGCAACTACCTTCAAGGGTGTGCAAAAACGGTCACAGACAAAAATCTCACCATTGGTGAAATTGGAGCTTGCTCTGGGGACCACCCCCACCCCCTTCCCATTCAAGAAAAGAGACTTGCAGTAATGATAATAATTGAGGAAAAAGTAGAGGAGGAAAAACAAGTGCAGGTAACCAGTAATGGTTGCAGTGATGTCTTCTCTCTGAGCCCGCTGTTGTTGTGGCGACACCACAGCCCCGAAAAAGGCAGCCTGGCTTGAATAATAATTTATAGCAAGCCTTGTCGGAATGAAAGCGGGTGCAATCTACGGAATAATACACAGTATAAACACATAATATTAACGTAGATAAACAATATGATGCACCACAGCACAGTGCAAAGTTGTCGCTACACACAACACACAAACACAAAAACAAACAAAAACAATAGCGCGGGCATGCATATGCCCACGCATATACACGTACCAAAATATAAGGGCATATCAAAGAGAACAAAGTGCTGGTTTGAGCTCAGTCCTACCCCGACTTTTGCGCAGTAACAGAGTCCAAGGCAACAAGAGAGTGCTCTACTGTGCAAAGTGTAGGGCCTCCGCCACTTGCATACAATATAAAAAAAATCCCGCAAACACATACACAAGCGCACAAACGCATGTGAGGGTGCATACACACCCCAGAGAAAATAGGAGCGATTTTCGAAAACATGTGACAAAAAGGGCCGGATCGAGTCCCATCCTACTCCAACCTTTGCACAGTAACAGAGCCAACGGCACGATGAGAGTGCCGTACACTATGCATCTTTGAAATGCATGGCACCAGACCTGTGGCGACATCAAAGCCCGACGAGGTCAGCCTGGCTTAAATATAGCAAATTTGTCGGAACGAAAGCTGCTACAGTGTTTGCATTAAAACGTAACATTACACACAATAATAATGACAATATGTAATGCTATAATGCACCACAGCTAAGTGCAGGGCCTATACCACATGCACATCTACAAGAAAACGTAAATGCAAGCACACGTAGGCACATGC
>CM060344.1:10449763-10452263 GCA_030674155.1 Stramonita haemastoma
TAATTAAAAGTAAGGCATAATCTAGACTAAGATAAACCAAAATGAAATAAAATAAAATGAAATATATAAAATAAAATCTAAAAAACAATTGAAATAAAATAGGGGAAAATATCGTGCAAGAGATCTGAGAGCAATCTGGGTGACAGTGATCTACCTTCTCATCCGAAAACACCACCACCCTCTACAATGGGTTGGAGACTAGGGTCATGAGGTATTGTGAGGCATTGTCTTTGGGTTTTTTTTTTATAAAAATTTTACTTTAATTATTGGCTTCCATAGGTCTGAAAATATCAACATCTAATACAGCTTTGAGATGGCTTTCATGATGTATTGTGACTGTCATTCCCTTCAATTTTTTGATAGTTTTTCCTTCTGTCTGAAAATAACCTGTGGCTTTAAGGCGGTTTTTTTTAGGTATTGTCTCGGTCAGTCCCTTCCATTTCTGATAGGTTTCCTAATATCTGAAAATACCAGCACCACCAACAGTGTTCATGAGGTATTGTGAACTGGTCATTCCTTCCATTTCTAGGGCGTTTCCTTGTCCTTTCCATCCTTTATCAATTAAACATGGGTTCTTACTGATGATCAGTCATTATGTGGATCATCCTGAAAACTTCAACAGTGGGGCCAGGTTCTGCTGATCATCACCTTGGAGTCATCTGCTGCATGAGATCCTTGCATCTACCTGTAAGTACTTTGCCGCTGTAGTTGAGAGATTTTGTTAATATCGTACATGATTCAACTATCGTCTTTTTCTGATTAAAAAAAAAGTTGTGAAAGTTTTTTTTATTTTCTGTATTATTTTTTACAAGTAACATTTTCTTTTTGATCAGTCTTATATTTAAGAAAATTTAGTTCACATTTTTTCGAAAACAAGTTATTAAAATATGTACGTATAAAGATCTTGTGTTAAGTTGCTGTAGACACGGCAGCTTCTAACTCTGGAACAAAGAGTATTATGATCGTGTGGCCAGTAAAGCCTCCTTGTTTGAAGATTGGTATAAACATGTACTGATATAGTTTATTCGATTAGAATAAGTTGTCCCACTGTAGTTTTGGAATATTTGGCTCTATAAATTAGCTGGACTCGAATATGACTATGAATTAGCGAAGAAGCATGGTAAAATCTGTCAGAAGAAATTAATCGTTATGATATCAGAGCCAATAAAACTAGACTTTTCAGTCTACTGATGATGACTTACTGCTTTCAGGGGCTCTGGGTCTGGAACCAAGTGTCAGTAACCTGAGGTGTGTGAGGCAGCCATCATGAACCGCTTTTTCTGAAAACTAAACAAGGTATTTATATTTGCTTCTATGTTTTTCTGAGCTTTTTGATCTGATACTTTTGTCTATCAAGTTTGTTGTTGTTGCTCTCTTCTATTGTTTATTATTCAAAGTGGTAAAATAAACTCATCATAATATATGAGCTAACAATTTTTTAAAAACATTTTCCCTGTCGCTGATGACTTCTTTACTGCTTACAGGAACAACTGGACAGGAACCAAGTGCCGAAGAACAGACACGCCATCCAGCACCACTTGTGGGTACCAGCACATGATCAGGTAATAGGTTTGTATTCGAAACTTTCTCCCCATCCACTAGACCGTGAGTGATGATCTGGATGCTAGTATTTCAGCAGAGGCGATCAAGAGAGGTCATGTGTGCAGGACGCATTTAGCGCACATAAACGAACCTGGCAACAGGAGAGTTGTCACTGACACAATTATGTAGAAAAAAGCCACCCTGATAAGGAAAAAAATACACATGCAGACAGGGAAAAAATGGGTGGCGCTGCTCTTGTGGTGACACGCTGTCCCCAGGGAGAGCATCCCGAATTTCACGCAGAGCTAGAGAAATCTGCCACGACTTAAAGTGGTTCATAAATAGAAATACAACACATTATTGATTATTCCCTTAGTCTTAGCATTTGTCTGTGTGTCCTGTATTTGTTTGTATTATTCGAACCTTATAGAAGATTCCTGTTGCACCCAACACTATTTTTTTTAGATATATCGTTCATACATTTTTCTAGGCTTAAAAAATCTGAGTATTCATTCAGACCACAGATGCTAATTAAATTGAGGTCTTTGATATCGCTGCAAAAAATCATATCCGAAGCTCGAAGGTATCTATGTAAGTTTTATAATGTTTAAATTCACACGCATTATCATGCATAGCACCAACTTATCTTACCAAGTATTTAAAGCAAGAATAACGTTTTTATCCCCATTCATACCTCTAGAATGAGACGGCATCCATGGCAAATTGAGAGAATTAAGCCTTATAATTCCCCACAGTCCTCCATGGGAATAAAATCGCCTAAGTTTGACATAAACTATTCGCCTTTACCTATACCATAGTCTGGTTGACCGTTGGGGCAACACTGAAGATATTGCAGCCAGCTTCCTCCATTCCTTGTGGTTCTTAGCTTTCATCAGTATGTCATTCCACTCAACGCCAGTCCACTCTCTGATATTGTATTTCCATTGTTTTTTCGGCT
>CM060344.1:10457263-10462263 GCA_030674155.1 Stramonita haemastoma
TTATCCACTATTCATTTTCCATCGATTATATCTTATTATTTCAGTATAGTTTTCCTGGATTTCATTATCCAAATACGACGTTCCTTTTATGTTTAATTTTTATGTATTCTATTTGAAGTACTGAACCCAGAGTGAAGCAGATTACTACTGATTTTTTTCTTTTGATATTATGTTTCAAACGTAGCATTGCCCATAAACGAATTACATGATGCATTAACAATCACAAGTTCAGTCATGTTTTATTTTTAATTTTATCTTTAAAAATTCCCTTTGGATGCTTGAAGTGTCTCCATTTTATTTTAGGTAATCGTGTGACTGGTTTACTTGCATGCAACCATTCCAAACAATGCCCGCATTGTTCACCTTCAAATGAAGGATAGTATATGTGTGTAGCTTGTTGCCTGTATCAGTATTTTTCCTAAAAGATATGGCTTAAAGCATATCCGTAGCCTATCCATTTTATGTGAAATTATAATTATATACAGTGGTTTAGTTGGATCTGGTAGACTTGAGTTACACAGTTAATGCCCTTCACTTTGTGTGCTGTCCTCCCCCCCCCCCAATTTCCTATTATTGCAGAGTCAAAACTGTGTTTACTTTAAAATATATTTGGTTTGAAGTTTCTGTCAATTTATATTTCTATGAAATGAAGTAGTAGAACACCCTTTTCCAGTAGAATGATAAATTGTTTGCTTTAATGTTAGAATATTCTTTTTGTTCCGAACCCAGTTAAGCATGTTCTTGAATCCTTACTGGAAATGGTCTGGATACATTTTTACACCCCAATTCCATCATCTGTATAATTATGTGATAATTTCCAAGTTTGTTCATCAGAATGAGGGCGGAAAATATTGCGTGTTCTTTTCAGAGGACCAGCAAAAGATGTTTACGGTAACCAGTATTGCTTCGATTATTTTTTTGTATTTTGTGAGTTACTCCTTTTTCTGCCTTATATGTATAGCATAATTGTACAATTAAAAAATTGATAATAATTAGTGGTGAGCACGAACCAAATGCACTTGACTACCCAACTGACTTTTTCCTGGTAAAATTACCAAGCTTTGTACATCTCCCCCTTTCTAAGACAGTGGATTGGTGGTTTAGAGGCAACGCGCCTGCCCAGAAAGCGAAATGTCGAAAATTCTGTGTCGGAAGTGTGTATGATTTAATCTCTGTTTAGGCCCCATACTTTTCCCTCATTCATTTGACCATGAGTGATGGTCTGGGTGCTAGTCTTTTGGGTGAGACAGTATACTGAGGTCCCGTGTGTGACACATAATTATTTAGCTCAAGTAAAAGAACCCACTGCATCAAGAGAGCTGTCCCCGGCAAAATTCTGTACAAAAAAGCAACTCTGATAGGTAAAAAATTGCAGTTGCTTCCCGAAAAAAAAAGAAAATTCATGGCTGGCACTGCTCTTGTGGCGGACCGCTCTCTCCGGGGAGAGCAGCCTGAATTTCACGCAGAGAAATCTGTCGTGACCGTTCTATAAAACACACTTTTTGGAAAAGCTGATGTTTTGCACTTATATATTCAAGGTACTTGTACTTTCGGGCTGTAAATAAAGCTCGAGTTAAGCTTTTTGTCACTTTGGTGTTTTAAACGCATGAGCCTATACCCGGCCTGAGCCTATACCAAATCTTTTCATTGATGGTGTAATGGTTGCACGTGTGCATGAGTATAAATAGCTAGTTACCGTTATTGATGATAAACTGAGTTTTAATGTTAATACAGATCTTGTGAATAGAAAATGCCATTCTCGCATCTTTTTAGTTCAAAAGCTTCGTAGTCTTCAGGTAAACGTGAAAGTTTTACAGAATTTTCATCGATGTTTTATCGAATCTGTTCTCTCCTTCTCCTTGATGTGTTGGTACAGAAGCCTTACTGTCAAAAACAGAAACATACTGAACATGATTGTAACCAGATGTGGCAGAAGTGTGGGCTGTGTGCAAAATAATGAAACTGAATGATTTGTATGAATGCCGTGTGAGAGACAGAGCCAGACAGATTGTAACTGACGGTACCCATGTGCTAACAAAATACTTTGAACTTCTTCCATCTCAAAAGCGCTACAGAGTACCCAAGTCTAAGATTATGCGCTATAAAAATAGTTTTATTCCCACCTCAATTATACTGCTTAATAAGAGAATGACAATAAGTCTAAACTAACCCGTAATAAGACAGTGAGACGGCCAGAGAGAGAGAGAGAGAGAGAGAGAGAGAGAGAGAGAGGGGGGGGGGGGGAGGGAGGGGGGAAGGGGGGAGAGAGAGAGGGGGGGAAGGAGGGGGGAAGGGGGGCAGGAGAGGGGGGATGAGGGAGGGGGGAAGGGGGGGGGGGAGAGAGTGAGATTCAGTGCTCGGGTAAAAAAAAGAGATTTTGAAGTGTAGGAATGGCTACGTTTTTTCATTCTAAACTGCGCTCAATATTTTGATGGACAAAATATTCATTAAAAAAAATCATTGATCTTTGTTTTTATGAGACATGTTATAACAGTTTGGTTTATGTGTGTGTGGCGTGTGCGTGTGCGTGTGCGTGTGCGTGTGCGTGCCTGTGTGTGTGTGTGTGTGTGTGTGTGTGTGTGTGTGTGTGTGTGTGTGTGTGTGTTTTAAGACTGTGTTCAATATCTTAATAGAACAGTGTACATACAAATTTATTTGGTATTTGTCTTATCATACAATGTTATAACAATTTGGTTTATGTCATGAAATGCGTGTGCACGTGTGCGAATGTTTTTAATAATTGTGTGTATGTGTGCATATATGTATATACGTGAGCCATGTGTGAGTGTGTGGGCATACTGGTGCCTACACGATTGTTTTGAAATTACGTGGCTGAGTTTACAACTGGCTGAGGTATTGCTGACTTGTTTGTGCTTTTTATACGGTGATGGGTGCGTGCTGATGTTCAGAACCTGTGTTGTGCTATATTGGTATTATTTTTATGTGGTTTTTGTTCTTATGTATAGCTTGTAACCCACTGGAATTTCTCTGTTTTGGAGATATTTTTTAATTTTAATTTGAATGAACACGTCATTGTGGTCTGAGGCATTTTCAAATGCTGGTATAATTTAAAATCAGACAAATGTCAGTTGGTTGGTCTTTGTCACGTCACTGCTGGTCAGAGCATTGGGAAAAGCCTACCTCCCCCTTCAGCCCCAAAAGAAAAGCTGGAGTTATGGTTGGGTAGCCGGCTCGTAGCAGAAGTAAAGCAAAATTATAAGGAAACTTAGTTATCTTAAACACAGTGTCAAAAGTTGATGAAAGGGGGTGCGAAAGAAGTATGAAAATAAAAACTGAAACTTGACCGAGTTTTTGTTCAAAGCTACATTTATGAATGATTGTGTTTACAAATGTGGAGTATGAATACAAGATCTCATGCATTATATATATATATATCTATATATATCTATATCTATATATATATATATATATATATATATATATATATATATATATATCTTTATAAGCAATCTTTCAATTTTCTCCCTCTTCTGGCAAGTGATGACAATACAACACATCACTGGTTTATCATCAATTTATTCACAACTTTCCCTGGACACGCTCTTCACGCCAAACAAAATGTCAACAAGAAGATGGAATTACTACGAATTAATGAATCCATATTTAAACTCATAACACACACACACACACACACACACACACACACACACACACACACACACACACACACACACACACACACACACACACACACACACACACACGAAACTGACGCTGTGCGCAAAGCTGCGCTCTACGCATTTTACTTACACTAAAGCTGATTTTGAATGAAAAAAGAAAAAGAAAAAACCACATGCACACAAATTTGTAAGCACTGTAAACTGAAAGCATAATCAAAAACCTGGCACGAAAAAAAACAACCTAACACGAATACGAACATATTTGTTTTTTTGTCCTTTCCTGAAAGTTTACATAAAATGCTTACCACCGTTTTGTCTTTCGAAGTAAACTCATTATTGAACTTAAAGGTATGATTTGTAGATTGAGGTTGTAGTAACGTGCAAGTGAATTCTGTTTTTTGTATTTAAGTCAATGTTTCATTATTGTATAATAAATGCTTTAAAATAGTCATGCTGTGTTTGTTTTGTGTGGTCCAAATTAGAGTGTGATTTGTGGGAGGGGGGTTTCATATTTCATCCACTATGGGGTGACAAAAGTAAGGGTGCGCACAAAGAGAACGCTTGCTCGAGATAAAAGCCAGTGCGATAAAGCAAGCGCTTGTAATGTTGTTCAAAATTTGCTTGTGCCGCACAAAAAGCACACTCGCTTTATCACGCCTGGATTTCAAGCATCGCTTGGAAAGCGTAAAGAATCAAAAGTTAATTCTTTATCGCGAGCAAGCGTGTTCTTACTTATATACATAACTGTATATACACATACATTTCTATTAAGGATGACTCAAATGAGTGTAATAACTAGACGCTCCTCTGCCAGAATTGGCTGTTGGTGCCAGTTGCACCAGTTCTTTGTCATCTTTGGTTCAATTTTGTCTAAGATAATATAGTTGAATGTCTCTTGGCTCATTCTCAAGTAGGACTGAAAACGAGAAGGGCTCCTTTTAAGCACAGTAAAAAATGATGATATTCACTTTTCATTTGCCTCCTTTTATTTATCTCATGAACGCCCATTTTTTTGCGTTTTCCTAGGATAATTTTCGGCAAAACACTGTCCAGCGACAATAGTTCGTCTTCACTTGAATCCGCCATGGTGCCAAATAATAATAATAATAATAATAATAATAATAATAATAATAATAATAATAATGATAATGATAATAATAATAATAATAATAATAATAATAATAATAATAATAATAATAATAATAATAATAATGCATGGAACTTATATAGCACTATATCCAAATGACAAAATTCTACCAGCCGCAAGCGCGATTTTCAGTCTTTCTATGTGTCCACCTCAACGACAAGCAAGCGCTTTCATTACACACGCTTGCTTTATCCCGCTTGCTTTTATCGCGA
>CM060344.1:10467263-10469763 GCA_030674155.1 Stramonita haemastoma
AGAGGAGAGAGAGAGAGGAGAGAGAGAGAGAGAGAGAGAGACAGAGACAGAGACAGAGACAGAGACAGAGACAGAGACAGAGACGTATGCACAAAAATCTTTAAAAATGTTCATGAAACTGTGTCTCCACACACACACACACACACACACACACACACACACAGATACACATGAACGCATGCACGCACACACGCGCGCACGAACGCACGCGCAAGAGAGCGAGAGCGAGCGAGCGAGAGAGAGAGAGAGAGAGAGAGAGAGAGAGAGAGAGAGAGAGAGAGAGAGAGAGAGAGAGAGAGAGAGAGAGAGAGAGAGAGAGAGAGAGAGAAAATTAAAGAGAGGGGTTGGGTTAGGGGGCGGATTCAGGCAGACAGACAGACAGACAATCATATAATAAATATGAATTTTACCCAAAAGAATAAACAAGGCAAGGTCTGACGGGTCTGTACAGGAAATCGTCACACACCTCCCATCCTCCATCACCGGTATTGCCCATACGTAACTTCCGTTCACAGCGGAAGTCAATGTTGTCTAAATAGCTGGTCCAATGAACGCAAGTCCGTTAGAGAAGAATGATGTGAAAAGGTAATGTATTTGAGGGTAAGTTATTGGAGGGTAAGGTGTGGAAGGGTAACGTGTGGGAGGCAAGGGGTGGAAGGGTAATGTGTAAGAGGGTAGGGTGTGGGTGGAAGAGTAAGGCGTGGAAGGGTAAGTTGTGGGTGGAAGGGTAAGGTGTGGAAGGTTAAGGTATTGGAGGGTAAGGTATTGGAGGGTAAGGTGTGGAAGGTTAAGGTATTGGAGGGTAAGGTGTGGAAGGTTAAGGTATTGGAGGGTAAGGTATTGGAGGGTAAGGTATTGGAGGGTAAGGTGTGGAAGGGTAATGTGTGGGAGGGTAATGTGTGGGAAGGTAATGTGTGGGAGGGTAAGGTGTGGAGGGTAATGTGTGGGAGGGTAAGGTGTGAGAGGGTAAGGTGCGAAAGGGTCAGGTGTGGGGAGGGACTGGTACTGATTATATTAGTGCACTGACATGTTGTATTTTTTTTAAATTATCTTTTCTAACGAAGTATTGTGTTTGTATAAATCTGTGCCTTGTGCAGTGGTTTATGCAGTTGTAGCACCTGTTTTCTTCCAGATCCTATTGAAGCAGCAACAACTTGTCTGTCCTTTCAGTGGCCACTCTGAGTGACCAGCAATATACGACACAGAGGATGTAGAGACCAGAAGATAGCCAGTGATTGCAGAAAGCAAGAGATAGCTAATGATTGCAGAGAGCAGAAGATAGCTAGTGATTGCAGAGAGCAGAAGATAGCCAGTGATTGTAGAAAGCAGGAGATAGCCAGTGATTGTAGAAAGCAGGAGATAGCAGAGGATTGCAGAGAGCAGAAGATAGCTAGTGATTGCAGAGAGCAGAAGATAGCCAGTGATTGTAGAAAGCAGAAGATAGCAAAAGATTGCAGAAAGCAGGAGATAGCCAGTGATTGTAGAAAGCAGGAGATAGCAGAAGATTGCAGAAAGCAGGAGATAACCAGTGATTGTAGAAAGCAGGAGATAGCCAGTGATTGCAGAAAGCAGGAGATAGCAGAAGATTGCAGAAAGCAGGAGATAGCAAAAGATTGCAGAAAGCAGGAGATAGCAGAAGATTGCAGAAAGCAGGAGATAGCCGGTGATTGCAGAAAGCAGAAGATAGCAGAAGATTGCAGAAAGCAGGAGATAGCCGGTGATTGCAGAAAGCAGAAGATAGCAGAAGATTGCAGAAAGCAGGAGATAGCCGGTGATTGCAGAAAGCAGAAGATAGCAGAATATTGCAGAAAGCAGGAGATAGCCGGTGATTGCAGAAAGCAGAAGATTGCAGAAAGCAGAAGATAGCAGAATATTGCAGAAAGCAGGAGATAGCCGGTGATTGCAGAAAGCAGGAGATAGCAGAAGATTGCAGAAAACAGGAGATAGCAGAAGATTGCAGAAAGCAGGAGATAGCAGAATATTGCAGAAAACAGGAAATAGCAGAAGATTGCAGAAAGCAGGAGATAGCCGGTGATTGCAGAAAGCAGGAGATAGCAGAAGATTGCAGAAAGCAGGAGATAGCTAGTGACTGCAGAAAACAGGAAATAGCAGAAGATTGCAGAAAGCAGGAGATAGCTAGTGACTGCAGAAAGCAGGAGATAGCAGAAGATTGCAGAAAGCAGGAGATAGCCGGTGACTGCAGAAAGCAAGAAATAGCAGAAGATTGCAGAAAGCAGGCCAGCAAAGCGAAGAGGGGCAGTGGATGACATGGGAAAGGGAGCTCCAAAGAAGTCTAAGCCTGAACAGTGCATGGCATTTCTCTTTTTTTCGTTCCTCGATTCGACCTCCAAGGTTCATCAGTGATAGGAATGTTGCCTATGCCATGGTTTTTGCCCGCCATTGGGCTTGCCATTAGTCAGCTGCTGGCCTGAGGTTGCCTTCAGAACATTTGCGGCAAATAGCTACGTCTATTTTGTAATGGCATCTTTCATTACTAGCA
>CM060344.1:10477263-10487263 GCA_030674155.1 Stramonita haemastoma
AATCCATTGTGTTCCAGTTGCCCTTGTCTTTGGTCAGTATATCCAAGGGTGCTAGGAGAGGACAAAGACAACAGGCACAGTCAGCTGATACCATACAGAATTTAACACAACACATCACATCACAGTGCTACAGTGTACACTTAGCACACTACCACTTTTTAATTGCACCCCCCACCCCCGTTTCCCCACAGGAATACTGGAGGCATTTTCAGTATCGATAGCATCCTCACCTTCAGGAAATTATGTTCTAGAAATGTGCTCTTTTCTATCACTTCCTTTATCTTTCTCCTCCCTTCTTCTCTACCCCCCACCCTCTGTAATGCCCATTGTGTACCTACCCAGTCCATTCTCAAGTGTTTTTTTCATGCAAATCTGAAGGTTTTTCTCATAAAGTATTTCTGATGATCTGCTTTTGAGTCAGAATGTGTTGGTTTAGGACAGTAGGTAGATCTCCTGCAGAGTTAAAGAAACCTGGTAACGTTAAAAGCAGGAAGCATTGAGAAAAAGTTGTAGCACTGCACTAAATTAACTTCAGCCTTAATGTGCTTAATACAGTCAAAGAAAAATATCACTTTTGATGGTAGCCCAGTATGTATGCCGGTGGGAAGAGATAACAAAATTTACAAAATGGCATACACATGGGTACTGGATGTAAAAAAAATACATGAGTGCTTATTTCATTATCCTTGATATAAAAGAATAAATAAATAAATTATTACACACACACATCCTCACACATACTCACACACGCTCACACACATAAGCAGGTACATACTATGTAGTAGATCGTGAGGAGGATAAACGTTACCATGAGGGCAAACGCCACTTTCGACATCCACACCATTCCATTCATTTTGATTCACCGTCTGCAAATGCTACCCGTCAGCCTGTCTATTCGCTGATCTGATCGGAACACAAGGCATTACAGATATATATATATATATATATATATTACTGGATCGGTGGTCTAGGTGGTCACGCGCCTTGCCTACAAAGCAAAAAGTCGGGGTTGGAGTGTGCGGTGGTTTGTACCCCGTTTGGGCCCAAAACTTTTTCCCCATCCATTAGACCCTGAGTGGTGGTCTGGGCGATAGTCTTTCGGATGAGACGATAAACCGAGGTCCCGTGTGTTACACATCACTATTTAGCGCACGTAAAAGAACCCATGGTAGAAAAAAAGCCATTCTGATAGGGAAACATATACAGTTGCATGCAGGAAAAAGAAAAAAAAATGGATAGGCGCTGCACTTGTGGCGACGCGCTCTCCTCGGGGAGAGCAGCCCTAATTTCATGCAGAGAAATCTGCTGTGACATAAAGTGGTACAAAATACAAAAATACAATATATATATATATATATATATATATATATATATATATATATATATATATATATATATATATAATCTGTGTGTGTGTGTGTGTGTGTGTGTGTGTGTGTGTGTGTGTGTGTGAATTGAAAATGCCAGTATTCAAATCATTCATGCATATGCGACAGTCCAACACCCACCCACACACACACACACACGCACGCGCGCACGCACGCACGCACGCACACTCGAGATTCAAAACTTTACTCCTATCACCACTTTGGGATATGGATGATTACAAACAGTTTAGGTAAAACAAGTGTGAACAAGTGTGCAGTTAAGAAAGAACAATTGTAATAAGACAATTGGAAGACCAAAAAGGCAATACAAATTTTTTGATTATAATAATATACTGTTTTAAAATACAGTTCGAGTTATGGTTCCGGAAAAGAATTATGAAAATGTATTCAAATGTGAAAGAGATAAATTCAACTTTTAGAAAATGCCAGCAAACCTAATAAATTTTGACAAGACAGAACATTCCGAGATTTCCATTTCATCAATGGCAAAAACTGTCACATGACCTTGTTTCAAGTAAATACCGAGGAATAAGAGCTTGTGGTTAAAGCTGGAAGTAGTATGATGTTAAGAATCTACCTCTGTAATCAGTATTGTCATGCTTGTGTCACCTTCACCCTTATGCATATTTTCATAAGAAGTATCATCAAAACATCTGGTATTTTTCCTGTATCGAAAACTGTTTTTTAGCAGTTTGCAATGTGTTTTAAGCACAAGTTTGCTATAATTGACACAGTCAGAATAAACATTTTTGAAACCTGCAGCCTCTACCGCTTTTCATTAAATCAAAGGCAAATTCCACTTCTCTCTTGGTTATTGATCTGTTAAGATCAGCTGAACTGACATCAGGATGGTAATCAAAAGTACTATTATCCTATGTACTTTGGGAACTCATTGGATTTGACATACATCATGTTGTATTATGAAATATTTTATGAAAGACTAAACAAACTAATCTAACTGGACAGTCAATACAAAGGTGTTCGATTTTTTTCTTCCAAAAACTTTTTTTTCAAGAATTTTATTCATTGCCTTTAAGTGTTAACATATTTTTTCCTTGCTTTAAGATAGGTTTAATGATAGTATTCAAGATTATACGCGGGGGCGGGATAGCTCAATGGTCAGAACGCTCGTTTACCCCCAGTCAAGTTAAGCAGCGTCGAGCGTGGTGACCAGTTGGATGGGTGACCGTTTTGCGCATCTTGGCTTCAGTACAGTCCCCCCAGTTCACCCAGCTGTAAAAAGAGAGAGAGAGAGAGAGAGAGAGAGAGAGAGAGAGAGAGAGAGAGAGAGAGAGAGAGAGAGAGAGAGAGAGAAGGCGGATATAAAAAACACAGTTGGGGACAGCTGTAAGGTGTACTGATGGGCAAAGATTCTTTGCAAGAAAGAAGTATGTCCTGAGACTGAACTTTAAGGTGTCAAACAAAGGCATTTGATAAAGAGGGGGAGGGACGTCATTCCAGATAGATATAACAGAAATAGAGAAAGAATGACAGCCGACTGTGGGTTATTTGAATCTGGGCGTTTTTATACACAAGGTATCCCTACAGCAGAATGGAGAAAACGAGATAAGAGTGCAAGGGTGAAGAGAGTCAGAAAAAGGAAGGTGTAGAAGAAATTTTGCAAAATGGTACCGATCTGTCCACTTATTAACGCCAACAACTACAAGAATACCATTAACATCAACAATCACGACAATAATACCCAGATGCATCAGAACACTTTTATCACTTTCTGGTCACAGTAAACCGTCATTCGCCCGCGAAGAAGCCTTTCGGAAAGATAATTGGAGAAGATTTCGACCACAATACTTGCAGTGTTCACTACTAATCAGATGTTTAGATCAGTTTCCAATGGTTTGGTTTGTATTGGACTCCTTTGGGCCTGTGGTCCACCTTTTAGGCTAGGCCATGGTGATTGGATTCAGCCACAAGACGACATGTGGACATGCTCTCCTTATGATATTGTTTGGACAATGAGAAGAATTAAGAACAAAGAAACCATACTGCTTTGTCTACGCTTTTCTTAGCTTGGCTGTTCTTATTTTAGCCCAGCAAATGTATGGAGTTGCGTCATTGTTACAAATGACGTCATGTCACGCTGTCATCACCTAGGATGGGCGGGGTGGATGTAAGGAGGATACAACACAACGCAATGAATTCTTCTTTTTCTTTTTCCAACGTTCAGACAGCAACTATTGGTGTCTTTCATATGAGCGTAAATGTGTTGCACTGATGTTTAGGGCATAACATGTCAGGCTGAACCCATCCCACTTCAGCATGGGAGAAAATTGTAGACCTATTCTGATAGTCCAGCGGTTAACGCAAGAATATTGCGCAAAACCTGCAAATGAGGGTGACAACATGACTTGGCATACACATACTTTGGATCCTCTTCTACAATACTGGCATGGGAAATACTATCTATACTGGCCATCTGTTTCCCTCTTAATTTGATACTTAAAGACATTTGGCATGGCAAACGTAAACCTTCCCCTAACCTACCCTGCCCTTCCCTCTCCTATTCTACCCTCTCCGTCCCCCAACCTACCCCAACACCTACCCCGCCTCCCTGTAACCTACCTCCCTCCTCCAATCTGTCTCCTCCTCCTCTATAACCTACCCCTTCCCTCCCCATATCTTTTCACCTCCTCCCTCTCCCAAAACCTCCCCCTCCTCCTCTATAACATACCCGGGTCAGCAGATCATGAGCTCATCACACTGGCCACAAGGCTGTCTCCCACCCCCCCCACCCCCCCCCCCACCCCCAGCTCTAGCCGAGGAACAGATGGGGGGGGGGGGGGGGGATTTAATTCCTCTTCTGGGGAGTCTCTCAACAGCTGTGTGTTGTCTCTTTCAATACGGAAATACGGAAACCATCTAACATTACCGTTTTAATGATGACCATTGATCTGTACCAAAGAAAGAACATGTACTTGTCCTAGTGAAAAAATAGTTCCCTTTTCTATTTCACGGCTAGAGCTCGAAGATGACTAATAATGAAGATATCTGTGTATGCCACCGTTTTCCCCCCCCATCATTAAGGTAGCTGCATTCCGACTTCGGGGATGATGTCTCAGCATGACACAAGTGTGCATGCAGGTTTGTTTTTTTTGTCGAGGAGATGGTGAAGTACAATGCGTTCCAAAGTATTGATAACTATGATGCTAAGGCGACAGGTTTGTGATCATTCAAGACTTTGGGATTGGGTTGAGTTTTTTATATTTTATTTTTTTCGGAACGGGACAGATGATAAATTTCTTCCAAAGAGACGGAATAACACCTGTATGTATAAAAAATAATGAAATCATGGTAAAGCAGACGAGAACTGATCAGAACACAATTTTAAGAACTTTCCAGAGGAACTTTCCATGACCTGCATATTTATTAGTATTCAACTTTCTGAACAACATAGTCACTCTAGAATTATCGATGCCAAACACAAAGTTGGAGTTGCCTGTTCTGTCTGATGTCACAGTGTGTAAACCCACCCCTAAAAACCACCACGTTCAAAACGACAATAAAGTCCTGAAGTTTGTAGGAAGAATAAAGACACCCTTCCTCTGAGAAACTACAAACTGATCCCTGGGTTATGTCGTCCTACTACCAGATTGAAACAGCCGTTCCCTGTTTGACCCATATCCAGGGTGGGAGAGGACTGAACACTGAACACTGAAATTGTTTAATGTACATCGGCCTTAGGCCACAATACAAAAAAGTGGTGGGCATAGAGTGTGTGCATATGACATAGGTGTTATAAACATATTACTATCAACGTATATGTATATGAAATAAAATATGAGTAATTATAAAGCAAGAACGTTATATCAGCCATATCTTAACCGTTAATCACGGAACAATTTACACGTATCGTAAAAGACACTGTTTTAGATGTATTATTCATCAATACAAATACCAATTTCTAAAAAGTTATCCTATTTCTTCTATTGGTTGCATGAAAGATAAAACGTGATAAATCGTATCTATCAGTAGGTACAGTGGCTTTGAGTAGTGCATAGAAAGGAAGTCTTTTGGAATCTCTAAGAAACTTATTGCTCAAGTCTTCATAGATAGGGCAATTCAGGGTTGGAGAGAGAGAGAGAGAGAGAGAGAGAGAGAGAGAGAGAGAGAGAGAGAGAGAGAGAGAGAGAGAGAGAGAGAGAGAGAGAGAGAGAGGGCAAGGCAAGGCAAGGCAAGGCAAGGCAAGACAAGGCAAAATTCTTTTTTCAGAGAGAGAGAGAGAGAGAGAGGGGGGGGGGGGGGGGGCGCTTGCAAGAATTGAAGGGTACTACTGCAGTGGCTGTGTAGACCAAAGGTAGAAACGTTCTTGCCCTGCTAAGTAGCGCCTGACAGATAATCAGCAAGCGCCAGGCCTACCTACCTACCTTCCTCCCTCCCCTCCGTGCCTTATCTGACACTGACACACACACTGCAGTGACTCCACTGCCAGCCAGCCACCCACTGCGGGTATGCTAGGGTAGCCTAGCTATAGGCCACTGTAGCCTGGGTCTGTCTTGGCTGTCAGTCAACGGGACTGGGATCATATCAAGGGGGCTCTGCTTTCATTCCTCCTACCTGTCTGTTGTGTGATTCTCAAGTAGAGGTCTAGATCTATTGTTTTAAACTGCTCATGAGAACAGGTAGTGTCTCAGTGTGCAGTGGCTGTGCTTTTCCCCTAACTGACAGGCATAGGTATTGACGTCTTAATGACCATGTTGACGGAACATTGCTGGACATGATCAAGGGGCTTGACTTTCTTTAAGAAATTTCACAGCAGGAAAAGGAGAAGAAAAAAAACGTCGTTATGTTCCTGTGTACGTGTCTGTATTGTGCATCGGTGACCTGGGGGAAGGTAAGAGAGAGAGAGAGAGAGAGAGAGAGAGAGAGAGAGAGAGAGAGAGAGAGAGAGAGAGAGAGAGAGAGAGAGAGAGAGAGAGAGAGAGAGAGAGAGAGAGATAGCAGTGCAGTGCAGTGCAGTGCAGTGGCTGACAGCGTGAATGAAGTCAGGAACAAACGCCCATTCCGATAGTGGTGGATGCAAGGAAAGTGGTCGATTTTCCCTTTGGAAATGCAGGGGAGAGAGACAGGACAGACCGGTTCGTGTTTCCCAGCAGAGCAGGACAATGCAATGAGGAAGGAAAGGTGTACACAGGCAGGCAGTGAGAGTGAGGGTGCGTGTGTGTGTGTGTGTGTGTGTGTGTGTGTGTGTGTGTGGTGTGGGGGGATGATGAGGGTGAGGGGAAGGAGGCGGGAATCTAGTGTTATGTGCACCACTTTCGGTCATTAAAAATGTCAGTGGGTGGTACAGGTGTGTAGCTGTGAGTGTCACAGGTGTGACCTAATGTGCGTAGTTGTTGGTGACAGCAGTGTCATTGTGTGTGCAGCTGTGGGTGACAGCAGTGTCACTGTGTGTGTAATTGTTGGTGACACAGATGTGACATTGTGTGTGAAGTTGTGGGGAACAGCACTAGGTTACTGTGTGTATGGTTGTGACGTGGGTGTGACATTGTGTGCGTAGTTGTGGGGGGAGAGGGGCAGCAGTGTGTCACTATGTGTGTAGTTGTGGGTGACAGCAGTGTCACTGTGTGTGTAGTTGTGGGTGACAGCAGTGTTACTATGTGTGTAGTTGTGGGTGACAGCAGTGCGTCACTGTGTGTGTAGTCGTGGGTGACAGCAGTGTGTTACTATGTTTGTACTTGTGGGTGACAGCAGTGTCACTGTGTGTGTAGTTGTGGGTGACAGCAGTGTTACTATGTGTGTAGTTGTGGGTGACAGCAGTGTCACTGTGTGTGTAGTTGTGGGTGACAGCAGTGTTACTATGTGTGTAGTTGTGGGTGACAGCAGTGTCACTATGAGTGTAGTCGTGGGTGACAGCAGTGTCACTATGTGTGTAGTTGTGGGTGACAGCAGTGTCGCTATGTGTGTACTTGTGGGTGACAGCAGTGTTACTGTGTGTGGGTGACATCAGTGTTTGTGTGTAGTTGTGGGTGACAGCAGTGTCACTGTGTGTGGGTGACAGCAGTGTCACTGTGTGTGGGTGACAGCAGTGTCACTAAGTGTGTAGTTGTGGGTGACAGCAGTGTCACTAAGTGTGTAGTTGTGGGTGACAGCAGTGTCACTAAGTGTGTAGTTGTGGGTGACAGCAGTGTCACTATGTGTGGGTGGCAGTAGTGTCAATAAGTGTGTAGATGTGGGTGACAGCAGTGTCACTGTGTGTGGGTGACAGCAGTGTTTCTGTGTGTGTGTAGTTGTGGGTGATAGCAGTGTCACTAAGTGTGTAGTTGTGGGTGATAATTATCAGTGTGTCACTGTGTGTGTAGTTGTGTGTGATGACAGTGTCACTAAGTGTGTAGCTGTGGGCAACAGCAGTGTTACTAAGTGTGTTGTGGGTGACAGCAGTGTTACTCTGTGTGTGTTGTGTGTGTGTGTGTGTGTGTGTGTGTGTGTGTGTGTGTGTGTGTGTGTGTGTGTGTGCGCGTCAGCAATGTTACTGTATGTGGGTGAGAGCAGTGTTACTGTATGCGGGTGAGAGCAGTGTTACTGTATGTGGGTGACAGCAGTGTTACTGTATGTGGGTGTCAGCAGTGTTACTGTATGTGGGTGTCAGCAGTGTTACTGTATGTGGGTGACAGCAGTGTTACTGTATGTGGGTGACAGCAGTGTCTCAATGTGTGTGGTGAGAGCAGTATTACTGTATGCGGGTGACAGCAGTGTTACTGTATGTGGGTGACAGCAGTGTTACTGTATGTGGGTGTCAGCAGTGTTACTGTATGTGGGTGAGAGCAGTGTTGCTGTATGTGGGTGACAGCAGTGTTACTGTATGTGGGTGAGAGCAGTGTTACTGTATGTGGGTGACAGCAGTGTTACTGTATGTGGGTGACAGCAGTGTTACTGTATGTGGGTGAGAGTAGTGTTACTGTATGTGGGTGTCAGCAGTATCACAATGTGTGTGGGTGACAGCAGTGTTACTGTATGTGGGTGACAGCAGTGTTACTGTATGCAGGTGAGAGCAGTGTTACTGTATGTAGGTGTCAGCAGTGTTACTGTATGTGGGTGTCAGCAGTGTCTCAATGTGTGTGGGTGATAGTAGTGTCACTGTGTGTGGTGATAGTAGTGTCACTGTGTGTGGGTGGCAGCAGTGTCACTGTGTGTGGGTGACAGCAGTGTCACTGTGTGTGGGTGACAGTAGTGTCGCTGTGTGTGTAGTTGTGGGTGACAGCAGTGTGTCACTATGTGTGTAGTTGTGAGTGACAGCAATGTGTTTCTTTGTGTGTAGTTTGTGGGTGACAGTAGTGTGTCACTATGTGTGTAGTTGTGGGTGACAGCAGTGTGTCACTATGTATGTAGTTGTTGGAGACAGTAGTGTGTCGCTAAGTGTGTAATTGTTGGTAACAGCAGTGTTACTCTGTGGGTGGGTGACAGCAGTAGGTGACTGTGGGCCTGGTTCCCTTGTGCAATAGCCAGATAGTGACTGCAGTCAGCTAGCGTCAGGTTACACAGGTCTTCCCCTTTACATGCCTGCACAGCATTGACTCTCTGCCTAGCCCTCTATTTCAGAGAGCCAACTGCAACTGTAGACGGTATTGTATCGTGTTGTGTTCTGTTGTGCTGAACTGTGTTGTGTTGTGTTTTAGTGTAGTGTAGTGTAGTGTAGTGTAGTGTAGTGTAGTGTAGTGTAGTGTAGTGTAGTGTAGTGTAGTGTAGTGTAGTGTAGTGTAGTGTAGTGTAGTGTAGTGTATACTGTACACCACTTGAAGTCACAGCAGAGTTTATTGTTTGTTTGTTTGTTTGTTTGCTTGTTGTTGTTGTTGTTGTTGTTTTTGGTTTTTTTGAGGGGTGTTGCGTAGCATTCGAGCTGCTCTCCCTGCGAAGAGCGCGTTGCCACAAGAGCAGTGCCACCCATTTCTTTTTTTTTTTTTTGTTTGTTTTTGTCTGTATGTGTATTCCTTTCCTGCCCTACCAGTACCACTGTACCAGAGTGGCTTTTCAAAGAGAATTTTGCAAGAAACAACTCTCTTGTCGCCGTAGGTTCTTTAACGTGCGCTAAATGCATGTTGCACACTGGGTCTGGGTTGATCGTCTCACGCCGAAAGACCTACCTACCTGTCAGTGAAGCCGTGTAAGCCTGACTGTGCGATGTGTTAGTCAATAACTTTACAATGAAACATGTCATCAGTAAAACCAGCAAGTGCTGTTTCTTTTCATCAATCAATAGCTTTACAGTGAAATACACCGCCAGTAAAAAAAAAAAAAAAAAAAAAAAAAAAAATCAGCACTGTTTCTTTTAATCGGTAGCTATACACATTTACTGACGGTGTATATCACTGTAAAGCTAATGACTAATCAATCAAAAGGGACAACACTGGTTTTTACAGACAGCATAATTATTTCACTACTTTCGCTTTGAGCTGATTCCAAGAAGGAGAGGACTCGCTAGTCACCTGTCTGGTTTTCTTTTCACCTTCAGGAGTAGCCGCCTCCCGTCACCTAGGACTGCACAAGACATCTGACCTCCATCATCAGTGCGGAGCTTTCTGGGCTGAGCCATCAACAGCTAAAGACAGTAGTGCAGCAGTCATAGTGGGAAGAATAAGGGAACACCATCCCACGGACTA
>CM060344.1:10492263-10494763 GCA_030674155.1 Stramonita haemastoma
CCCATCCCTGTGTGTGTGTGTGTGTGTGTGTGTGTGTGTGTGTGTGTGTGTGTGTGTGTGTGTGGTGTGTGAGTGTGTGTGTGTGTATGTTGTGTGTGTGTGTGTGTGTGTGTGTGTGTGTGTGTGTGTGGTGTGTGTGTGTGTGTGTGTGTGTGTGTGTGTGTGTGTGTGTGTGAGTGATTATTTATTTAATTCTGTTATTTCCCCGTGTGTATGAAGTTTTGTAAATGTTGTCACCCATTCCCACCGGCACATATTGTGTGTGTGTGTGTGTGTGTGTGTGTGTGTGTGTGTGTGTGTGTGTGTGTGTGTGTGTGTGTGTGTGTGTATGCGCGCGCGTGCGCGCGCGCGTGTGTGTGTGTCTGTGTGTGTGTCTGTGTGTGTGTGCGTGCATGGTGTGTGTGTGTACACGCGTGCATGATGTGTGTGTACATGCGTGCGTGTATGTATATACGCGCGCGTGTGTGTGTGTGAGTACGTGCGTGCGTGTGTGTGTGTGTGTGTGTGTGCGCGCGTGTGTATGTGACCCAGGCCTTTATGACCAGCCCCATGTCACCCCCACCACCACCACACCCCCACCCACCCCACCTTTACCCCACCACCCTCCCTCCCCCGATCACCAACGTCAGGAAACCAGCTGCCCTGTGAGTGCCTTACCTCTCCCAACAACTCAGCCGATCTCTACCTCTAACTCTTCTTAAAACACAGGCCAGCTCTTTGGCTCACCTCTTCTTCCCTCTTCCTGCCTTGTTGTTGGCACCGCAGAACACAAGACACAAGACTAGTTAGCCTACCCTCTTGTACAGAAAGATTAAGAGAGCTGTGAAGAGAGAGGAGAGGGAAGAGGGGGGTGGATTGTATGGTGAGAGGGTGGGGGCTTAAGTATGGTAAATTGTGGTTCGGTGCCAGCGAGCAGCCGTGTTGTCAGCAATCGAGGACACAGCTGAGCGAACAGCGCTTGTTTGGCGATCAATAAAACACTGCTAGGCGGTGTGGGGGCCCTGGTATTGTAGTGCTGGCTTGCTTCATTCACCCAGCAAGCTTACAGCACTAGGAGGTTGGGGAGTGGGGGGGAGTAGAAGAGGGAGGTGAGGGAGAAATGAATAGAGAGGGTCAAGTTGTTTTCGAAGGCGTGAGCTTGTTTTTATCTTCCCCTCCCCCCCCCCCCCTTCCACCTCATCAACCCCCTACTTACTCAGAAGTATTTTTACGTATAGGTGTACTTCCGAACGTGGGTATTATATACGGGCATACACAATGGAAATTTCCCTTGTTTCTCTGTCTCCGCACTCTGTTTGTCTGCCTGTCTGTCTGTTTCTAACTGTCAGACATGGTACACACTGACATACACACACACATCAACACACAAACACACAAACACACACACACGTACACACACACATACATCAAACACACAGATACATCAACCACACACACACACATCACACACACACTCACACACCCACAGACAGACAGACACACACACATCACACACACACTCACACACCCACACACACACACACACACACATTACACACACAACACACACACACACACGCACGCACGTACACACATTACACACACACACACACACGCACGCACGTACACACTCACACGCACACACCACACACGCGCGCGCACGCACGCTGGAACGTTATTCTTTTAGAGGAAGGGCATGAAGCTTTAGAAGCAAGCAAATATGACGCCAAACCAAAACAAGTTAAGCATCATCTGATGGCAAAAAATGTCAATGAACCCTTTACACCTCATACAGTGGAGTTTTTGCACAGAAAACTTGGCTACACCGTTGACAAATATGGATGGCCTATGCCAAGATTGGCAACAAACGAAGTAAGGCTGAGAGAACTGCAATGGAAAATATTGCATGATCTGTATCCAACTCATTTTTCACTACATCAAATGGGTGTGTCTATTTTTGTGTAATTTTAGACTACCGCTTAAGCATAGTCGATTTTATCAATTATTTCGTTATGAATGTCCGTCTGTAAAAAGTTTGTGGACGCTTATTGACTCCACTCTCTTGTCTGTAACTGGAAAACACCTTCATTTCGTCAGTAACTGACATTTTGTTTGGCTATAATCCAAAGGAAGTAACTGAAACAAATCGCTGGATCAACAATATTATCTTGCTTGGAGAAATGTGTTTTAGTAAGATTAACAAGACCAAATCTACGCTACAATACCAGATGGTTTTTGAACAAGAAGCACAGCTGAGAAAATTACTGTCAACCTAATTGTCCGAAACTATAAGATTATTTCAACAGTGTAAATATCTAGAAAAATCTTGAACTTTGGTTGCGTTTTTTTTTCCAGATAGGTATATAATTATATCAGTGGTCAGAGCATACACTTTCCCTGAGACAATGCTAAGCAGCATCGAGCGTGGTTACCAAGTGGATGGATGACCGTCTGCGCGCCTTGGTTTCGGTACAGTCCCCAGTTCACCCAGCTGTGAATAGGTACCTATCCTCTTTAGGGT
>CM060344.1:10502263-10509763 GCA_030674155.1 Stramonita haemastoma
CACACACAGAAAAAGTCGGACAGCCTGTTGTTGACACTTCAAAAGTAGAAAGCATTGTGCCACCCCTCAAAAGGTGCACAAGTATCCTAGAGATGTCAAACCCATGAAAATATGACACCAGATGCAGTGTCAGGTCTGACTGTGTAGAAATAAATCATCTCACTCCCCGCTGGTGAGAACTGGACTCCAGGCACTTACAGAGAAACTGCAGTAGCAGGCTTAGGAAGTGTTCCATCGCGTTTAGCTTCCATTTCTAGTGACAAAAACGTGTACAGATTTCTTAACACCTGTTGTTAAGATTATTGTACTAAAGACTATAACGGTGTTTTTTTGGGTTTATTTGCTGTTTTTTTTTTTTTTTCATTTGTTACTTTTTGTTTGTAAACCAATCTTAACAACATGACCTCACTCAAAAAAATGACTGACCTTATGTCACATGGGTATGACTGACCTTATGTCACATGGGTATGTCTGACCTTCTTAGGTAACATGGGTGTGACTGACCTTATGTCACAGGTGTATGACTGACCTTATGATGCAACACGGGTATGACTGACCTTATGATGTAACATGGGTATGCCTGACCTTCTTAGGTAACATGGGTGTGACTGACCTTAGGTGACATGGGTCTGACTGATCTTATTATGTAACATGGGTCTGACTGACCTTATGATGTAACATGGGTCTCATTGACCTTATGATGTAACATGGGTATGACTGACCTTATGATGTGACATGGGTATGACTGACCTTATGATGTAACATGGGTCTGACTGACCTTATGATGTAACATGGGTATGACTGACCTTATGATGTAACACGGGTATGGCTGATCTTATGATGTAACACGGGTATGACTGACCTTATGATGGAACATGGGTATGACTGACCTTATGATGTAACATGGGTATGACTGACCTTATGATGTAACATGGGTATGACTGACCTTAGTAGATATGGGTATGACTGACCTTACGATGTGACCTGGATATGACTGACCTTATAATGTGACACAGGTATAACTAGCTTTAGGTGACGTGGGTAGAATGAAACATGATAAAGGTAGAAACTCCGCCCCGAGGACACAGCCAAAACCAAGCAATGTCAGGAAAACAGAAGTGTGAAGTTGACCCTGCTTTATTGGAATGCACTCTGTGGTGATGGGTATTTTCAGTGCTGTCTGCTGCCATTAAAGTTATCTTTTTGACCACACGGTGTGAGTGAGGCTCAGGCTGGACAAGGAGGTGTCGTGGTCATTCATCCGTCAAAGTCAGCAGGCCGGTGAACGGTCACAAACCAAGGTCTTGTCCATGAACTGCTGCCCCCTCGTGTCTCACCATAGCTCTCACCCACCCTGACCATTCATCATTCATGACTCATCTTCTGACACAGACACCAAAGGTTGAATAGAGATGGAGGAAAGACAGGTGGATAACTATAGAACAGAGGAGTGGAAGTGAAATGGCTGCAGGTGGGATGGGCATAGGAAGTGGAAGTGAAATGGCTGCAGGTGAGATGGGCAGAGGAAGGGGAAGTAAAATGGCTGCAGGTGAGATAGGCAGAGGAAGGGGAAGTGAAACGGCTGCAGGTGAGATAGGCATAGAAGGTGGAAGTGAAACGGCTGCAGGTGAGATAGGCATAGAAGGTGGAAGTGGAAGTGAAACGGCTGCAGGTGAGATAGGCAGAGATAGTGGAAGTGAAACGGCTGCAGGTGAGATAGGCAGAGGAAGAGGAAGTGAAACGGCTGCAGGTGAGATAGGCATAGAAGGTGGAAGTGGAAGTGAAACGGCTGCAGGTGAGATAGGCAGAGGAAGAGGAAGTGAAACGGCTGCAGGTGAGATAGGCATAGAAGGTGGAAGTGGAAGTGAAACGGCTGCAGGTGAGATAGGCAGAGGAAGAGGAAGTGAAACGGCTGCAGGTGAGATAGGCATAGAAGGTGGAAGTGGAAGTGGAAGTGAAACGGCTGCAGGTGAGATAGGCAGAGGAAGAGGAAGTGAAACGGCTGCAGGTGAGATAGGCATAGAAGGTGGAAGTGGAAGTGAAACGGCTGCAGGTGAGATAGGCAGAGGAAGAGGAAGTGAAACGGCTGCAGGTGAGATAGGCAGAGGAAGAGGAAGTGAAACGGCTGCAGGTGAGATAGGCAGAGGAAGAGGAAGTGAAACGGCTGCAGGTGGGATAGGCAGAGGAAGAGGAAGTGAAACGGCTGCAGGTGAGATAGGCAGAGATAGTGGAAGTGAAATGGCTGCAGGTGAGATAGGCAGAGATAGTGGAAGTGAAATGGCTGCAGGTGAGATAGGCAGAGATAGTGGAAGTGAAATGGCTGCAGGTGGGATGAGCATAGGAAGTGGAAGTGAAATGGCTGCAGGTGAGATAGGCAGAGATAGTGGAAGTGAAATGGCTGCAGGTGAGATAGGCAGAGGAAGGGGAAGTGAAATGGCTGCAGGTGGGAAGGGCAACAGCAGTGTGGCTGAGGCATGAGCAGGAAGGAAGGAAGGAAGGAAGGAAGGAAGGAAGGAAGGAAGGAAGGAGGAGCAGAACTAAGTCACCGTAAAGGACTCACCAGCAAGAAGAGCTCAATGAGGAGAGAGACTGACAAAAAAGCCCAACCAAAAAACAAAACAAAACAAAAAGCAACACCGGGGCGTAGAGTCCACCGTGTCTCTTGTTCTGCGGTGTCAGGGACTGTACTTTGCTGACCAGTGCATGTTTCCCAGCTCTTTTCTCTCTATGGGAATATGCTCCATTCTATCCCTTGTATCCTAACTCTCTTCTCTCCATGGGGGGAATAAGTTAGATGTCTCTGACACCATACCATTTGAAGAAACACAATAGACAATTCCTTTGTACCTATTTTTAAAGTACTTTAAAAAATATATTGCCACTGATATCTGATGGTATTTATAAACAACTATGCCACACATTGTCCAATGTCTTTTCAACCTCTGAATTGAAATATGAACCGAGAGACGTGACATTAGCACGTTGTGGGAGGGGTGACCTACCCTTGATGTGTAGACAAACAAGAGTTCAGAAGGGGAGATTAGCAGGAGAGAGGGGGTGTATTGTTCAGAGGGACAGCTGTGTGGGCACACGGTGACCTGGTAGTCATAACAGGGGCAGGCACGCAGACATGCCTGGCACAGTGTGTGTGTGTGTGTTGGTGTGTGTGTGTTTGTGTGTGTACGTGTGTGTGTGTGTGTTTGATTTGATTTATTTGCTTTATTCTTTTATATCGAGGATACTAGAATAACCATTCACGTGCTTTTTTCATCCAGTTCCCGTGTGTATGCAGTTGTGTAAATATTGTCTTCTGTTCCGACTGGCACACGATAGCCTACTCTTACGAAAAGCAGAACAAGATTTAACGTGTGCGTAAGATGTGTGTGTGTGTGTGTGTGTGTGTGTGTGTGTGTGTGTGTGTTGTGTGTGTGTGTGTGTGTGTGTGTGTGTGTGTATGTGTGTGTGTTGCTGTGTGTGTGTTGGTGTGTGCGTGTGTGTACGTTGGTGTGTATGTTGGTGTGTGTGTGTGTGTGTTAGTGTGTGTGTGTGTGTATGTGTGTTAGTGTGTGTGTATGTGTGTGTGTGTGTGTGTGTGTGTGTGTGTGTGTGTGTGTGTGTGTGTGTGTGTGTGTGTGTGTGTCTTTGATTTTACGTCTGTACACTTAAAGTGATATTAGACGAATGTGTGTGTGTGTGTGTGTGTGTGTGTGTGTGTGTGTGTGTGGGTGTGGGTGTGGTGTGTGTGTTCAACATTGACGGTATCCTTGGTGAATGGTATCTTCTTGCACAAACTAATCTCCATTAATTTCTAAAGCAGAGTACCAAATGCCCCCCATTGTTAGTCAGTCACTGGGAGGTGGGCCCAACTCGTCTTTAGACTATCAGCTTTCCTTAACATATTGCAGACATTAAAGTGGACCAAAGTTGACTGTCAATCTTCTTGAGGTATTCCAGATATAAATGGACCCAGCTTGTGGACCATCGCCTTCCTTAACACACTGCAGACATTAAAAAGGAACCGATTTATATGTAGACTGTCAGTCTTCCTTAAGTTGCTGTAGACATCAAAGTACACTCAACTTGTTGATAACCAGCCTTCCTTAATGTGCTGCAGAGATAAAAGTGGGCCAGACTTGTATGTGGACTACCAGCCTTCCTTAATGTACCGTAGACATTAAAATGGGCCAAACTTGACTGTCAGCCTTCTTAACGTATTTCAGATATTAAAATAGACCCAACTTGTACTCTGTCAGCCTTCCTTAACCTACTGCAAACATTTTGGGAAAAGAGACTGACTTACTCTGTAGCAAATGATATTGGTGGTTTTGTTTGGGAGGATAAACCAGACCTTTTTCTGCTGCTCATATATCTAAAGAAAGGTAAAAATAAAAAAAGTCAAGGGCCCCAAAGCCTATGTGGTCGTAGGGGAGCGAGGCATCAGAGACCTCAGCTTCTCTAGGGGTCAGCATATTGAGGGTGGCACCCATCTTTTCTCTCGTATATCTAGGGCTTAACAACTCCTGGGTCACCCCATGTGGGACATAGCTATAAGCTGGTATAATTATAGCTTTAGATCTTCAGCTGTCCATACAGACCACAGCGTAGGGCCTGCATCAGACAGTGGCCGAGCGCCGTGTCATGTGGCTATATATCAATTGGAAAAACAACCCGATCTCACAAACGTCATCCCTGAATTTGGACCACCAGAACCACTACACACAGGCAAAGAAGAACACTCCTAGAGACATGTGAAGAACCATAGCAACAGCAGTCCACATATGATCATTTCAAACTCCATCGTTGAGGGTTTAGGCAGGGCAAAGTACAGCACCCAGCAGAAAGCAGCTTAACTCCAACCTTCTGTGTACCTTCAGAATTATGGATCCTTCCCCCTCCCTCACTCCCCTCATCCCCCCCATCCCCCAACCTCTTCCTTCCCTCCAGACTATATTCTTAATCCGAAGTCAGTTGTGGAGAGCCGGGAGTGCCTGGAGAAAACAAATAGTCTTTTCTTCTGCTTTTCAAACCCTCCACCCGGAACAAGAGGGTGGTATTGTTACCCCGCTATCAAATCACTGCTGGGGGGTGTTTGGAAGGCGGTATCCGGTACGTGTAGGTACACCTCTCTCTCTCTCTCTCTCTCTCTCTCTCTCTCTCTCTCCTCTCTCTCTCTCTCTCTCTCTCTCTCATCTCTCTCTCTCTCTCTCTCTCCTCTCTCTCTCTCTCTCTCTCTCTCTCTAAACCACAAGAAGTCTCAATTACATAAACTGTCTACTCCGAGGATACAGTTCGTTTCTGTTCTTATGCATTCCTAATTATTTCTTTTTCACCATTTCCACATATTTACTCTCTCTCTCTCTCTCTCTCTCTCTCTCTCTCTCTCATCTCTCTCTCTCTCTCTCTCTCTCTCTCTCTCTCTCTCTCTCTCTCTCTCTCCTCTCTCTCCTCTCTCTCGCTCGCGCGTGTGATTTTGTGTACTTGCAGAATTGGTAATGCAAAATTGATGGAATGTTACCTGCTATGATGTCTACCGTCCCCCTGACCCAAACGTGTTTTGTGTAGTGGCTCAAGGCCGATGTACAATAAAACTTTTCAGTGCTCTCTCTCTCTCTCTCTCTCTCTCTCTCTCTCTCTCTCTCTCTCTCTCTCTCTCTCTCTCTCTCTCTCTCTCTCTCTCTCTCTCTCTCTCCTCTCTCTCTCTCTCTCTTTCTCTCTCTTATTATTTATTCCTTTCTATTGAGGATAGTGGAATTAGCACGCTTGTGCTTTTATACATCCAGTCCCCATGTGTTTGCAGTTTTGTAAATGTTGTCATCTGTTCCCTCTCTGATTTTCATCTAATTGTTATTAGTAGTATTTTCATTATGATGCTCATTTTGTTTATTGATTTGAATGTATTTGAAAGTGTTGATCATTATTGTTTGCATATGCTGCTTACTTGGGTTTTTGTGCATGTGTATGTACATGTGCATGTGCGTGTGTGTGTGTGTGTGTGTGTGTGTGTGTGTGTGTGTGTGTGTGTGTGTGTGTGTGTGTGTGTGTGTGTGTGTGGGTTTTCCTTTCATTTCCTTTTTTCCGATTTTTCTTTTTTTTTGTGAGAACATGGTGTAAAGAAGCTTTGTGCTTATCCATTTACTCTCAATAAACAGTTCGAGTTCAAATTCTCTCTCTCTCTCTCTCTCTCTCTCTCTCTCTCTCTCTCTCTCTCTCTCTCTCTCTCTCTCTCTCTCTCTCTCTCTCTCTCTCTCTCTCTCTCTCTCTCCGTCTTGTGCGCGCGCTGTGCGTGCGTGCGTGCGTGCGTGCGTGTGTGTGTGTGTGTGTGTGTGTGTGTGTGTGTGTGTGTGTGTGTGTGTGTGTGTGTGTGTGTGTGCTCAGGCCTGAGAGTGAAGGTGACAGGAAGAAAAGAAACAGGGCAGAAACAAAGAGAGGGATGGAATAAGGGAATTCCTAGCACAGAAGTTCCAGAAGGGGGCGGGGGGGGGGGTACTTTTATATTAAACCCCGCCCCCTCCTCTCTTTCCACACCCCTCCGCATCCTTATAGAGGACTTGAACACTTCTATCTAAATGCAGTTTTGGAAGTACTTGCTTGTAGTTTACTTTTGCTGTCTCCGGAATTCAATTCAGAATCATCCAGTGGTATGTCTGCTAAACTCGAGAATAATGTGTTGATATCCTCAGGTTATGAATGTTGAAGACAACATCAGAGTGGACAAGTCTTGGGTGCAACGACTAGTTACGGAGAGCAAAGGACCGTGGGGAGTGGAGGAAGCTGGTTGCAAAATCTTCAGTTGTGCCCCAACGGTCCATGGGACTAGGGACAGTGAGGTGAAGGCGAAGTTATGAATGTATCAATATGCTTCAGACTTATTAGAAAATTATTCCATCTGATGAGGGAAAACGTGGCTACTATATTGTTGTTGTGTTTTTCTTTGGCAGAACAAAAATTATGGTAATTAGCTCTTGAGGAATTCTTCTTTCAAGAACTGGTATCTTTGAAGGAGGACTGCAATTCATAAACTCTTTTAGTAAGCGCTGACTCATTGCAAAAAAAAGACATGGATTTATGACTTTCTACACACAGTTGATACTTTAATCTTAGCTTTAATACATTAATCATGGTTTTCATACATTAATCTGTAAGTAGAAGAGAGCATTTTAAATGGGACTATTGCAGAGAAACCGGATTAATGTATTAAAACAAAGATAAATGTATTAAAAACTAAAATAAATGTATTGAAACCAAGATAAATGTATTAAAACCAAAATTAAGTTAAAGCTGTATGTAGAAGAGAGCAATGTTAAATGGACTATTGCAAAAAAAAACAACAGATAAATGCAATAAAACCAAGATTAAAAGGTAACGGTAAAAAAAAATCCACCAGGAACAATCATGATCTGCGCACATTCCATCATAAATAATCTTGATCTGTGCACATTCTACTCTCCCCAAAAGTCCTTCGGATGAGACTAAAACCGAGGCCCGTGTACGGACGCACGC
>CM060344.1:10542263-10544763 GCA_030674155.1 Stramonita haemastoma
ATGTGATCACCGATATGTTTGTTTGTCTGTCTGTTTGGTTTCTTGTTTTTATTTGTTGGTGGGTTGGTTCGGTTTGTGCAGTCTCCCGCCAATCTCGAGGTCCACCAAGGCCAGTAACCAGTCGTCCCCTGAACACTCCATCACCTCCCACAACGGGTCTGAGAACAGTTACACCCAGAGGTCCGCACACACCGTGCTGGCTCCACTCTGCTCTAACTCCCCACCATTTTTGTCACCATCTCAACTTTCTCTTGAGTGTCGTTCTATCCTCCCCACAATTTCTAAATGATCACCTCAGTTTTGTGGAAGTGTTGATCTAACAACCCTGCTCCCCCCCCTTCCACTCTCACCCAAATTTTGATAGCACCCCGTCGATCTATCCTTCCCATAATTTCTAAAGGATCACCTCAGTTTTGTGGAAGTGTTGATCTAACAGCCCTCCCCCCTTCCACTCTCACCCAAATTTTGATAGCACCCCCCCCCCCCCCCCGTCACCCAAATTTTGGTGTGACCACCTCATCTTTGCAGAGTGTCAATCTAAACACACACACCCAACCCCTCTCAAATTGGTTAACTGACCACCTCAACTTTGTTGGAGTGTTGATCTGACCTCCTATAATCTGGACCACCTTACTGATGAGGAGTGTCGATTTAAACCTTCCACAAAGTGTTGATCTATCGGTCCTGAAGTTTTGTGTGGATACTACTGTTCTTAACTAAAGTGGGTTTTTTAACCACCAAAGTGTTGTTTTTTTGTTGTTGTTTTTTGTTTAATGTAACCCTCTGATTTTTTGTCGAATTTTGTTCTTAACATTCCAAAATTGTTTTTTCTTCTTTGAATATTTCTATTCTTTTTCATCATCTCTGTCTTTGGTCGTTTAATTACCATCTCTGTCATTGGTCTTTCAGCATCTCTGACTTTGATCTTTCAGCATCTCTCTCTCTTGGGATGTTCTTTGACTCCTCCCAAAGTCTTTTTGGCCGCCATCCTTTCTGAAGTAGTGTTCTTATAGCTCTCTATAGGATCTTTATCTTTAGTAAGCTCCCTATAGGGTCTTCATTTGTTCATCAGCTCTTTTTAGGGTCTTCTATTGTTCATCAGCTGTTTTTAGGGTCTTCATTCCTTTTCCTGCCCTCTATAGGATCTTCATTCCTTTATCAGCTCTCAATAGGATCTTCACCCATTTTCTATGTGTTGTTTAACGTTCTTTAAGTTGTTCATTTTATATGATTGTCAAATGTTTGTAAAGTGCTGTTGTACCCGTTCATAAGTTGTAGATGTTCTCCACCCCTTTCTGAAGTGTTGTAACATTGCCACAGTTGTAGAGAACTGCCACACCTTTCTGAAGTGGTGGTATAGCAATGCCACCCATTTCGGAAGTGAAGTTGTAACATTGCCACCCCTTGTGAAGAGGTGAGCTAACATTGCTACCCCTTTTTAAAGTGGTGGCGTTAACATTGCTACTTTTTTCTGAAGTTGTGTTGTAACAATGCCACCCCTTTAAGATGTGGTGGCCATCCCTTTGTGAAGTGATGGTGTAACACTGCCATAGGTTTCTGAAGTGGTAGTGTGACATTGCCCACCTGTTCTATAATGGTGTTATATAATTGCCCACCCTTTCTGAAGTTGTGGTGTGACTTTGCCCACGCCATTTTAAAGTGGTGAGTTACATTACCTACCCTTTCTATTATGGTGATGTAACATTGCCCACCCTTTCTGAAGTGGTGGTGTAACATTGCCCACCCTTTCTAAAGTGGTGATGTAACATTGCCCACCCTTTCTAAAGTGGTGGTGTAACATCGTCCACCCTTTCTATTATGGTGGTGTAATATTGCCCACCCTTTCTGAAATGGTGGTGTAACATAGCCCACCCTTTCTATCATGGTGGTGTAACATTGCCCACCCTGTCTAAAGTGGTGTATTACATTGCCCACCCTTTCTAAAGTGGTGTACCATTGCCCACCCTTTCTAAAGTGGTGGTGTAACATTGCCCACCCTTTCTAAAGTGGTGTAACATTGCCCACCCTTTCTAAAGTGGTGTAACATTGCCCACCCTTTCTAAAGTGGTGGTGTAGCATTGCCCACCCTTTCTAAAGTGGAGTATTACATTGCCCATCCTTTCTATTATGGTGATGTAACATTGCCCACCCTTTTTTAAATGGTGGTGTAACATTGCCCACCCTTTTTTAAATGGTGGTGTAACATTGCCCACCCTTTTTTAAATGGTGGTGTAACATTGCCCACCCTTTTTTAAATGGTGGTGTAACATTGCCCACCCTTTTTTAAATGGTGGTGTAACATTCACCACCCTTTCTGAAGTGGTGTATTATATTGCCCACCCTTTCTAAAATGGTGGTGTAACATTCACCACCCTTTCTGAAGTGGTGTATTACATTGCCCACCCTTTCTAAAATGGTGGTGTAGCATTACCCACCCTTTCTGAAGTGACGTTTGTCACAAAGAAAGACCGCCATTCATTGTTTTCCAAAATCATCAAAC
>CM060344.1:10549763-10559763 GCA_030674155.1 Stramonita haemastoma
GCCAGGCAGATACAGGACACACGCCAAACCAAAACTGACCTCCCTGTTGACCAAAGGCCTGCTGAGGAGGTTAAGGTAGGCATGAGAGAAAGAGGGGGGGGGGGGAGGAGAGAGGGGGAGGGAGAGAGAGGGGGGAGAGGGAGAGGGAGAGAGTGACATAGGGAGAGGGAGAGAGGGAGTGGAGAGAGAGAGGGGGAGAGGGAGGGGGAGGGACAGAGAGGGAGAGGAGAGAGAGGGAGAGAGAAAGGAAGAGAGAGAGAAGAGAGAGAGGAGAAGAGGAGAGGAGAGAGAGGAGAGAGAGGAGAGAGAGAGAGAGAGAGAGAGAGAGAGAGAGAGAGAGAGAGAGAGAGAGAGAGAGAGAGAGAGAGAGAGAGAGAGAGAGAGAAGAGAGAGAGAGAGAGAGAGAAGTAGAAATAGAGAGAGAGAGGAGAGAGAGGAGAAAGAGAGAGGGAACACAGAGAGAGGGGTAGGAGAGGTGGGAGAGAGAGAGGGGGAAAGTGAGAGAGAGAGAAGGGGGGGGAGGGGGAGAGAGAAAGAGAGATCAAATCAAATTCTTTTATTTCGAGGATAATGAATAAGTACTAATGTGTTTTTTACATACAGTCCCAATCCTTATAAGCGATAACATAATATTAGAAAAAAACTCTAACCAAATAAGAAAAAACCAAGAGAGAGAGAAAGAGAGAGACAGAAGACAGACAGGCAGAAATGAATCGTAAGGTATTGTGTTGTAATGTATTGTATCATACGTTCTTGTACCTTCTTCATTGTATATTATCTAAAGCCGTTTTTACCTGTTGTGCCTAATATATGATTGGATCAGTTTTTGTCTGAACCATAGCTACTGTTGAACATTGTGTTAGCGTTGATAAGAAATCTGATAATTCCGTTTTTGTAGTTTGTTGAACTTAGTTTTATGTTTCAACTATGTTATCTGACATTGTCATCACCTATTGTTTCAATTTTTCCTGTTCCCTGTGCTATATCATGCTGTGCTGTTATGTTATGCTATGCTGTTTTATGTTGCGCTGTCCTACTTTGTGCTATGTCATGTTATGTTGTGTTATAATTATTAGTCAAGCTGTGCTATGTTATGTTGTTCGTGCATGTTACGTTGTGCTTTTCATGTTATGCTGTACTGTGTTATGTCATGTTGTGCGTTCATGTTATGTTTGCTGTTCTGTATATTACTCTGTGCTGCTTTATGTTGTGTTTGTTCTGTATTAGTTGTGTTATGTTATGTTTCGTTGTATTATATTATGTTGTATTATGTTATGTATATTACGTATGAAATGTAGCTTTCTTGTGCCTTTTAATTATAATTCGCATCAACATGCCTGTCAGTATTGTAATTGGCCCTTCAGAGAGATTAAAGTGTTTGCGACTTGACTTTTGACTTGACTACACTATGTTATGTTATGTTGTGTTATATCATGTTGTACTGTTTTATATTACACTATGTTACGTTGTGTTGTGTTGTATCATGTTGTACTGTTTTATATTTCACAGTGTTATGTTGTGTTGTGTTATATCATGTTGTACTGTTTTATATTTCACAATGTTGTGTTGTGTTGTGTTATATCATGTTGTACTGTTTTATATTACACTATGTTACGTTGTGTTGTGTTGTATCATGTTGTACTGTTTTATATTTCACAGTGTTATGTTGTGTTGTGTTATATCATGTTGTACTGTTTTATATTTCACAATGTTGTGTTGTGTTGTGTTATATCATGTTGTACTGTTTTATATTACACTATGTTACGTTGTGTTGTGTTGTATCATGTTGTACTGTTTTATATTTCACAGTGTTATGTTGTGTTGTGTTATATCATGTTGTACTGTTTTATATTTCACAATGTTGTGTTGTGTTGTGTTATATCATGTTGTACTGTTTTATATTACACTATGTTATGTTGTGTTGTGTTGTATCATGTTGTACTGTTTTATATTACACAATGTTATGTTGTGTTTGTTTATATCATGTTGTACTGTTTTATATTTCACAATGTTGTGTTGTGTTGTGTTATATCATGTTGTACTGTTTTATATTACACAATGTTATGTTTGTGTTATATCATGTTGTACTGTTTTATATTACACAATGTTATGTTATGTTGTGTTATATCATGTTGTACTGTTTTATATTTCACAATGTTATGGTGTGTTGTGTTGTGTCATGTTGTACTGTTTCATATCACACTATGTTATGTTGTGTTGTGTTGTGTTTTATCATGATGTACTGTTTTATATTACACAGTGTTGTGTTGTGTTATATCATGTTGTAATGTTTTATATTACACAGTGTTGTGTTGTGTTATAGCATGTTGTAATGTTCTATAATTTTTATTACATTATGTTGTGTTGTGTTATATCATGTTGTACTGTTTTATATTTCACAATGTTAAATTATGTTGTGTTATATCATGTACTGTTTTATATTACACTATGTTATGTTGTGTTGTGTTATATCATGTTGTACTGTTTTATATTACGCTATGTTATGCTGTGTTGTGTTATATCATGTTGTACTGTTTCATATTACGCTATGTTATGTTATGTTGTGTTATATCATATTGTACTGTTTTATATTACACAATGTTATGTTGTGTTATATCATGTTGTACTGTTTTATATTGCACAATGTTGTGTTGTGTTGTGTTATATCATGTTGTACTGTTTTATATTACACAATGTTATGTTGTGTTGTGTTATATCATGTTGTACTGTTTTATATTACACATTGGTATGTTGTGTTATATCATGTTGTACTGTTTCATATTACACAATGTTATGTTGTGTTGTGTTATATCATGTTGTACTGTTTCATATTACACAATGTTGTGTTGTGTTGCGTTATATCATGTTGTACTTTTTATACTATACAATGTTGTGTTGTGTTGCGTTATGTGATGTTGTACTGTTTCATATTACACAATGTTATGTTATGTTGTGTTATATCATGTTGTACTGTTTGATATTTCACAATGTTATGTTGTGTTGTGTTATATCATGTTGTACTGTTTTATATTACACTATGTATGTGTTGTGTTATGTTATATCATGTTGTACTGTTTTATATTACACTATGTTATGTTGTGTTATCTCATGTTGTACTGTTTTATATTACACAATGTTATGTTGTGTTGTGTTATATCATGTTGTACTGTTTTATATTACACTATGTTACGTTATGTTGTGTTATATCATGTTGTACTGTTTGATATTTCACAATGTTATGTTATGTTGTGTTATATCATGTTGTACTGTTTTATATTACACAATGTTATGTTGTGTTGTGTTATATCATGTTGTACTGTTTTATATTTCACAATGTTATGTTATGTTGTGTTATATCATGTTGTACTGTTTTATATTTCACAATGTTTTGTTATGTTGTGTTATATCATGTTGTACTGTTTTATATTACACTATGTTATGTTGTGTTGTGTTATATCATGTTGTACTGTTTTATATTACACAATGTTATGTTATGTTGTGTTATATCATGTACTGTTTTATATTTCACAATGTTATGTTATGTTGTGTTATATCATGTACTGTTTTATATTACACTATGTTACGTTATGTTGTGTTATATCATGTTGTACTGTTTTATATTACGCTATGTTATGCTGTGTTGTGTTATATCATGTTGTACTGTTTCATATTACGCTATGTTATGCTGTGTTGTGTTATATCATGTTGTACTGTTTTATATTACACAATGTTATGTTGTGTTGTGTTATATCATGTTGTACTGTTTTATATTTCACAATGTTATGTTGTGTTGTGTTATATCATGTTGTACTGTTTCATATTACACAGTGTTATGTTGTGTTGTGTTGTGTTGCAGGAGGACCTGAAGGGAAAGGACAAGAAAGACAAGAAGGGAAGAAGGTGAGAGTTGAGCATGGTCCTTCAGGACAGGGGACAGACTAGACGCCTCCTGTTCAGCTCGCCTGCTGTATACAGCTGGACAGCTCTGTCTGCCTGTCTGTCTGCCTGTCTGTCTGTCTGTATGTCTGCCTGCCTGCCTGTCTGCCTGCCTGCCTGCCTGTCTGTCTGTCTGTCTGTCTGTCTGTCTGTTTGTCTGTATATTTGTCTGTCTGTATGTCTGCCTGCATTCATGTCTGTCTGTATGTCGGTCTGTCTGTCTGTATATCTGTCTGTCCATTTACCGGTCTGTCTATCTGTTTGTGCGTCTGTATGTCTGCCTGTATGTCTTTGTGTATGTCCGTGTGTCTGTCTGTCTGTCTGTACGTCCACCTGTCTGTTTATGTGTGCGTGTCTGTTTGTCTGTCTGTCTGTCTGTCTGTCTGTATGTATGTATGTCTGCCTGTCCGTCTGTTTGTGTGTCTGTATATTTGTCTGTCTTTGTGTTTGTGTCAGGTAGATTAGCTGTGTTGCTATGGGTCTGTATTGTTTTGATCTAACGCTGGATGAGTTTTTTTTTCTGTCGTGTTTTCCTGCTTGATGATGCACACTGTGTACTACAACTGCTTGTTGCTGGTTTTTCTCTGTTTTTGCCACACACCTTTTTGTCTTTCTGTTTCTATCTCTCTCATACTCACACACAAAGTACACACAAAGTGCATACACACAAACACACAGACATACAGACAGGCAGACACACACACACAAAGTAACCACAAAATTCACACACACAAACACTCACTCATACAGACAGACACACGCACGCACGCACACACACACACACACACACACATACACAACACACAGCAACACACACACACACACACACACACACATACACGCACACGCACACGCACACGCACACGCACACACACTTACATACTTTATACCTCCTTCAAGCCTTGGTTTTTTTTCCTGACCATTAGCTTTGCTTGTGGATACAGTGTTATGATCGATCATGATTATGGAAACCCTTGACCCCCTTTCTTTGTTGTCTGATGTTGTTGCATATTGCACCATTTCTGATCACTCTGGCACTAACAGCACTTGGTATCGTCCTACTTCTTCCTGCAGTCCTCTTGCTAGTCCAACGCTGACTGTGAAGAATCAAGATAACTTTCATACTTGTGTCCACAAAAATGACCCAGAAATTCGAGCACGTTATTATTTAACACCGCTGGATGAAATATGACAAGACATCATCAAAAGAATATGTGATTGTAATAATTATGAAGGCTTGAATATCAATTCATCCAAGGCATGGGGTTGGGGTAAGTTCGGGTTTTTATTTTCATCTTATGATAAAATTGTCTTGATTCTTCTACCTTGTTTTGTTAGACTACAATCAGATTGAAAGTCTGATAGAAATAGCAGACTGCTTGTAGTTGCAATAGTAATGATAGCAAGATTTCAATTTGTCATGATAAAATGATCAATTAAATTCTGACAATAGTAATACGCATGGTGAAATTCTGACATCAATGATAAAAAATGATAAAGCTATGACAACAATAATGGGAAGGCTGATATTGGTATAATAGTAATAATAATGATGATAAAATATAATAATAATAATTAATAATAATAATAATAATAATAATAATAATATATAATAATAATATAATAATAAATATGATGATGATGAAGATGATGATAATTATAATAATAATGATAATAATAATAATAATAATAATAATAATAATAATAATAATAATAATAATAATAATAATAATAATAATAATAGGAAAACTGATACTATGACAGTAATAAATGGAATGATAATATCATGACAGTGATAATAAGAAAGCATATTTTGACAACAATAATAGAAAGACTGACACTATGCGCCAAGACACTTGAAAACAGTCATACACACACACTTATCCAGTGTGCGCTGCACACCAATCTCATTCTTTCATGCATGTGCATGTATTCATTCATTCATTCATTCATTCATTCATTCATTCATTCATTCATTCATTCATTCATTCATTCATTCATACATGTGCATGTATTCATTCATTCATTCATTCATCCATTCATTCATTCATTCATTCATTCATTCATTCATTCATTCATTCATTATTCATTCATTCATTCATGCATGTGCATATTCATTCATTCATTCATTCATTTATTTATTTATTCATTCATTCATGCATGCATGCATGTGCTAAAATGCTGTTGGTAAACATTGTGGTTCTAAATGAGAAAGAAAAAAGGTATTCTCTTAACACATCCGAGTGTATGTGGCCTGCACAAACTGAACATAGTTTGGTAGGCAAGGAAAGAAACAATCAGCTGTTTAGTGCAATAAACACACACCTCTGTCAGGCCTGTACTTAGACATCAACAGGAACATATATAAACCATATAGCTGTTTGGCGTTAGCTATAACCTATGCTGTGCTGTGTACTAACAGGAAGTAAGTGGTCAGTAACTAAACAATAATGATGGATGCTGTGTTCAGCTAACACCTGTGGTGTGTTTGTGTGTGTGTGTGTGTGTGTGTGGTGTGTGTGTGTGTGTGTGTGTGTGTGTGTGTGTTTGTGTGTGTGTGGGGGGGGGGGTTGTGTGTGTGTGTGTTGTGTGTGTGTGTGTGTGTTGTGTGTGTGTGTGTGTGTTGTGTTGTTATTTTATTTTATTTATTTATTCTTTTATATCAAGGAAAATAGGATAAGCATTCATGTGTTTTTTTACATCCAGTCCCCGTGTGATGCAGTTTTGTAATGTCGTCTGTTCCCACCGGCACACGATGGCCTACCCTTATGAAAAGGGAACAGGATTTAACGTGCGTGCAAGATGTTCTGCGTGCGTTTGCACACGGGCCTCGGTTTATAGTCTCATCCGACAGACTTTTGGGGAGAGTCGAGTCAGCACTGATGTTAACTGCAGGAGAAAAATCTCCTCGACCAGAATCAAACCTGGGTCATCAAATTGCCAGCGCAATGTTCTGACCACTAAGCTATCCGTGTGTGTGTGTGTGTGTGTGTGTGTGTTGTGTGTGTGTGTGTGTGTGTGTGTGTGTGTGTGTTGTGTGTGTGTGTGTGTGTGTGTGTGTGTTGTGTGTGTGTTGTTTGTGTGTGTGTGTGTGTATCTGTGTGTGTGTGTGTGTGTGTGTGTGTGTGTGTGTGTGTGTGTGGTGTGTGTGTCCCTGTACTAACACAAGCAGAAAATGATTGGCAAGGGAATAAACAAATTTGACAGGTGCTTTCTGCTGCAATTAACACACCCCTGCACGCCAGGAAAATGAATGAGCTCTATTTTCACAACACACACACACACACACACACACACACACACACACACACACACACACACACACACACACACACACATATTATATATATAATATATATATATATATATATATATATATATATATATATATATATATATATATATATATATATATATATATAAGGTAAAGGTGACCCATAACCTAGGTGGTCGTAGGGGAGCGAGGTGTCAGAGACTCCCGCTTCTCTAGGAGCCAGCATGTTGAGGGCGGCGCCCATCTCCTCTCCTTCGCTGCTTTACCTTCCCTGACCCTAAAGAGGGCAGGTACTCATTTACAGCTGGGTGAACTGGGGCGCTGTACTGAAGCCAAGGCTCCCCAAAATGGTCACTCATCCAATTGGTAACCACGCTCGATGTGGCTTAACTTGACTGGGGGAAAGGAGCGCTCTGACCACCTAGCTATCCCGCATAATTGTATATCTATATCTATCTATCTATCTATCTATCTATCTATCTATCTATCTATCTATCTATCTATCTATCTATCTATCTATCTATCTATCTATCTATCTGTCTGTCTGTCTGTCTGTCTGTCTGTCTGTCTGTCTGTCTGTCTATCTATCTATAGATAGATAGATAGATAGATAGATAGATAGATAGATAGATAGATAGATATAGATATAGATATAGATATAGATAATATATCTGTGTGTGAGAGTTTCTTTTGGTTTTTCTTCTTTTTTTGAGGGGTTGGGGTGGGTGCTTAATTCTAATATTGCTTACAGAGAAAGTTTAGGAAAGCTATTAATATCTGGAGAAGAAAAAATGTTGTAATGTGGATCATTCTAATGGATCCCAGCATTACAAGGAGGTATAATTTTCCGCAGAGAAGAAGTGCATAAAGCAGTGATGATTCTCAGTACAAACAACTGAGAGAAACCATGATTTCTTGCAGAGCTGAAAATGTTGGGGAAAATATTGTTTTGATGCAGAATGATAGCAGTCAGTGATGTCATCGTTAAAGCTGTGATGTCATAGTTAGCGCTGTTGACAGGTAGTGATGTCATTGTAAGAGCTGTTGACAGGTATTTATGTCCATATAAGAGCTGTTGATAGATGTCATTGCTAGATTTGCTGACATATAGCGATGTCTTTGTAAGAATTGTTGACAGGTAGCAATGTCATTGTAAAAGCAGTTGACAGGTAGTGATGTCATGGAAAGCGCTGTTGACAGGTAGTGATGTCATGGTGAGAGCTGTTGACATGTAGTGGTGTCATGGAAAGAGCTGTTGACAGCTGAAAACAAAGAGAAAATGTACAAATCCTTGAATGGAAAAGGACGAGAACGGAGACAATATTTCCTCTAAAGAAAAAGGCCATATCCAAAACAGTTTACGGAGGGAGAGAATCCTTCTGTAGGGGCAAATGAACTGAGAACTTTTTTTTTTTTTTCTTTACATCAAACAGAAATGAAAACAGATTACATGTTTGCCGAAACAAAAGGAATGGTTGAGTGATTCTTCACTAAATGGTCTAATCACTTCAAGCAGAGGGATGATTCTTCACTAAATGGTCTAATCACTTCAAGCAGTGGATGATTCTTCACTAAATGGTCTAATCACTTCAAGCAGTGAGGTGATTCTCACTAAATGGTCTAATCACTTCAGGCAGTGAGGTGATTCTTCACTAAAATGGTCTAATCACTTCAAGCAGTGGATGATCTTCACTAAATGGTCTAATCACTTCAGGCAATGAGGTGATCCTTCATTAAAGGTCGGGACCATTGCAAGCAATGAAATGACCAATGCCTAAAAAAAGGTGTAATCACTACAAACAATTGAGTTATCAATCTGAACGGAGACAATCGCTAGAAAAAAAAAAACCTGTAGTTACTACAACACAAGCAGCCTAGTAAGGCCAATAACTGTACTGGACAAAGAGTGAAAGTTGTGATTTTTTTTATACACTAAAGAAAACAGCCTGACGCCAAACAATGATCTTTCTCTACTAAGAACATCATAATGAAACCCCTGAGTCATCATGCTGTGCAAAGAAAAAATCGTGGAGAATGTTGTAAGTTTCCACAAGGCAAAGAGTTGAAATGAAAGAGCTCACAAGTTCTACTCGGCAAAAAGTGATCCTTCTTTTTGGAAAAAAAGGCCCTGGAAAACTAAACAACCATTCTCAACAAAGGCACCATCAGAAACAGTTTCTCATTTTAAGAAAAGAAAAAAAAAGATTCAACAGTATCAACCAAAAAAAAGAGAGAGATAAAAAGAGGGGCATGGCAGATGGTGAATTTTAATCCGGATTATCTGAAAAAAAAGGCTGATTGAAGAAAAAAAAAGTCAATGAAAAAAAAACAAGAGGGTCAGTGACGCTGGAAGAAGTGTGAATGCAATGCAAAAGAGAAAAGGTCAGTGGCACATCAAAAAGTGTGGATACAGAGAAAAGTGCAAACAAGAAGGTCAGTGATACACCAAGAAATGTGAATACATATAGAAGTGCGAACAAGAAGGTCAGTGATACAGTAAGAAGTGTGGATGCATAGAGAAGTGCAAACAAGAAGGTCAGTGGTACAGGAAAAAGTGCGGTTACATATAGAAGTGCAAACAAGGTCAGTGATACAGTAAGAAGTGTGGATGCATAGAGAAGTGCAAATAAGGTCAGTGACACATGGAGAAGTGTGGATACATATAGAAGTGCAAACAAGGTCAGTGACACAGGAAGAAATGTGGATACAAATAGTACATACGACACGGTAAGAGAGCAGTATTCTGATGAGCAACAACGAGGTTCAAAACTCCTCAGAGTCAGCGCCCCC
>CM060344.1:10567263-10574763 GCA_030674155.1 Stramonita haemastoma
TCTCTCTCTCATCCTCTCACTCTCTCATTTCCATCATGCACCCCCCCTACCACACCCTCACCTCTCACCACCACCACCACACTGTACACACCACCTCATTCCATCAGCACCCCACACCACACACACACACACACACACACACACCACACGCACCACCACACACACACCACACGACGCACGCACCACTCACACCACACACACACACACACACACACACACACACACACACACACACACACCCCACACACACACACACACCACCACACCACACCTACCACCACCACAACCCCCACACACCACCACCACCACAACCACTACCACCACCACCACCACGATTAAACCACAAACTTTCAACCAGACTTTGTGAACAACATGCAGCAAACGTATTAACAAAGTTGTACGTGTCTGTCCCTCAGAGCTCCCGCGCTGCAGACTCCCCTCGCCCTGTGCAGCAGCAGAATCAGGAGACGGTTCTTACCGATCCGGCACAGAACTTCTGCTGGAGCAGCAGCTCCGCAAAGATGACCCCCACACCCGAAACAGCACTCCACAAAAGGAAACTGGGGGAGGGGGAGGGGTGGGGCGGATGAGGAGGAGGAGGTGGACTGGGGGTTGGGTCCAGATGAGGTGAGGCAGCTAGGGGAGGAGGGGGTGGAGGAGGAGCGAGAGAGAGCCGCCGTCACCATTCAGTCCTACTACCGGGGCATGAAGGCCAGGCAGGAGGTGGCTGCCATGAGGGCCGTGCAGAGAGAGGTGATGTGATGGCATGTCATGTGTCAGGGAGTGAGGTGATGTCATGTCATGTGTCAGGGAGGTGATGTGATGGCATGAGTCAGGGAGGTGATGATGTCATGTGTCAGGGAGGTGATTTCATGTGTCAGAGGTGTTCTGAGAGAGGTGATGTCATGTATTAAGGAGGTGATGCCATGTGTCAGGGAGGTGATGTCATGTGTCAAAGGTGTTCTGAGAGAGGTGATGTCATGTGTCAGGGCTATTCTGAGAGAGATGATGTCATGTGTCAGGTGATGTGACAGGGCCGTTCTGAGGGCTCTTGAATGTCTTGTTAGTGAGGCATTGCAGAGAAGTTGTCTTGTCAGTGAGGTACTGCATAGAAGTTGTTCTGTTACGAGGTACTGAAGAGACATCTTTTTGTTAGTAAGGCATTGCAGAAAAGTTGTCTTGTCAGTAAGACATTGCAAGAAGTTGTCTTGTTAGTAAGGCATTGCAGAGAATTTGTCTTGTTAGTAAGACATTGCTGAAATTTGTCTTTTAGTAAGGTATTGCAGAGAAGTTTTTTTCTGTTCATGAGGCATTGTAAAGAAGTTGTTTTTTCTGCTAATGAGGCATTGCAGAGAAGTTGTTTTTTCTGCTAATGAGGCATTGCAAAGAAGTTGTCTTGTTAGTGAGGTATTGCAGAGAAGTTATCTGAGTTGGTGAGGCATTGAATTGAAAAAAAGAGAATCATGGGGGGAGTTTATTGAGAAAAAAGCCTGGTATGCTCTACGAAAAACAACAACCGCAAAACAACATCAAACGCCAACAAAGACAACAACAAAAACCCAAAAGAATAATAGGGACGGTTCATTGAGAAAAAGAAGCAAAGTATGTTTTACTAAAAACAAAACAAAAACGAAGGATTATTTCATTGAGGAAAAAAAATAAACAAAATATGTTTTCTACCCAAAGTGACAGAAACAAAGAATCAGTTTATTAAAAGGAAGTAAACAAAACATATACTGCCAAAAAGCGAAACAAATATGGGGGTTGTCTTGTTGCTCTATTAACCCGACATTTATTCATTCCCTGAATCACCAGCATGGAGGGGATCGGAACATGAGATAGGGTGGTGGGGGGGGGGGGGGTTGGGGGGGGGGGGAGTGAGCAAGCAAAGGCTGATCTCTTGCACTGCATGAGGACCAGACACCAGCCAGCCATGTCTGAAGGAAGGGCAAAGCACGTTGATGTGAAAGCACTGAGACAGGTAGTGAAAATGGAAACACTGAGACAGGATAATGGAAACACTGAGACAGGAAGTGGAAACACTGAGGCAGGAAGTGGAAACACTGCGACAGGAAGTGGAAACACTGAGACAGGAAGTGAAAACGAGACAGAAGTAACTCGAGACAGGAATTAGAAACACTGAAACAGGAAGAGAAAGCGCGGAGACAGGAAGTGGAAAACAGTGGAAACACAAAGACAGGAAATGGAAACACAGAGACAGGAAGTGGAAACACAGAAACAGGAAGTGAAAAGGCAGAAACAGGAAATGGAAACAGAGAAACAGGAAGTGGAAACACGTAGATTGTTGTGACACAAATAATGGATGTTTCCAGACAACACATTGAAACAGACATTGTAGTAGACCAATGCATTCATAATAAAAAAAAAACCCAAACTGAATGTTTTTAGTCGGGTTATCCATTCTTTAAAAAGAAATGAGCATATTGATGTAATTATCATTTGAATGAAGCTAGGTTGTTTTTTTTTCCAAATGCTGTAAATTGGAAGAATTCAAGTCAACCCCAACAGAAAACTAAACAAGAAGAATAACCCGTGTATCTTTGCTGTGGAGTTTGCATTTCCGATAACGTCACACTTTATGATTAGGATATCAAATTAAAGTTATACCACCACCCCACCCCCATCCCCTACCACCACCATTGTAATTATAAAGCTTTTTCTTCTTAGAGTTTTATGAAACTGACTGATTTTTTTCTCCCCTTTATCAGTTGTTAAAAGCAAGTGAGGGAGAAGAGATGGGAGAGGAGATGGGTGTCACCCTCAATATGCCAGCCCCTAGAAAAGCTGAGGTCTCTGATGTCTTGCTCCCCTACCACTGCCTAGGTTATGGGACACTTTTACCTTTACCTTAAAAGCGAGCGCCGTTCTTTGCTAGGATATGACAGGGGAAGAATTGACCTCTAGGTGTGTAGAAAGCAGGCCAGACATTGTGGTGCAGTGGTTAGCACTGTTGACTCATCCAGTCTGGAGGGTGAAAGTTCAGATCCCATCCATTGAGGTACTGACTGTGGTCTGTTCATATCTGGTGTGGAATGTGCTGTGAGGCAGCAGGGGACTGGGGCTGTCAGCAGCTTAGCAGACATCTTTCAAAGGAGGGAGGGAAGGTGTCAGTGTTAGCCAAGTTCTGTTCTGTAGTGAAGCAAACGATTTGGCCTAGTCATAGATCGTACACTTTAAAGTCTGATGCCTGAACTTGCTTTTGCACTATTATCGTTATCATCGCCATCATCATTGCTTATCATCCATATCGTTGTTGTTGCTGCCATTGTCTGTCATTATCGTCATTGTTGTTGTCGTCATTGTCATGGTCCCCCTTCTCCTCCTCCTCCTTTTACTTCCTTCTCTTCCTCCTCCTCTCCTCCTTCTCCTCCTCCTTCCTCCTCCTCCTCCTCCTCCTCCTCCTCCTCCTCCTCCTCCTCCTCCTCCTTCTCTCCTCCTCCTCCTCCTCCTCCTCCTCCTCCTCTCCTCCTCCTCCTCCTCCTCCTCCTTCTCATCATCATCATCATCATCATCATCATCATCATTCTCAACATCATTATGTGATAGCATAAAATCATATCATGTAACTGTTGCTGTGGCTATGTCTGTGGTAACTGCTCATCCCAGGGTGTGTTTGAATGTTTTACAGGGGTAAGGTGACCTTGACCTTGTGAGGAGCGGAAGTGGTGGTGACGTCATCATCCTCTGATGTGAACATCTTCACGCTGCAGCTGGTTTCCATGGAAACGCGGGAGAGGAGGTTGAAGAAAGGAGAGAGAGAGAAGAATAAATTGGGGAAGGGGGGGGGGTGAATAAAACAAAGAAAGGGAATATAACAGCAACTTGAGATACTGTGTGAGAGAGAGAGAGAGAAGGGAAAAGATTGTCTCCTGTACAGGATGACACAGACGCACCACTGTGCAAGAAACAATGTTTTCCAAAAGACTGCTTTGAGGCTGAAGGCTTATCACCTGCTTTTGCTGAGACGTTGACGTTGACGTGGTTTTTCGAGACGTGGATGTTGGCACTCACGTGGTTTTCTCTGAGACGTTGACGTGGTCGTGGCCTATGTCAGGAGATTGGAAAAGACTGCTGGCCTCTCTCGTGATTTCTGACAGTCTTTGCACTGGTCTGCATCTTTGCTCATGGCCAATTCTTTTTTTTTTTGTCACTGTGCTGTACTGTACTTTGTTGTGATGTCGTCTGCTTTCTTTGGGACAGGAGTCTGTAAATGAAGGGGAGGGTTGTTTAGCTAGAGAGAACGCCTTGTGTGTGTAGTGTGTGTGTGTGTGTGTGTGTGTGTGTGTGTGTGTGTGTGTGCGTGCGTGTGTGTGGTATGTGTAAATGCAAGCAGGTGCGTATGTAGTAAAGCATGGATAACTGTGTGAAATAAACACACACACACACACACACACACACACACACACTACACACACACACACACACACACACACACACACACACATACACACACACACCATTCAATTTGCACCACACATATTAGTGACAATTTTTTAAGGGAACAGTAATATTTTAGCACTATTTATCTGCTGTGATTATTCCTCTATTTTCAGTTTCAGCAATTGACTAGATGTTAGCACCAAAAAAAAAGGAAATTCTAGATCATAGCACATCTCTTTGAAAGCTAGGTATTGTGTGTCGTTAAATGGCTATTGTCGTTAAGTGGACCAATTCGATGGATATAAAGTTCTAAGTCCTCCTTCAGTTTGGGAACTTCCTGTAGAAACATCCGGTGGAATGTCAGGTATTGTGCTCTACTTGATGAGGGAGTTCTTGTTTCACGTTCGGAGTTTCGGCTGATTTTTTAATGTTTTTTTATTTAGTATCTTTATATCTGAAGTAAGAACGCAGCTACCTTCATTGTGGGCAAAAAACAAAACAAAACGGTCCCATACGCAAAATCTCACCATTGGTGAATTTCGAAGTTCTTGTCCAGGAAGGAAACAAAACAAAGCTTAGTGTCTTTTCATTGCCGGGAATTTGGAACCTGTTTTCATCTGTGATGGCACAGAATGATGTACTGAGCACTTAAAAAATAATAAAAACAACCGATTTCCATGTTATTTTTTGATTGACAGGTCTGCGCAGTTGAACACCTTTATCCAGTTAGTGACAAAAACCATTTAACGACACCACACACACACACACACACACACACACACACACACACACACACACACACACACACACACACACACACACACACACACACACACACACACACACAGCACTCCTTTCTTCCTCCCCACTTGCCCGCTCCATGTTCCCAATATGCCTTGTTTTGTTCTGATTTGTTTTTTTCTAAGTCCGTCCCATTTTTTGGCTGCAATATGCTGCACTGTCTGTGATCAACATATTTTATTTTTTATAATATAATATTCTAATATGTACACTGAGGTTTTCAACACAATTCAGTATTGGTTTATATTGGTCATAACGTAGCCGTCCATTCGGATCTGTTTGGTTTTACATTCGTATTATATTAATATCCATTGATACTGGTAAAAGATATGTATTATCTACACGAAATTCATTAATACTGTTAAAAGTTGTATATTATCTCCATGAAATCCATTTTAATACTGTTAAAAATTGTATATAACCTACTCGAAATTCATTGATACTGCTAAAATATGTATATTATCTACACGAGATATATTGATTTTGTTTAAAATTGTATATCATTTACACGAAATTTATCTATACTGTCAATCAACAGGTACCCCCATCCCCCCACCCCCATCCCCCCTCTTTTGAGTGAGCTCTCCATTTTGAAGTCGGGGTGGCCCTGTTGGGTGATTACTCATAATCACAACATTCTGATAGGTTGAAGTCTGGGAGTCTGCTGGGTATCTTCTTCTTCTTCTTCTTCTTCTTCTTTCTTCTTCTTCTTCTTCTTCTTCTTCTTCTTCTTCTTCTTCTTCTTCTTCTTCTTCTTCTTCTTATCCTTCTTCTTATTTCTTCTTCGTCGTCTTCGTCTTCGTCTTCGTCTTCTTCTTTTTCGTCTTCGTCTTCTTCTTTTTCTTCCATATTCTTCGTCGTCGTCCTCGAACTCTCAGAAAGCAGCTATTGTTTCTGACATATGAGCGAAAATGCGACGAGATTGGGCTAAGAAGGCAGGAAATAGACAAGAAAGTGTGACAGGAAGAAAACGAACAAGGCAGAAACAAACAGAGGCGATAGAAAAGAGGGAGCTAGCTCCTAAAAGAGACATTTTCTTCATGAGAGGATGCTTTCTATCTATACTGACAGGCCCCTAGCATCTCCACGGCGAAGTGTGGATGCCTGTGTTTGAAGACTGCTCCCAGCGCAATGTTTGGGGTATTGCTTATTCTTGTTCACTTTGCCAGCAGGTAAGAAGGACTGCATCTAGCGCTGATCATGCGTGCCCTTGCACATAATTCATCCTCCGTTGTGATGTAGGGTTGTTGTTGAGATTATGTTATAGTCCCAGCGGAAGTACTCCGATCCAGGGACTGTTGTAGATAGAAGCCAGAAAGTCAGAAGGTCTCCCACTTCAGTGCCTCGGGCCACCCTAAAAATAGAACAATAATTTTTGTAGAAGCAACAAGAAAGAACTGTGATGTAGGGGCAAATGCAGTCCTTTATATAACCCTTGTGTATGTGCTCTCAGCGTGAAGCTAGAATTATCACATGAGTTGTCTTTGATTATATGAATGCCTACAGTGATAAACAAATGTTTTGTTTTTTTTCTTTTTCGTTGTTGTTGTTGTTGTTGTGTTGTTGATGATTCGTGTTTGGCTGTTGTTTGTTTGGTTGGTTGGTTGTTGTTGGATTTTGTTGTTGTTTTTCTGTTGGGTTTTTTGTTGTTGTTGTTTTGGGTTGTTTTTTTAAAACAAATGTTGCCTTCAATTTTGGTGTGACATTTTACGTTGACTATACCCAGAGTTGGAGTTCCTTACAAGACTGCTGTGTTGCAGTCATCTTTTTCCATTTTCTTTCCCAATACACAGAGTATTGTAAAATTAATGTGGTACGTTTTTCCTGTAAAAGTCTGTCGAAATTCTCTCTCTCTCTCCTCTCTCTCTCTCTCTCTCTCTCTCTCCTCTCTCTCTCTCTCTCCTCTCTCTCTCTCCTCTCTCTCTCCTTCTCTCTCTCTCTCTCTCTCTCTCTCTCTCTCTCTCTCTCTTCTCTGAAAACGACTTCAGCATTAAAAAATTACATGTGTTTTTTGTGTTTTCATTATTTTCTAAGGCAAGGAAGGCAGAACAGACTTATGCATTGTACTGTCAGCATTTTTCAGCTCATTTCGCTTATTTCCAGTTGCAATCTGTTATTTATATGAATGAAAACCTGTCAAGTTCTATGCATTTGAAAATATGTATGTGTTATACTTTCTCTTGAAAGAAAAAAGGACAATGTATAATATTATGTTCTGTGTCTGTAATAAAATATTCTGCATCATGTGCGTGCATTATATGTGTGGATGAATACACTCTCAATGTGTGACAATCTTTT
>CM060344.1:10577263-10587263 GCA_030674155.1 Stramonita haemastoma
GGAGCGAGGCACCAGAGACCTCAGCCTCTCTAGGGGCCAGCATATTGAGGGAGGCGCCCACTGCTTTACCTTCCCTGACCCTAATGAGGGCAGGTACCCAAATTTTACAGCTGGGTGAATTGAGGGGGACTGTACTGAAGCCAAGGCGCGCAAACGGTCACCCATCCAACTGGTAACCACGCTCGATGCTACTTGATTTGAGGAAAGCGAGCGCTCTGACCACTTAGCTATCCCGCCCCCTTTGTCTGTCGTAGGAGTGGAAAATACGTTTTGTTGCTGCCGTTGAGCGCCTGACAAATCAGACCCTGCGCCTCCGACTTGGGTGTGAAACCTTTCTCAACATGGGCGCCGGCTTCTTGCTTAGGATGAGTGTGGCCCTGGCTCTGATGGTGACCTTTTGGATGACGTCAGCTCGGGAAGTTGTGAGGACACCCTCAGAAATGACGTCACCGCAAGAAAGGACGTGGACGTCAGACAAAGTGGCTGAGAGAGAAAAGAAGAGGTTAGGATTGATTTCGGCTGCAGCGTTTGGGCAGGTGATGACCTCACGAGAGACATCACCTGGAAACAGCTGGAGAAGTACTTTCGGAGAGGAGAGTCAGGGGGAACGGGGGGTGGGTCCGAGGGTGTGGAGACGGCTGCAGAAGGGAGAGAAGTGTGTGCAGACCAGCCCTTGCTCCTGCCGCACCTCGACAGGTTTCATTGACTTATCCCCCCTGGCTGACAACTTCACCGCCAAGTAAGTGTGCAATGAGGAGACCCCTGTGTCTTTTATTTGTGATGCTCCGCCACATATTGAGTTGCATAGCACCAGATGTCAATTTTTCATGTTATTACTCTGCAATAAAAAAGCTATTCAATACACAAAACAGATTGAAAATCGGACTATTGTATGAAAAGTTATTACAAATTGACAGGGTCGACTGCAATATGTGACAAAATGAGAAATGGGCAAGTTTAGCATTGTAACAGGTTGTCAGGATGAGGGCTTGGGTATTTTTTAAACCCATTTAAAAGCAACAGGAAACTAAATCATGCCTTGATGCTTCATTACGAGGTAGAAAATGGTTACAGTTGCATAAACAATCAAAATCTCAAAACCGACAGCCTGACCCCCACCTGCCGAAAATGGCTCCTAGTGGAAAAGTAGGTCAAGTTCTAAGCAACTCATTTCGTGGTAGAGCATCACAGTTAGATAATACAGACGGCTGTGTCCTTTTTTGACATAAGACAGACTACTGTGTCCTTTAGTTAGATAATACAGACTAATTTGTCCTTTACTGCGATAATACAGACTGCTGTGCCCTTTAATTAGATAATATAGACTAATGTGTCATTTAGTTACATAATACAGACTACTGTGTCCTTTAGTTAGATAATACAGACTGCTCTGTCCTTTAATTAGATAATACAGACTGATGTGTCCTTTAGTTAGATAATACAGACTGCTGTGTCCTTTAATTAGATAATATAGACTGACGTGTCCTTTAGTAAGATAATACAGACAACTGTGTCCTTTAGTTAGATAATACAGACTGATGTGTCCTTTAATTACATAATACAGCGTGTTGTGTCCTTCAATTAGATAATACAGACTGCTGTGTCCTTTAGCTGAGACATCCAAGGATCAACAGGTGAACGTGTTATCTAAACTTTTTTTCATCTTAAAAAAATAATGCTTTAGATCAATATTTTGTTCAAATGAAACTTTTAAAAACGCGCGCGTGCGTCTGTGTGTGTGTGTTGTGTGTGTGTGTGTGTGTGTGTGTGTGTTGTGTGTGTGTGTGTGTGTGTGTGTGTGTGTGTGTTTGTGTTGTGTGTGTGTGTGTGTGTGTGTGTGTGTGTGTGTGTGTGTGTGTGGTGTGTGGTGTCAGATATAAAGATGTGCTGGACACTCAGGGCGCCAACCTGTATTCCTGGAACCCCTGTCTGACCTTCACTGAGGATGACTGTGTGGATGTGGCCGTGAGTGTGCTCTGTCTGGCTGTGTGTCTATCTGTCTGTCTGTCTGCCTGCCTGTCTGTATGTCTGTTCGTTTGACCCCAAAGTTTCTCCCCATCCACAGAAAGAAAGAAAGAAAGAAAGAAAGAAAGAAAGAAGAAAAGAAAGAAAGAAAGAAAGAAAAAGAAGAAAGAAAGAATGAATGAAGACAAGACAGACAGACAGGACAGACAGACAGAAGACAGACAGAAGAAAGAAAGAAGAAAGAAAGAAAGAAGAAGAAAGAAAGAAAGAAAAGAAAAAAAGAAAGAAAAAGGAAAGAAAGAAAAAGAAAGAAAGAAGAAGAAAAGAAAGAACAGAAAGAAGAAGAAGAAAAAAAAAAAAAGAAAGAAAGAAAGACAGAAAGGAAGAATGAAGAAAGAAAGAAACAAACAAAGAAAGAAAGACAGAAAAAGAAAGAAAGAAAGAAAGACAGAAAGAAAGAAGAAAAGAAAGAAAGAAAGACAGAAAGAAGAAAAAAGAAAGAGAGAAAGAAAGACAGAAAAGAAAGACAAAAAAGAAAAGAAAAGAAAGGAAAAGAAAGAAAGAAAGAAAGAAAGAACAAGACAGAAAAAGAAAGAAAGAAAGAAAGAAAGAAAGAAGAAAGAAAAGAAAGAAAGAAAGAAAAAATGTAGAAAGACAGATAGAACAAAAAAGACAAGAAAGAAAGAATTAAGGAAGAAAGAAAGGAGGCGGGGAAAGATAAAGAAGCACGGCACATACGGCTCAGCTTCCATTGGACAGAACAGGTCGGCAAGGCCATCGGCATCAGAGCTCGGCCGCTTCTGACCAACCAGCGAGGGGACCTGACCCTTCAGTACACCTACCCTGACCCTTCAGGGGTCAACAGGTCAGTGTGTGTGTGTGTGTGTGTGTGTGTGTGTGTGTGTGTGTGTGTGTGTGTGTGTGTGTGTGTGCGTGCGTGCGTGTGTGTGTATGTGTGTGTGTGTGTGTGCGTGCTTGCGTGCGTACTTGCGTGCTTGCGTGCGTGCGTGCTTGCGTGCGTGATATCTTCAGTTTAACGTCTATTCACATTTAGTGATTTTAAACGGGTGTGCGTGCGTGCGCGTGTCCATGCGCGCGCGCGCACGCTTGTGTCCATGTGTGCGTGCGTGCGTTCGGGCGGATAGGGGTGCGTGCTTGTGACTCTAGACACACTTCAAGATGGCCTGGTTTTTTTTGTTTTGTTTTTTTAAATGGCCACTGTGACCTGGTCGTGTCTTGTCTTTGGCACTGACTCCAAATTCCAATACTTTATTTTTTTCAAAGACAGAGAACTTTACGCGACTTACGAGCCACACATAAAAACAGAGAACATGTAAACATAGTGTGATACCGTAACATTATATTCAAACATCAGCTCGCATCCATCACAATATAAAAAGCACCCACAAATCAGCAATACCTCAGCCAGTCATAAACTCATACAAATAAATTTTCACCGTGCTGTCCCCCAGTCTGTCAGACCTGACTGCAAACTGAAGGTCAGCATGTGGACATATGCATAACATGCTGCAAATCATGCCAAGGCACCATCCACCTCTTTGTGGCATAGTAGGCCAGCTATGTGAAGTAGCATGGATGACTCAAACATACCCAGTATGCATTCTTTTGCCAAGCAAGAGTTGAGAGTTGAGCTCCACAAGGCTCAGGTCGCCCAGGAAACAGTCTGAAAAAGAAAAAGAAAACAAGCAAAAGAACCCCACTGCAGAGTCCTGACAGCTCCTGAAGGGTTGAAGAAGAAGTGAAAAGTATGTCACATGGTCTGACAAAAGGGTTTTTTTTTCACCACTATGGTGATAACTGACAAAAGGTAGGTCTGTTTTCATTAATAGGGGGATAACTCTAGGCTGTGATCCAAACTTGTTAATGACCAATGTTTTCAGTACAACAATGCACACTCTAGACAGTGACCCAAACGTGTTAATGATTAATGTTTTCAGGACAACAATTTTCACTCTAGACTGTGACCTAATTATTTTTTTTAATTTGTTAATAATCAATGTTTTCACAACAACAATGCACACTCTAGACTGTGACTCAAACTTGTTACTGATCAATGTTTTCAGGACAACCATCGTCACTCTATACTGTGACCCAAAACTTTTTAATAATCACTGTTTTTAGGACAATGATCGTCACTCTAAACTGTGACCCAAACTTGTCAATCAATGTTTTCAGGACAACAATCGTCACTCTAGACTGTGACCCAAACGGGGAGAATGCCATCTCTGTCTATGGAGAAATGGTGGCCTTCCAATATGTGAGTTCCTTTCAAAAGACAGGGCGGAATGGGGTGGGGATGGGGGTGGGTAACAGCAAGGAGGGGTCAGCTGTGAGAGTTAGCAGTTTCAAAGGATGAGTCTGGTAAAGGATGCTGTTGTTGTTGTTGTTGTTGATGTTGTTGTTGTTGTTGCTGGTGGTGGTGGTGGTGGTGGTGATGGTGGTGATGGTAGTGGTGTTGGTGGTGGTGTTGCTGCTGCTGCTGTTGATGTTGTTGCTGGTGGTGGTGGTGGTGGTGATGGTGGTGGTAATTGTGGTGGTGGTAGTGTTGCTGCTGCTGCTGTTGCTGCTGTTGTTGTTGCTACTGCTGTTGTTGTTGTTGTTGTTGTTGTTGTTGTTACTGCTGTTGTTGTTGCTGTTGTTGTTGTCATTGTTGTTGATGCTGCTGCTGCTGCTGCTGTTGTTGTTGTTGCTGCTGTTGCTGCTGTTGCTGTTGTTGTTGATGCTGCTTCTGCTGCTACTGCTGTTGTTTGGTCAGCCAAAAATATATACTCTACTTAACACATGCCACAAGCGAACCCAAGTGAGACGAAAAGTTACACATGCAGAGGATGATAACATTAATTTTGTGTGTGTTCTTCGACATCATGGTCAAATACTCAAACAGCAGGGATTGTTGTCCGTTGCGCTGCCTTAAAGCACCCCACAAGTCAGGCGCAGCGCATCCAGCTTCGGGGTAGGAGAGAATCGTTTTGTTATAAGTCTTTCTTGGGGTAAAGGGCATGAAAATGGACCAAGGAAGTAAAACATAGGCACCAAGGGTTTGACAGGAAGACAAAATGGACAAGGCAAAAAACAAAGAGAGGGATAGACAAAAGAGAATTTCTAGCACAGAATTTCCAGATGATGGGAATGCTGTCTATATATTAACTGGCTCCTGACTTCCTCATGGAAGTATTTGTATGACTGTATCAAGTTCCTCGCCGTATAAACAACCATACTCCGACTTCAGCAGACTTGTTCTCTCTTTTACAGGAAAAATACATATAGTTATGCTAAGTGTTTGTGGTAGCTGGTATTGTTATACCCGGTTTGTCATAGTCCGTGTCTGTTGGCGACATCATGGGTTCATGCTTGTCTGTTACAGTCCCTGGGTCTGACGTCACCGTTCTGCTGCGTCAGAAGGGAGGACTGAGTCAGACTGCTGCGTCACTCAAAGGGGAAGGAGGCCCTTAGGCAATGTCTGCTATAGCTCTGCATCTCTTGGATTTACTGAGAATGTTGCTGGTGGTGGACACAGCAAACCATCCTGCCACAGACACCCGCTTGGTGGTGGTGGTAGTGATGACGATAGTGGTGGTGATGATGGAGGGGATGATGATGGTGGTAGTGGTGGTGGTGGTGGTCATGATGGTGGTGATGATGGTGGACAAAGCAAGACAAGCTCCTTTTCATTCTTCAGAAGATAGCAGATAAACGGTGTTGTGTGTTAGAAAACAGAGAATTAATGGTGTTTGTGTGTTAGAAAATAGAGACTTAATGGTGTTTGTGTGTTAGAAAACAGGGAGTTAATGGTGTTGTGTGTTAGAAAACAGAGAGTTAATGGTGTTGTGTGTTAGAAAACAGACAGTTAATGGTGTTGTGTGTTAGAAAAGAGATAGTTAATGGTGTTATGTGTTAGAAAACAGTTAATGGTGTTGTTTAGAAAACATGTACTTAATGGTGTTGTGTGTTAGAAAACAGAGAGTTAATGGTATTGTGTGTTAGAAAACAGATAGTTAATGCTGTTGTGTGCTAGAAAACAGTTAATAATTTTGTGTTTTTCGTTATTTTCAACTATCCGGTAAAACAATAGAATTTTATTTTGAGCAAAAAATATTGTTTCCATGAAATGAAAATTAAAACAAAAATAACGTCAAAGATTCGTGAAGGTGATGGATCTTTCTTTTCAGAGAAAGAGAGAGAGAGAGAGAGAGAGAGAGAGAGAGAGAGAGAGAGAGAGAGAGAGAGAGAGAGAGAGAGAGAGAGAGAGAGAGAGAGAGAGAGAGAGAGAGAGAGAGAGATCACAGATGCCAGAAGACAAGTGTGTGCAGTAAGGTGGTTTTGTCACTATATCTTAGAGAGTAAGTTAACAGGTGAGAAAGTTGCGAAGCAAAGTGATTCTATCCTACATCTTCAAGAAAGAAGATACTGATACAGATGAGATAGTGGGAAGCAAAGCAGATTCTATCGCTACATCTTCCAGGTAGGGCTACAGATGGCAACTGACAGGTTATTGCTATATATTTCAATCTGCAGTTACAGATTACAGGTAACAGATTACAGATGACAAAATGCGTAAAGTATTTTTTTTTTTGTCGTCGCACCTTTCAGAGCAAGGTTACATAATTGGTTGGTCTGGTTCTGTGTGGGCTAAAGACCTTGAGTAGGCCTACCTCATAGTGGATATCAGTTCATGTTTGTCTCAGTTGAGTACCTCACAGTGGATATCCGTTCATGTTTGTTGCACCTTGAGTACCTCGCAGTGGATATCAGTTCATATTTGTAACACCTTAAGTAGGCCTACCTCACAGTGACTATCAGTTCATGTTTGTTATGCTTTGAGTACCTACCTCACATCAGCACTGACTCCACTCCCCCCAAAAGTCATTAGATGAGACTATAAACCGAGGCCCCGTGTGCGAGAGCACGAAGAACGTCTTGTGCACACGTTAAATCCTGTTCCGCGTTTCGTAAGAGTAGGCTAGGCCATCGTGTGCCGGTGGGATCAGATGACAAGACTTACAAGACTGCATACACCCGGGGACTGGATGTAAATAAGGCATATGAGTGCTTATTCCGTTATCCTCGATATAAAAGAATGAATAAGTAAAACAAATAGATAAATAAATGTAGCCAACAACACTCAAAATCTTCACTTTAGAGGACGATACACAAAGGACATCATGTTCACATGGGAAACAACTCCACTACATGTCTTAGTACCATTTACAGTAAAAAAGAAAAAAAAAAAAAGCCCTGCTTGTCAGGTCCATAACAATAATTATAATAAAATTTTTCGAGTTTTTTGTGAGCAAGCCGGTATTTGGTGACTCACAACTACTCAACAAATGTCTCGATATATCAGTACTCGATAGGGTGAGGGAATAGCCTTGTGGTCAGAACATTGCGCTCAGGTTCGATTCCGTTGGAGGGGATTTTTCTCCTGGAGTTAACATCAGTGTTGACTCCACTCCCCCCAAAAGTCTTTCGATGAGACTATAAACCGAGGCCCGTGTGCGAACACACGAAGAACATCTTGCACACACGTTATATCCTGTTTTGCATTTCGTAAAAGTAGGCCATCGTGTGCCAGTGGGAACAGATGACAAGACTTACAAAACTGCATACACACGGGGACTGGATGTAGAAAAGGCATGTGAGTGCTTGTTCCGTTATCCTGATATAAAAGAATAAATAAATAAATAATTAAAACAAATAGATCAATAAATGTAGCCAACAACACTCAAAATCTTCATTTTAGAGGGCGATACACAGGGGACGTCATTTTTACATGGGAAACAACTCCACTAGATGTCTTAGTTCAGCATACAGTTAAAAAAAATTTTTTTTTAAGCGTTGCTTTGTCAAGTCCATAACAATAATTATATTAAATTTTTGGAGTTTTTTGTGAGCAAGCCGAGATTTGGTTACTCACAACTACTCAACGTATGCCTGGATATATCAATATTGAGTTAGTTTAGGAAATAAAAATTGCTAGAGGTGAAACTAGATAGATTTATATACAAAACGAAATGAATCATGTCTAAGTTTTCTTTTTTTTTTTCATTTTCATTTTCTTAGTAATACTGGCCCCTTAAAACCTGACAAGTCAGGCCCACCACATTCAACTTCAGCATGGGAGATTTTTTTTTTTCAGGCTTCTTTGTGGAAAAAAAAGTAGGATAATGGACCAAGAAGGCAGAAAATAAACAAGGTGACAGGAAGAAAAGGAAAAATGCAGAGACAAAGAGAAGGATGGAAAAGAGCGAATTCCTCGCAAAGAATTTCCAGAAGGTGGAGAATGCTATTTATAATGTCAGGCCCCAGCTGAAATAGCGGCAATGAATCATCAAAAAAACCCTGTGTGATTAGAATAAAGAAAACAGTGTCCTTATACAATGAATTTTTTTTTTTATTTTGGGTTGTTGAATGGGCTAGCATGTTAGATTGCACACCTCAGTGTAAACAAATAAAGCAAAGGCAATGAAAGCCACATCGTGAACAATTAATGGATAACAAACAAGAGTGAGAGAGGTCTTGGTCTGTTCCCAGGGGACCATTTCTGAGCTGCTGGAGATCGGATACCACAGACAGAAAGACTTGAGCAGACATGGTCAGTCATTTACTGAGGATGGCTATTCCTCTCTTTGTTTGTGACAAGAAAACCTCTCCACGATATCCAAAGCGAAAAAAGACGGCTGTAAACTGTAAACTTAACTGTCATTTCATAAGGTCAGCATAAGATCTGGTCCTGAGCTACCCTTTGAATGCCTGGTCTCACTCCTACGTGCCTCACGCTCTGTTAAGGGTCAGTTAAATATAATGGCGACTGGCTTCGTTTGGTTGAGTTTGGAGGATGAGGGGGGGGGGGGGGGGGAGGTTTATTGTTTGTTTTAGATGATTGTGAGGTGCCTGTTTTTAATTAAAAAAAATCTTGTGTGTGTGTGTGTGTGTGTGTGTGTGTGTGTGTGTGTGTGTGTGTGTGTGTGTGTGTGTGTGTTTTTGTTTGTATTTTTTATTTTGTACCACTTTATGTCACGGCAGATTTCTCTGCGTGAAATTCGGGCTGCTCTCCCCGGGGAGAGCGCGTCGCCACATGTGCAGCGCCTACCCATTTTTTTTTCTTTTTCCTGCATGCAAGTGTATTTGTTTCCCTAGCAGAGTGGCTTCTTTCTAAAGAATTTTGCCAGGGACAACCCCCTTGTTGCCGTGGGTTCTTTTACGTGCGCTAAATAGTGATGTGTAACACACGGGACCTCGGTTTATCGTCTCATCCGAAAGACTAGCGCCCAGACCACCACTCAGGGTCTAATGGATGGGGAAAAAGTTTTGGGTCCAAACGGGGTACGAACCCCGCACACTCCGACCCGGATTTTTTGCTTTCTAGGCAAGGCGCGTGACCACCTAGACCACCGATCCATTTCGGACGCGCGCGCGCGCGTGCCACACACACACACACACCACACACACACACACACACACACACACACACACACACACAACACACACACACACATCATCGGAGGATTTTTCCTCTGGAGGCAACACCATGTCTCCGCTCCGCTCCACTCCGACGACCCCCCCCCCCCCCCCCCCTCCGATGTCCTGAGTGCGGACGTACGCAGAACATCTTGTGCACATGTTAAAAAACTGGTCCGCTTTTCGGAAGAGTAGACCAGTGTGTTATGGTGGAAACGGATGAAAAATTTACAAAATTGCACATTAGTTCTTCATCCATTATCCTCGAAATAAAAGAATAAAATAAACAAACGCGCACACACGCAGAGGCATGCACCATATCACAGTATGCACATAGAAGCATTGTGATTTTGGGAAAGTTTTTCTCTTCTTTAGGACAAGAAGCGTTGGTTCCACCTATTACATCCTAAGAACATGCATTCACACCTGACAGTAACTGTTTGACGATTTCTTTCAAAGAGAAAATAATTCTCTCTCTTCTCTCTCTCTCTCTCTCTCCTCTCTCTCTCTCTCTCTCTCTCTCTCTCTCTCTCTCATACCCTCGAAAAATAAAGAT
>CM060344.1:10592263-10602263 GCA_030674155.1 Stramonita haemastoma
CAGGTTATGTTATAAAGGGCGCTATGGCGCGCAGGGATAGGTTAATGAAAATAAGCAAACTGTAGCAGTTTTAAGTAACACAAGTTAATAAGTAATTGTACTTATGCAATATGTTATTATAATATTAATTATTATGTTATTGATTATGTAATGCTGTGGTTTCAGTATGTGGTGTGGAGTCTCTTGTGGCTGGGCTGGAATATTTTTGTCATCTGTCTGTACATGGAAGTGGGAATTCTGAACAGAGTGAGTACACTTCTATAGATAGATGATCTGTTTGTTACATTTACTCTATGTATGTGTGTGTGCGAGCATGTGTGTAGAATACAAAATGGAGAATTGCATTGATTAAGTACTGAAATCTTTAGCCATTTTGCAGATTTATCAGATCTTTTATCAGTTTAGATTTAGTGAAATTGAAAATAACTGTGGATTTAAGTTTTATCTGTGCTGAATAAATCAAATTGAAAACAACTGTTGATAAGTTTTATCTGTTGGCTAAATAAATTGATTTGAAAACAGCTGTTGATAAGTCTGCAGATTGAGGAATGCTGTGGCTGTTTGTTTGCTTCAAATTAATAGGGGGATAAGGGAAGGTGTAAAACCTCAACTTTAAGGGTAAGAGGGTTATTCCCCCCCTCTCCCCTTCTTGCCGCATCTAAAGCTTTTTTCCCAGACATGGTTTTGTAACCTTTTCCTGTTGATATAGATCTGTATGTATACCTACATTAAGGATATTGAATAGTAATAATAACATAGGTACACACCCAGCACACACGCACGCACGCATGCACGCACGCACGCACGCACGCACGCACGCACGCACGCACGCACCACACACACACACACACACACACACACACACACACACACACACACACACACACACATATAAACACTCACACACACACTGTCACATGTATGTACACGTACATGTACACCAGTGACAGGAGAGCCTTGTGGTTAGAGTGTTGCACTTTTGATCTGACAGTCTCAGTTTCAATCACCACCGAGACGCCTGTTCAAGGGGATTTTTCCTGTTGTCAGTATCACTGCCAACTTTGATTCCCAGAAATTTCTTTGGATGAGACTATTATTTTAAACTGATATTGGCCTCCAAAACAGCAGAGGAAACAGCTGCTGTTTTGGAAAAAGGGCAGAAATTTGATTATAGTGGAGATGCCTTGCCCACAGCACACCCCCAATCTCTCAGCCAAGAGGGCATAAAGATAGTCAGTGTACCCCAAAGGCCAACTAGCCCCCAGGGCTGCAGGACATAAGGACTGTGCAAGTCAAACCTCCTAGTCAGAGAATCCTATCAGTCGATCACTAAAGACTTAAGCTGTAAAGTGGAATTCCAAAATGATAGGGAAAGAAAGCCACTGATCATACAGCCGAGCCTCTCACTTTTTGCTTGTTGCCCCTGGACAGTGTCAATGGCTTAAAATCAAGAACTGTAATAAACCCAGGCACTGAAGGCCTACAACGCCAGTGGGCCATACATGTACAATGCAGCACATTACATGCATACACGTATTCATACATGTACACTGCAGCACATACACACATACACATATTCATACATGTACACTGCAGCACATACACATACACATATTCATACATGTACACTGCAGCACATACACACATACACATATTCATACATGTACACTGCAGCACATACACACATACACATATTCATACATGTACACTGCAGCACATACACGTATTCAAACATGTACACTGCAGCACACACATACCAGGGTTCGCGCTAGGATTTTTTAAAACCGGTATTGCGAGTTGCCATTTCAGAGATATCTTGACCAACTCCCCCAAAATCGGTCCCCAGAAAATAAAATCTGGTATGTACTGTGAACAAAACGAAACTAATCAGTGAGGGGGTGGGGGAGGGGGGGATTGTTGGGCAGCAAAACTAAATCTAAATTGAACGCGAATCTGTCAGACTTTGACTGCCGTGCTGCTGCCACTCGCTTCTTGGGCATGAAGCCACGAAGGAAATAGGATTTTTTTCTAGCGCCTGTGCCACTGTCCGTGTCAGTCTGTTGTTTTGCATGGCATCATTCGTGTGACTTATATTCTTCTTTCTTGTTTCTATGCTTAGCGCTCATCTAGATCTTTGTTCAATTTAGATTTGGTTTTCGACTCTTCTCTCTGAAAGCAACGCGCAAATTCATAGTCATAGACCGCTTTTCGTAAGAGCAGGCCGTCGTGTGCCGGTGGGAACGGATTACATTTACAAAACTGCATACACACGGGGACTGGATGTGAAAAAGCACAGGAGTGCTTATTCCATTATCCTCGATATGAAAGATTAAAAGAATACAGAATAAATAAATCTAGGCCCCATTTACTCAATGTGAATGGAAGTCGCTGTCATGCTGAGAAGAGCGCGAAGCTCTATTCTTTCACAGTAAAGCTTGCTGTTCTGCGTGCTAGGCTAATAATGAGGCTGGCGCTAAAGATGTTCGTCGGAAGGGGTAGGTGTGGTAAGCACAGTACAGGCCCATGACAGACTGTCAGAAAACGTCACTTCAGACTCTTTTTTTTTGAGACGGAAATCTAATCGGTCACAGGCAAACAGAACCGGTACGCGGTACCGGCTGCTTCGAAAATTTTCGGTATTCCTTGTTTACAATCGGTAAAATACCAACAATTACCGGTTATCGCGAACCCTGACATACACATATATATTCATACATGTACACTGCAACACACACATACACGTATTCATACATACATGTACACTGCAGCACACACATACAGGTATTCATGTATACATGTACACCATGGCGGCAGGACCGGGAGCGCTACATCCTGACGATGGGCACGGAGAGCAAGTCGTGGTGGCTGGAGCACGGGCTGGGGTGCAGGGTGAGCAACGGCAGCTGGGAGGTGAGCCCCCAGCAGCTGGCCCAGGCCAGCCGCCCCATCCCCCCTGAGGACCTGGTGCAGGGCTGCCTGCTGCACTACTACTACGTGGAGGTCATCCACGCCGCCGTGCAGGTCCTCTTGGCGGTGAGGGTTTCAGTGTTTGTGTGGGGGTGGGGGTGGTGGGGGGGGTGTGGGGGGGGGGATGTTGGGGGGGGGGGGGGTTGTTGGGGGGGGGGGGGATGTTGTGTGTGTGTTTGGGGGGTGTGTGTGTGTGTGTTGTTGTGTGTGTGTGTGTGTGTGTGTGTGTGTGTTGTGTGTGTGTGGTTTTGTGTGTGTGTGTGTGTGTGTGTGTTGTGTGTGTGTGTGTGTGTGTGTGTGTGTGTGTGTTGTGTGTGTGTGTGTGTGTTGTGTGTGTGTTGTTTTGTGTTGTGTGTGTGTGTGTGTTGTGTGTGTGTGTGTGTGTGTTGTGTGTGTGTGTGTGTGTGTGTGTGTGTGTGTGTGTGTGTAGTGTAGTGCACATTGTGTGTGTGTGTGTGTGTGTGTGTGTGTGTGGTGTAGTGTACATTGTGTGTGTTTGTATGTGTGTGTGTGTGTGTGTGTGTGTGTGTGTGTGTGTGTGTGTGTGTGTGTGTGTGTGTGTGTACATGTGTCTGCTCCTCGTAGATGAAAATAATGATGGAAACAATGTACATTCTGAAGATAAAATTGATGAAAAGTGGTTATTGAAAGTTGATGTGGCAGGGGATTGGGTTAGTAATAAGATCGTTGATATGATAGTGAATTGTATTAAAAAAAAATATCTACACTGACTTTTACATTAATAGCTGACAAAAAACAACAACAAAACAATTTAATGACAAATGCACAAAAAGTACAGCTTTCATTTTGCAGATTTTCAGTAAAAGTCATGACTATGTTTGATTAGAGATGTAGAATGTTATGATTTTGAATTTTGCTAGTAATGAAAACTGCCATGAAAAAGGAAGACATGTAGTGCTGTACATGCCCAGCTAACCAGCCAGCAGCAGGGCGGCCCTGAGACAAGTCCTCTCACAGTAGGAGTCCAGAGTTAATTAATAAGGGTCAGGTCCCTCTTTGTTTGTTTGTTCGTCCGTCAACGGTGACCTCCAAAACAGCAGAGGAGGCAGATGCTGTTTCGGATATTGGGCCTCTGTGCTTACTTGCTTACTTACTTACTAGTACAATATTTGCTAACAATGGATGTTTTGTTTTGCTTTGTTTGGTTTGTCTTCTGCGGGCCCTGTACTACGCTGTGCTGTGCTGTATCCACGCACTGATGTCCTCCAACACGCGGGGTGTTGCACGATGAACACCGGCCATGCATTGTTGTGTGCGTGGATGGACGGACCCTGACGACAGCTGGTGGGTCTGGTGGTGGCCTGTGTCCTTCTGCACGCCTTTCTGGAGGAGGAAGACGCCTGTAAGTCACTCCTGCCATTTCCTGCCCTGCCCTGCCCTGCCCTGCCCTGCCTCACAGGCCATTACATGCTGAACACAGGGGACTTTCTGTCCAACATGGCTGCCCTCAGCCCATATTTTCCGTTTTTTTTTTAATTAGTTGCAATGCTGCTTTTTTTTTTTTTTTTTTTTTGGCCAATAAGGTTGTCTACATCTATCATATTTTTTCTACATGCTACTGGCTAGTTCCTTGATGTGCAGCATTCTGGTGAGACCTTTGGCTGTATGACTTGCCTTTTGAGTCCTTAGCCTACATGACTTGCCCTTTGAGTCCTTTGGCTGTACGACTTGCCCTTTGAGTCCTTAGCCTACATGACTTGCCCTTTGAGTCCTTAGCCAACATGACTCGCCCATTGAGTCCTTAGCCTACATGACTTGCCCATTGAGTCCTTAGTCTACATGACTTGCCCTTTGAGCCCTTAGACATCTGGTGAGAGTGTGTTGCCCTGCACTGGCTGCTGTAGCTGTCAGTCTTGGATCTCTGGTGCCCAACTGCTTCACCATCTGTTCTTGGTGAACATTGGGCTTGTGGTTGACCAGTAGACCTGCAGTTAGTTCTTTGCCAGTCACTGACTTTGACCACAGAACTAAGGTACATACATGTATATATAAATATACATGGTTGTACGCTGTGTGGAGAGGTCAGTGTTCTGCTGCCAGCCTTAATTAACCCTCTTAGTTCCAAACCAGGATTTGCCCAGGATTAAATATTCCCCCCTTCCCCCCTTCTTCCTGAATCCTGACCCAGGATTTGCCAGGATTTACACACAGTAGCTTTTCATCACGCAGTGACTTTCACTGATCGCTACCACATGCGGAAGCTCTTATCAGGCAAGAGGCACAGAGCCTGCTGTGAGAGTCTGGAAGTAAATATAGCTGCTGGTATGTACTTAGAAAGAGGAAAAGGCAAGCGAGCATGTGTGCCTGACCTGATTTTGTGATGCTATGCAAAATCTAGGGGCAGTTTGTGTTCAGAGAATTCGAATGAAAGAGGGTTAAGTTTCACTGACCAGGTCCCCCCTGGAGTCATTCAGGATTGTCCTCCTCCCTTCTGACTTGACCGGCCAATCAATCGATCGATGCAGAGCCCCCAAAAGACAGAGCCCCCAAAAGAGGTGGTGTGCTTTTGCAGACGATTTCTACAGTAACCCCCACACCAACCCAGCTGACTTTGGGGAGCTGCGTTCCTCGTCCTACGTGCAGTTGGAGGCCATTGGCCAGACCCCTGATGGCACTGCCCCCTGCAGCAGTAGTGGCGTCAGTGGCGGCTGGCCCGACTTCAGGTCTTTGCACGCATTGGTGTTGATGCTGCTGCCGCCGCTGTGTGGATTGTTACTGCTGCTGCTGATGCCTGTTTCTTTTCTTCCTTCCTTCCTTCCTTACTTCATTGCTAACAGAGGCTGTTCTCGTCCTCCTTGCCCGTGGCCTGTTCTGTGTGCATGTGTGTGTGATGTGTGTGTGTGTGGTGGTGTGTGTGTGAGTGTGTGTGTGGTGTGTGTGTGTGTGTGTGTGGGACATGTGGTGTGTGTGTGTGTGTGGACATGTGTGTGTGTGTGTGTGTGTGTGTGTGTGCGTGTGTTGGCCCGCCCTTTCCCCGGTGTGCTGCTGGCTGCATGTGGTCTGATTGTCCAGGACTTGCCTGTGGTCTTGCTGGCTGCCTCCCTCTGCCTGCTGCATCTGTCATAATCTGTCAGTCGACTGCCTCGTGCCACCTGGACCAGTGCTCGTGTTTCACTGTGCACACTTTTCTTTGTCTGGATACCTTTGTGTTGGGTGTGTGTGTGTGTCTGTGTGTGTGTGTGTCTGTGTGTGTGTGTGTGTGTGTGTCATTGTGTATGTGAGCATGACTTTTTCTGGCATGGAGGACAGTCCTGTTTCTCAGATCTATGTGCGCACCTTGTTTCTGTTTTCTGCTCGCTGTGAGTGACGCTGGGAGAACTCCGACTGGAATGGCTGTTGATGGATCACTTTTTACCTGTACATAGCTCAGCCCCAAGCTAAACAATAGCTAATCACTGCTGGCAAAAATATACACATACATACACATGATACAGGTAGTGTTTCTGGCAAAGACTAAATCAGCTTTTTTGCTTTTCAGGATTTCCTTTCGTTTTGTTTTCTGTTGTTGTTTTTAAATGGCAATGTAAATCTGAACAACAAGGGTTTGGGGAGGTTTTTGGGGTGCTCATTTCTTTGATTTGAATTTTTGTTTTTTTTGGGGGGGGGGGGGTAGATAGTTTAGTTTTTGTTTTATTTTATTTTATTTTATTTTCTCAGAAGGTTTGAGAAAGGGGAAGGGTGCACATCTTAAAAGTCAACAAATTGAATATCTAGCTTAAGTTTGTTTTTGTTTCTTTTAAGACTACAAAAAAAGCCCACTGTTACTCAAGTTTGCATAGATGTCATAGACGTTTTTGCATTGGATTTGAACAGGTTGTTTGATTTTTTTCATCAACTGCTTGCACTGAAGATTTGCACAGCACTACATTGCGAAGGTGTTTTTTTTTAAGATATGTATATATTGCATGGTGACATTTTTTTCTTCATCCACATTTTGGATGTTCTGATGATAATGTATACTGCACCCTGAAATTTCTTTTTCTTCAGCATTCCTTCAAGCATTCTCCTGTTGTTTTGTGGGTGTTGATCTCCCTTGCATTGAAACGGTTGTTGTACAGTGTATTGTATCATGCTGTATAGCATATGATGTATAAGGATCTATTTATCCTGGTGTATATATATATATATATAATGTATCGTACTATGACATATCATATTGTATTATGATATAGGCCTATTGTATTGAATTATGATGAACTGTATTATGATGTTTTGTGCACCATTAGCAGTGCCAGTAGATTTCTGTACATGGAGTGGAGACTACACTCACTACCCAGGTAGGGGCAAAGTGCAAACAAGGAAAGAAAAAAAAAAAAAGGCTGGCGCTGCTCTTGTGGCGACGCCCACTCCTCAGGGAGAGCAGCCCAAATTTCACACAGAAAAATCTGCCATGACTTAGGGTGGTATACAATAAATGTGCAGCGTCAACCATTTTGGTTTGTGTTTCTGTCCACTCTATCCCATAGGACAGTGGTGGCCTTGATCACTTCACCGAGTTTAGCCAGGGACAACTTTTTTGTTGTGCTTGCTGGCTGTCACTGTCAGCTCTTTCTCATGTACTACAGTTTGGTTTTCTTCTGGCGGGGCCAGAGGTTCTAAGTTCACCAGTGGTAAGACTTTGCATACAAGATCGCGTTTACCCACCTCTGTGTCTATATATGGTATTCCTATAATTCCCATAACCGGCTTCTTTACCGGCCAGCATATTTAGGGCAGCACCCATCTCCTCTCCCTCGCTGCTTTACCTTCCCTGTCCCTAAAGAGGGCAGGGACCCATTGACAGCTGATGATGACTGGGGCCAAGGCACATATATGGTCACCAGCCTCAACGCTGCTTAACCTTAACTTGAGGAAAGCGAGAGCTCTGACTGACCACTGAGCTGTCTCGTCCCCTCATATATATCACTAGAAAACTTCACTAGCATTTATGTGGTCACTGGCTATTCCATCAGACATAAGGAAAGGTTTAAAGATGAGAGAAAGACGATGGGAGGGAGGGGAGATGTCAGTTCCACAGCATTATGACTTGAAGCGACAGTGCACAGATCAACGTACCTCAGAGTGTAAGCAGGCCTCCATAGCATGACTGCAGTTCCATTGGCTTGGCTGGTGATCCCCCCCCCTACCCCCTGTTCTGTGCATATGGGGGATGACCCCTGCTCCGTGCTGTGTCCTGCTGTTTTCTCTGCTTAGTCCTCTCTCTGTCTCTGCTGTCTGTCTGTCTGTCTGTTGCTGTCTGTCTGTCTGTCTGTCTGGTCTGTCTGTCTGTCTGTCTGTCTGTCTGTCTGTCTCTCTCTCTCTCTCTCTTCTCTCTCTCTCTCTTCTCTCTCCTTGGTTTTTTTTTTTTTTTGTCTTGCTGAGTCTCTCTTTCACCATTAGAATCAATACTTGTTTGTTGTGTTCATGTGTCAGTCATCACTACCAACGATGCCTGTTTATTGTGGTTGTTGTTGTGTTGTTGCATAAATCATCACTACCAACAATACCAGTTTATTGTGGTTGGCGTGTAAGGCATAACTACCAATGATACCTGTTTGTTGTGGTTCTTGTGTTGTTGCGTAAATCATCACTACCAACAATACCAGTTTATTGTGGTTGGTGTGTAAGGCATAACTACCAATGATACCTGTTTGTTGTGGTTCTTGTGTTGTTGCATAAATCATCACTACCAACAATACCTGTTTATTGTGGTTGGTGTGTAAGGCATAACTACCAACAATACCTGTTTATTGTGGTGGTTGTTGTTGTGTTGCCATGTCAATCCACGTTTCCCAACCTAACAGACCGTTGGTGGTTTGTCGTTCACAGCCAGCCCCGCCAATGACGAACTGGAGTTTGTCAAAATCCGCAGTCGCTCCGCCGCCTCTGCCAACATCCGGCGCGCCCCCACCAACCCCACCACCACCACCACCACCAGCTTCGACAACCTGGCCTTCAACAGCGACACGTACGAGGACGGCGACAGTTTACGCCGAGCGTACCGTCTCCCCGCGCCCGGCGGTCCCCGGCCCTACGAACAGCCGCCCAGCTACGACACCACCATGAGGAACACCACCGGCGGTGGCAGCACAGAGGCAGAGACCCGGGCAGCCAACCTGTACTACGCCTCGGATCGACAGAGCGTGCGCAGCAAAGCCAGCACCCGATCCAAACGCTCCACCGCTGCTGGCCCCTCCGCCTATCACAGGGGAGGCAACCAGGCCTCCAGCCGCAGCCGACGCAGCACGCGGTCTCGTGGTCGGGATCAGGGCTCGGGGCCTCAGGACTTGCCCTGGGTTCAGATCACACCCTCCACCTCTGGCAGTGTCATGGATGGCCCTTCCAGGCACTATTCCTGAGCTGGAGTGTGTGGACACTATACATGGGTGGGATTGCAGACAGTGTTGTTACTGAGCAGGAGTGTGTGGACACTACACCTGTATGGGATTGCAGACAGTGCTGCTGAGCAGGAGTGTGTGGACACTACACCTGTGTAGGATTGCAGACACTATTCCTGAGGAGGAGTGTGTAAACACTACACATGTGTGGGATTGCAGACAGTGCTGCTGAGGTCTGTGTGTACATGTGATGGACATTGCAGACACTATTGCTGAGGTCTGTGTGTACATGTGATGGACATTGCAGACATTGCTGAGGTGTGTGTGTGTGTGTGTGTGTGTGTGTGTGTGTGTGGTGTGTGTGTGTGTGTGTGTGTGTGTGATGGGACATTGCAGACACTATTGCTGTTGTGTGTATATATATATGTGTGATGGACATTGCAGACACTATAGCTGAGGTCTGTATGTATGTGTATGTGTGATGGACATTGCAGACACTATTGCTGTTGTGTGTGTGATGGACATTGCAGACACTATAGCTGAGGTCTGTATGTATGTGTATGTGTGATGGACATTGCAGACACTATTGCTGTTGTGTGTGTGAATGACATTGCAGACACTATTGCTGTTGTGTGTGTGTGAAAGACATTGCAGACACTATTGCTGAGGTCTGTGTGTGTGTGATGGACATTACA
>CM060344.1:10607263-10614763 GCA_030674155.1 Stramonita haemastoma
ACTTCAATAAGTAAGAGTGGATGTGTTTGTGTGTGTGTGTGTGTGTGTGTGTGTGTGTGTGTGTGTGTGTGTGTGTGTGTGTGTGTGTAATAAGTGTGCAGCTGATATAATTAGTGAATAAGTGAGAGTGAATGTGTATTTGTGTATTTGTGTGTGTATTTGTGTGTGTGTGTGTGTGTGTGTGTGTGTGTGTGTGTGTGTGTGTGTGTGTATGTGTGTGTGTGTGTGTGTGTGTATGTGTGTGTGTGTGTGTGTGTGTGTGTGTGTGTGTGTGTGTAGCTAATATAATGATGATTGAATAAGTGAGAATGAATGTGTGTGTGTGTGTGTGTGTGTGTGTGTGTGTGTGTGTGTGTGTGTGTGTGTGTGTGTGTGAGTTTGTGGCTAATATAATGTGTGAATAAGTGAAAGTGAATATGTGTGTGAGAGAGTGCGCACACATGCGAATAATTCAATTCTGTGTGTGTGAGAGAGAGAGGGTGAGTGAGTGAGAGAGAGAGACAGAGTGATATTGAATATAGTAGATTAAACAAAAAATGAAATGACTTGGCAGGTCATGAGGCTGATGCTGGTGCAGAATTGCTACAGCGCACTGCCAGAGCGGTCCGCGAGGCTTACGGAGATGTGGATCCTGAGATCAAGGAGGCTCTGGACCGAGGAGAGACCCCTGTCATTGACATCTCTGTCAGTTTTGATGGCACCTGGCAGAAAAGAGGATTCACCTCCTTGTATGGCGTGGGGGTGTGCATTGATGTGCTGACTGGGCTCGTCATTGACTATGATGTGCGCTCAAAATACTGCCAAGCCTGCAAATTGAAGGAGGCCAGTGGTCTGCCTGCTGAGGACCTAGCTGCCTGGAAAGTGGACCATGCTGCTGACTGCTGCATCAACCACACCAAGTCCAGCAAGGCAATGGAGCAGGAGTCAGCAAAGGTGTTGTGGGGGCGTTCGCTGCAGAAATTCAGTTTTCGTTATGTAGAAATGCTGAGTGATGGCGACTCTTCTGCCTACAAAGCAGTGTGCGATGCCAGGCCCTATGGTGATGTGGAGGTCAGCAAGCTGGACTGTGTGAACCACGCACACAAGAGAATGGGCACCGCCTTGAGGAAGCTGGCCAAGGAGCAGCGGCTAGGGGGACGTGGTGTGGGGAGACTGACCGACAGCAAATGTCAGAGCCTGCAGAACTTCTACAGAGGAGCCATCCTGGACAACATCCCCAATGTGGACAAGATGAGATGTGCTGTGTGGGCCAGTCTGTACCACTCCATGTCCACTGATGCAGAGCCACATCATCGCCAGTGTCCTCGGGGTGAGGACAGTCGGTGCTGGTACCAGCAAGCCCTGGCCAGAGGGGAAGAGCCCGGCAGCCATAGCGACCACCCCTCACATACCTTCCTTTCCCTGGAGGTGGCCCACCAAATGATTCCCATCTACAGGAGGATGTCAGAGGAGACCCTGCTAAGGAGAATGGCCCATGGAGGCACTCAAAACACCAATGAGTGCCTGAATGCCATGATCTGGGTTCGCTGCCCCAAGACATCCTTCATGGGAATACACCGACTCCAGGGAAGTGTAGCCAGGGCTGTGTGTTCATTCAATGAGGGTGCCACAGAAATGCTGTCAGTGATGAACAAAATGTACATAGATATTTCCAACATCACCATGGATCTGCTGACCAAAAAAGATCACAGAAGGATAAAGAAAGCAGATTCTGTTTCTTCTGCTGAGGCCCGACAACGGCGCAAACATTATGCCGAACAGCGTCGTGCTAACATTAGACAGGAGGAGGAGAGAGATGGAAATGTTTATGGTGCAGGAGACCACTAGTGGCATTATACTGTGGTTTGTGTGTAAATATGAGTGTACATATAAGACTAGGACAACAGAACAGGAGTGTATAGTACAAAAACACAAACTTCATCCTTCCGGTATTCCACCCAGTGCAAGTTGTAACTACCCCTGTATATATCTTGTGCCAGTTTGGAGTATTATTTATGTGTTTATATTCACCAAACCAGCTTGTGGACTACCCTAGGATATTGAATTCTACAAAAAACAACAATTGGGGTATGAACAGCATCTTGATTTGAGGTGAGGCATATGTTATGTTTTGTTTTGGCGTTTTCTCTGTTTTGTGTTTTCAAATTCTTGTGTCATGTTTAAACTCTTATATCTCTAAATGTGTTTATTTTCTAATCTTTAAACTATGCATGCAACTTAACATAATAGTATTCTATCTAGTGTCCAAGGGAAATCTTTCTGAACAGATTATTTTTGAAGTTTTGACCTAATAACTTTTGCCTTGTGTCATTTTTGCGGGCATATTTCTATATGGTATGATTAGAAATTTTCAAAAAAAAATATATATACATATATGTTTATTGCTCTTGGTCATCTAAAATAACTATAATAACATAATGATAATGTGAAAACAGAATTGTTTTATAACAATTATTTATGAAGTTATATGAGATTAAAAAAGTATGTGTTTGGCGGCCATTTTGGATTGTTACTATAGCAACGATGCGTGAAAGTACATAATTTAGGGTTTTTTTATGTTATGCAGTTGAAACACTTACTACCCATGGAGAAAGATTTCCATATAACCTTAAAACAAATTTTGATCAGTTTGAACCCCCATGTCCCACCTTAAAGTTCTTCAGTGTGAAAAGATTGGCGACTGGCTCACAGTTCTTGATCGTGAAAAGATTGATGATTGGCTCACAGTTCTTGATTGTGAAAATATAGTTGATTCTTTCTCTGGTCATTTGACTTTTTCCAAAGCCATTGAAAATGGTATACACTGTTATGATCAGTTTAATGGAATCAGGTTTTTGTTGTCAAAGATTTTCAACAGAAGTATCTTGAAAGTTATGATAGATGCGAAAAGATAAGAAAAAGAAACTGAGATCAACCAACCTATTTCACCACCTTCACCTATCCTGTTGCAAAATTCTGTAGTAAAAAAGCCACTCTGATAGAGAAACAAATACAGTTGCAGATAGGAAAAGAAAAAAAAAATAATGGGTGGTGCTGCTTTTATGGTGATGGCGCTCTCCCTGGGGAAAGCAACCTGCATTTCACGCAGAGAAATCTGCCATGACTTAAGGTGGTATAAAATGAAATCAAATGGAATGTACATTTTGGGGGCACCATAAAAAATTCTTTTTTGCAACCTTTTAAGATAAAAACCAACAAAAACTGGGAGATGGGGTGGGGTGGAACAGAAAGTAGAGGATGAAGAAAAGCAGTGTTTAAAGTGACAGAGGGTGTCACCCCACTGTGTCCCTCGTTGATTCGGGTGATAGATTTCTGCAGTGAGTCAGCAGCACAGCTTAGGTATTGCATATGGCGTTAATTTTGCCACTCTTTTCTTTCAAAAGAAAACATACACAACATGAGTTACAGTTACTTTACCATGGTCTGATTTGTTTTCAAAATGCTTGTAATGTTTCTGTTGTGTGTTTTCCTTGTCAAAGATGTCAGAGGAGACTGTCCTTAGAAGAGGTCATTCTGACACAGGTCATGTAATTGACAGACAGGACTGGACTCTGTTAGTGTGTGACTTGTGCTGTAGACATATTATTGACCCAGAACTTTCAGCTGCTAAAGTGTGAGGAGGTTCAGGTTATGGCCATACTGTTTGCTGCAGCCTTCTTCTGTCTCTGCATGCAGACTGAAGGGTAACTTCAGCTTCAGGCTGCTTGCTCTCCCCAGTTTTCTTGCTATAGATTTTTCCTGTTTGCAATTGCACTCATTTCCCTAACCATTGATTGCGTGTACAGTGTGTGAGGCCATTGATTGTGTGTGAGACCATTGATTGTGTGTAAGCCATTGATTGTATGTGTACAGTGTGTGAGGCCATTGATCAATGATTGTTGTTGTGTGGTGTGAGGCCATTGATCAATGATTGTGTGTACAGTGCATGAGGCCATTGATCAATGATTGTGTGCGGTGTGTGAAACCTGGCAAAGCATGTTGGAATGCCAGTGGATTTATGCCTTAATGTGAAAATTGTAGTTTGAAACTGCCACACATAAGTATATGTGTGTGTGTGCATGTGTATGCGTGTTTTGTGTGTGAAGCAATATATGTAGCGTGAAGAAGGGTGTGTTTCAGCTGTTTTATGCACATTAAATTTTGATCATGTGCAAATTTAATTATGTGAACGAGTGAATCTCCGATCCGTATCTGTGGTTGTTGGTTTACTCAAGACTGCAGTGTGATGTGACAGCCAGGGTTTGTTTTCTTACAAGCTGTTGTGTTACAAATTGTTGTGTTCCAAGAGCATGTTGTACAAGTTTTGTAATAGCGCGAGCAGGTGTGCTGTGGATATTGTCTTGACATAGTTTCATGACAACAAATATTGTGACCTATTGCCTGTTGGTTATTTTCTCATGCTTTTAATAAACAGTTATCGTTTTTTAACCGTTCCTCTGGTTTCAATTATGTCTTAGAATTTGTAATGTGCGTATTTTTGGGGTTTTTTGTTTGTTTTTTGTTATTCAAAAGCTGTGTTAGGTGTGTGAATGTGTGTATTTACCCTGTTTACAAACTTAGTGTGCATGACAATCAATGTGTGAGCCTCTGTGCATATATTTTCAACCAGGTTCGAATCTCGTTCAAGAGGATTTTTCCTCCAGAGTTAACATCAGTGCCAACTCCTCTTCCCCCCCACAAATCTTTTGAATGGGACTATAAACCAAGGTCCCATGTGCGAACGTACACAGAACATCTTGCACAACGTTAAAACCTGCACCGCTTTTCAGAAGAGTAAGCCCTTGTGTGCCGAAGGGAATGAATGACAAACTTTACAAAACTGCATACACACAGGACTGGATTTAAAAGCATATGAGTGCTTATTCCATTATATCTGACATAAAAGAATGAAGAGAAATAAAGAAAAAGAACAAGCCAGTGCCTGTTCTGAAGGCTGTGGGTTCCAGTCCTTCTAGAGAGAGGTGTGCAAGGTTGAGGCAGCTCTTCTGCACTGCTGCATCTGCTGTAGATAGAGGGCTCTGTGAAAAGAGCAGGAGTGTGGTACACTATCTGTTCTATCATTGAATCAATACTACACACACATAATGCACTATCTGTTCTATCAATGAATCAATACTACACACACATAATGCACTATCTGTTCTATCATTGAATCAATACTACACACACATAATGCACTATCTGTTCTATCACTGAATCAATACTACACACACATAATGCACTATCTGTTCTATCAATGAATCAATACTACACACACATAATGCACTATCTGTTCTATCAATGAATCAATACTACACACACATAATGCACTATCGGTTCTATCAATGAATCAATACTATACACACACAATGCACTATCTGTTCTATCATTGAATCAATACTATACACACACAATGCACTATCTGTTCTATCATTGAATCAATACTACACACACAATGCACTATCTGTTCTATCAATGAATCAATACTATACACACACAAACACTATCTGTTCTATCAATTGAATCAATACTATACACACACAATGCACTATCTGTTCTATCAATTGAATCAATACTATACACACACAATGCACTATCTGTTCTATCAATGAATCAATAGTACACACACATAATGCACTATCTGTTCTATCAATGAATCATAGTACACACACATAATGCACTATCTGTTCTATCAATGAATCAATAGTACACACACATAATGCACTATCTGTTCTGTCATTGAATCAATACTACACATTAAAAGTGCACTAACTGTTCTATCATTGAATCAATACAACACACAAAGTGCACTATCTGTTCTATCATTGAATCAATACTACACACACAGTGCACTATCTGTTCTGTCATTGAATCAATACTACACACATAATGCACTATCTGTTCTGTCATTGAATCAATACTACACACACAGTGCACTATCTGTTCTGTCATTGAATCAATACTACACACACAAAGTATTTTGTATTTTGTACCACTTTATGTCACAGCAGATTTCTCTGCGGGAAATTCGGGCTGCTATCCCCGGGGAGAGCACGTCGCCACAAGTGCAGCGCCTAGCCTTTTTTTTTTTTTTTTTCCTGCATGCAACTGTAATTGTTTCCCTATCAGAGTGGCTTTTTTCTACAGAATTTTGCCAGGGTCAGCCCCCTTGTTGCCGTGGGTTCTTTTACGTGTGCTAAATAGTGATGTGTAACGACCTTGGTTTATCCTCTCATCTGAAAGACTTGTTCCCAGACCACCACTCAGGGTCTAATGGATGGGGGAAAAGTTTGGGCCCAAACGGGGTACGAACCACCGCACACTCCGACCCGGACTTTTTGCTTTCTAGGCAAGGCGTGTCACCACCTAGACCACCGATCCATCGATCCAAAGTGAATTATCTGTTCTATAATTGAATCAATACTACACACACACAGTGCGCTATCTGTTCTATGATTGAGTCAATACTACACACACACATCAGTGCGCTATCTGTTCTATAATTGAATTAATACTACACACACACAGTGCAATAACTTCTATCATTAAATAATACTACACACACACATACACACACACGCACGCACGCACGCACGCAGCGCACACACAAAGTCACTATCTGTTCTGTCATTGAATCAATACTGACACACACAATGAACTATCTGTTTTATTCGCCAAATCAATAATTGATACTACACACACATACATAGTGCACCCTCTTCACTATCATTGAGACAATACCACACACACACACACACATGAAACAGTCACTATCTGTTCTATCATTGAATCTCTACACACACACACACACACACACACACACACAACACACACACCAACACACACACACACACACACACACAAACACAAACGCAAAATATGACTGTATTAGAGCTTTTTATTGCATAAATATTACTATAAAAACATACAACATTGAATGTTTCTTCAGCATGAATTAAATCATTAAAACAGGTTGATGTATTTTTTTTTATTTTCTCAAATGAAAAGGGCTTGTGCCTCCCTAAAACGGAAGGAAGTGTCCAGAAAGTGACCACATCATCATCAACATGATGATGATGATGGTGATGATGATGATTATGAGAGGAGGAGACGGAGGATAAACTATGTGAAATTGTGCCTCAATTGTACACTGACGTGTATGTACACTTTATTGTTATACTGACTGTGTATGTACTTAATGTCATACTGACTGGTGTAATGTACTTTAAATGTCATACTGACTGGTGTATGTACTTTAATGTCATACTGACTGGTGTATGTACTTTAATGTCATACTGACTGGTGTATGTAACTTTGATGTCATACTGACTGGTGTATGTACTTAATGTCATACTGACTGGTGTATGTACTTTAATGTTATATGACTGGTGTTGCATTCATTGCCATATGACTGGTGTATTTACTTAATGTCATACTGAACTGGTGTAAAATACTCAATCCATACTGACTGTGTATTTGCGCAGTGCTATACTGACTGTGTATTTGCGCATGCTATACTGA
>CM060344.1:10624763-10629763 GCA_030674155.1 Stramonita haemastoma
GAGAGAGAGAGAGAGAGAGAGAGAGAGAGAGAGAGAGAGAGAGAGAGAGAGAGAGAGAGAGAGAGAGAGAGAGAGAGAGAGAGAGAGAGAGAGAGAGAGAGAGTCAAGTCAAATCAAGTCAAGTCAAGTCAAGTCAAGTCAAATTCTTTTATTTCGAGGATAATGAATAGGCACTCATGTGTTTTTTACATCCAGTCCCCGCCCTTATCAGGGATAATATCAAGATAAAAAACCCTGTATCTAAACAAAAACAATGATAAATCAAATGCCAAATACTAGAGACAACAGCTAATAGCAAATAGCAGGCAAGAAATAAGGACACAAAAAAACCTATAATGAAATAACAAAACCGTTCACACTCAGAGAAGTAAAATACGAAATCAACAATAAATGATGATCATTATATAAAAAGACCCCAATAAGTAAGTATCAAACAGGAAAACATGATGAATTAAGCAGCAACTGAGAACATCATTCCACCACCATCTATCAACCTAAGAAGACATATAAATCATAACATTTTGGTAAAAGGGAGGACGAAATTTAACTAATAATCCTCATTATGGGGGAAAACAAGTACTAACAATAGCAAATTACATAAAACATATATCCCAGATTTTTTTTTATAAAAAGGATAACATTTTTCTTTTAAAATTGCATAATGCTTCTCACCACACACACACACACACACACACACACACACACACACACACACACACACACACACACACACACACACACACACACACACACACACACACACACAACTTACATATATAGAGAGAAAAACTTAGAACAGAAGGCAAAACGGGTCGAGAGGAGAGAGAGAGAGAGAGAGAGGAGAGAGAGAGAGAGAGAGAGGAGAGAGAGAGAGGAGAGAGAGAGAGAGAGAGAGAGAGAGAGAGAGAGAGAGAGAGAGAGAGAACACTGAACACTGAACACTGAACACTGAAAGTTTTATTGTACATCGGCCTTAGACCACTATACAAAACATGTTCGAGGCAGGAGGAAGGTAAACATCATCGCGGAAAACATTTCCAGCTATTCTACAATTCCAATTTTCGATGTAAATGTTGAAAATGATGGCGCTGGTGCTGTAACTGTTGAAGATGATAGTGATGTAAATGCTGAAGATGATGGTGCTGGTGATATAAATGTTGAAGATGATGGTGGTGTAAATGTTGAAGATGATGGTGATGTAAATGCTGAAGATGAAGGTGATGTAAATGTTGAAGATGAGGGTGATGTAAATGTCGAAGATGTTGGTGATGTAAATACTGAAAATGATGGTGATGGTGATGTAAATGCTGAAGATGATGGTGATGGTGATTTAAATGCTGAAGATGATGTTGATGGTGATGTAAATGCTGAGGATGATGGTGATGTAAATGCTGAGGATGATGTTGATGTAAATGCTGAGGATGATGTTGATGGTGATGTAAATGCTGAATAGATGGTGATGGTGATGTAAATGCTGAAGATGATGGTGATGTAAATGCTGAAGATGATGTTGACGGTGATGTAATTGCTGAAGATTATGGTGATGGTGATGTAATTGTGGAAGGTGATGATTATGAATGATGATATAGATGATAGAACCAATGAAGGAAGTGCTGATGGTTATAGTGATGTGAATACTAATAATGATGATAGTATGATGATGTGATCTCTAATGGTGATGATGGTTATGATGATGTGGTTACTAAAGGTGATGAGGTAACGATGGTGTAGGTGTTGAAAGTGATAGTGGTAACGGTGACTATGATGAAGAAGTTAAAGATGACGATGGAAACAGTGATGAAGAAGACGAGGATGATGATCGTGACTATTATGTAGACACTGAAGATGATGATGATGATGATCGAGAGAGAGAGAGAGAGAGAGAGAGAGAGAGAGAGAGAGAGAGAGAGAGAGAGAGAGAGGAGAGAGAGAGAGAGAGAGAGAGAGAGAGAGAGAGAGAGAGAGAAGAGAGAAGAGAGAGAGAGAGAGAGAGAGAGAGAGAGAAACAGACAGACGCAGACAGACAGACAGACAGAGACAGACAGACACAGACACAGAGACACAGAGAGAGAGAATTATATAGTGTAGGCACATAGTTTGGGACATAAATTATATAGTATAATGCCTTCATAAATCTTATAAACATAGTCACAAAAAGGTACATAAATAACCATATCATAATTACTATGGACATAGTTATTCTGCATATACCAAAGGAGAGAGAGAGAGAGAGAGAGAGAGAGAGAGAGAGAGAGGAGAGAGAGAGAGAGAGAGAGAGGAGAGAGAGAGAGGAGAGAGAGAGAGAGAGAGAGAGAGAGAGAGAGATCTAACCAATTCATGCTCCGTTCCCCATCTCCTGTGACACTTAAACACCCCCACCCCCCACCCTTATGACTCCGCCCTCCCCTCCCCCTCCACCCCCCAAAAAAAAAAGAAGAAGAGAGAAACAAACCCTATCCTCCATCAACCAACCGACCAACCATGCAAGCAGGCAGGCAATAACTGGAACAACACTGGTAGATCTAGACGTGACCCTATAAGAAGAAGAAGAAAAAAAAGAAAAGAAAAGAAAAGACCGCCAGTGACATCAGCATGACGTCAGTCAGTGAAAGCGACGTCACAAAGGCCAGCCTCAGGACCGCACCATACAGGACACACTGCTGAGCGAGCCGTAGCCCGGCGCCATGCGGACCCACTTGTGGCTGTGGCGAGTGTTCCTGATGAAGAGGTAGCGAGCCTCCGCGGAGTGGCGGCACGTGGCGTTGTTCACCTGTCACAGGGCGGCATGCAGAGCAGACTGAGACCCTAGGGCAGCACAACAACACAACAATAACAACAACAACAACAACAACAGTAATAACACAACACAGATAGAGAAACACGACATAGATACAGAACCACAGCAACAACACCACCACCAACAACAACTACAACAGAAACAGGAGCAGAAGAGCAAAGCAACAGCACACAACACAACTAGCAGGACACAGCAAAGCAGCATGACTCAACTCGAGGCAGTACACCCCATCCCATCCCATCCCAGCCCAGCCCAGCCCAGCACGGTACAGTACAGTACAATACTCCATTCCACTCAGATGCAGAGGGAGACAAACAGACAGCCAAGCAGACAGAGAAACAGACAGAGAAGCAGACAAACAGACAAACAGACAAGCAGACAGACAAACAGACATGCAGACAAACAGGTAAACAGACAAACAGAAAGACAGACAAGCAGACAGACAAACAGACAGACAAATCTTAGATTTAGATTTTTACATGTTACACCATTTTAAGTCACGGCAGATTTCTCTGTGTGAAATTCGGGCTGCTCTCCTCGAGAAGAGCTCGTGACCACAAGAGCAGCGCCACCCAATTTTTATATTTTCCTGTCTGCAACTGTAATTGTTTCCCTATCAGAGTAGCGTTTTTTTCTACAGAATTTAGCCAGGGATAACCCTCTTGTTGCCATTGGTTCTTTTATGTGCCCGAAATAATTTTGAGTAACATTCGGGACTTTAATTTATCGTCTCATCCAAAAGTCAAGCATCCAGACCACCATTCATGGTCTAATGGATGGGGGGAAAGTTTTGGGCCCAAACAGGGTTCGAGCCATCGCACACTTCCGACCCGGACTTCTGGCTTTCTGGACAGGCGTGTTACCTCTAGACCACCCATCCCCCGAATGACTACAAAAGAAACAATAGCATGATCGACAAAATGGAAAGAAGGAGAAAAAAACAATCCTTTGCAACCCTTCCAACCCCAAACAACAAGTGGGGACTAACAAAGACTCCATAAAAGCTCTGGTGACTTTTCCTCCCCCTCCCCCCTTCCCTTCCGTTCTATGACAAGTGGGGACTGACAAAGACTCCGTAAAAGCCCTGGTACGTTACTTCCCCCCTCCCTCTCCCTCCCTCCCCATCCATCCTATGATAAGTGGGGACTAACAAAGACTCCGTAAAAGCCCTGGTGACGTTACGTCCCTCCCCCTCCCCTCCCCATCCATCCTATGACAAGTGGGGACTGACAAAGACTCCGTAAAAGCCCTGGTGACGTTACTTCCCCCCTCCCCTCCCTTTCCATTTATGACAAGTGGGGACTGACAAAGACTCCGTAAAAGCCCTGGTGACGTTTCTTCCCCCCTCCCCTCCCCATCCATCCTATGACAAGTGGGGACTGACAAAGACTCCGTAAAAGCCCTGGGGACGTTACTTCCCCCCTCCCTCTCCCTCCCTCCCCTTCCATCCTATGACAAGTGGGGACTGACAAAGACTCCGTAAAAGGCCTGGGGACGTTATTTCCCCCTCCCCTTCCATTCTATGACAAGTGGGGACTGACAAAGACTCCATAAAAGCCCTGGGGACGTTACTTGCCCCCTCCCTCTCCCTCCCTCCCCTTCCATTCTATGACAAGTGGGGACTAACAAAGACTCCGTAAAAGCCCTGGTGACGTTTCTCCACGTGTGTCAGCAGGTGTTTGCACAGTCGGGTCAGCTCCTGTCGTCCTTTCGTCTCCTGGCATTTCTTGTCTCCCACCTCCATCCCCGGGTAGTACCCGTAAGCCAGCCTCAGTCCATCCACCCTGGAAACAACACCATCCACCCGGGTTACACGATCCACTCTGGTGACACAACCCACCTTGGTTATTTATTCCAACCTGAGTACACAATCTACCCTGATGATACAACCCACCCTGATAACACAATCCACGCTGATGACACAATCCACCCTGATGATACCCCGCGACGACCATCCCACGCTGACACAATCCACCCTGATGATACCCTGATGACACATCCCATCCTGATGACACACTCCACCCTGATGACACGACCCGCACTGATGACACCCTGATGACACCCTGATGACACAACCCACCCTGATGATGGAATCCACCCTGATGACCTGATGACACAACCATCCCTGATGACACAACCCTCCCTGATGACACAACCCACCCTGATGACACATACCACCCCGATCATACATTTCACCCTGATG
>CM060344.1:10637263-10639763 GCA_030674155.1 Stramonita haemastoma
ACAGTTAAGTGTTAACATTAAATAAAACTAAGTGATGGTCTTAAGGAAAGGGGAATATCTGTCTAAACAGGAACAATGGTATCACAATGGTATTAGGTTAGAAGTTGTAAATCAATATTGCTATTAAGGGTTCAGTTTTACTACAAAGGTTAGCTGTAAATTAGGTACAGAGCATTTAGTTACAAAGGGAAGGAAGTCAGTGGTTCAGTTAAACAAAGTCTTTCACAGGTATAAAGAGATGAACGCTAGTACTTTCTTCAAGATTTTCGATACTAAGATTCAGCCAATTTTATTGTATTCATTAGAAATATGGGGCACACACAGACTAGAACATAATGAAAAAATTCACTTTATGGCATGTAAAAGATTTTTAGGAGTACCTGTAAGAAACACCAATAAGATGGTATATGGAGATTTAGGTAGATATCCACTTTATGTCAACTCATGTACAAGAACCATTAGATACTGGTTAAAACTATTGCAAAGGGATCAAAATAGAATACCATATAATGCTTACTGCATGCTGTTAGAGAGAGAGAGAGAGAGAGAGAGAGAGAGAGAGAGAGAGAGAGAGAGAGAGGAGAGAGAGAGAGAAGAGAGAGAGAGAGAGAGAGAGAGAGAGAGAGAGAGGAGAGAGAGAGAGAGAGAGAGAGAGAGAGAGAGAGAGAGACGCAAACGCAAAGCAAACGCAACGCAAACGCAATTTTATTAACGAGGGTAATAGATAAGTAACAAGACTTTTTTTCAAACCAGCCCTCAAGAAAAGAAAAATAATTCCAAGAAAAACAAAGCAATTGATACAAACGAACATACACAAACATGGATACCAATAATGCAAAAAAGAAGAGAGAGAGAGCAGAGAGAGAGAGGAGAGAGAGAGAGAGAGAGATGAGAGCAGAGACGAGAGAGAGAGAGAGTAGAGAGGTTCAGTCGTGGTGGTAGTGGTGAGGGGATGGGGGGGATGATGGTTCAATGGATGCAGGCTCAGCTTTCAGTGTCCCAATGTCGCAGATGCTGAGCACAGCCTGTTGCAACGAATGGTAACATGTGTCACCTGCAAGGGTCTCTTCTGTTGCCCCCTTTCTTTCTTTCTTTCTTTTTTCTTTCTTTTTTTCATTTTATGTCTGTCTTTTTTATTTTTACTTTCTTTCTTTCTTTCTTTCTTTCTGTCTGTCTGTCTGTCTGTCTGTCTGTCTGCTCTGTCTGTCTATCTTTCTTTTTTATCTTTCTTTTTTTTCTTTTTATTTCTGTCTTATTTTTTTTCCTTTTCTTTCTTTTTCTTTTTTGCCATTTCTTTTTTTCTCTTCACTTTCTTTTTCCTGTCTTTTTCCATTCTATTTTTTTCTTCGTTATATTTTCTTTCTTCCTTTATTTTCTTTCCGTCTATTTGTTTTTGTTTCCATTTTCTTTCTTTTTCTATTTTTCTTCTTTCTTCCATTTTTTCTTTGTTTATGTCTTTCTCATTTCTTACTTTCTTTCCTTTCTCTTTTCCTTCCTTCCTTCCTTCCTTCCTTCCTTCCTTCCTTCCTTTCCTGCTTTCTTTCTCTCTGCTTTTTTTTTCTTTAGTTTTTCTTTCTTTCCTTTTTCTTTTTTGGTTTTACTCTTTTCTTCTGTCATTTATTAATATCAATTTAACTTTTTCATGACACTGATACCAATTTGGTACCATGTTTTCTGTGAATAGGTTGCTTGGTTGTTGCACAGTGGTTAGCACCTTGGGTTACGGACTGGAAGGTTGCGGGTTCAATTCTTGTTACAGTCAGGGATTTTGTGGACTCTGGCAGGTTCCTACCCATAATGCGTGTGCTGTTGGCTCAGTAGGAAGACTGGGACTACACAGTTGAGCTTCATCGGCTTTATGGATGTAAATTTTACCTGACTAATACTGCAGGTTATATATCACTTGGGCCTGATTGACACTGGGATATATTATTATAGTAAGCATAGAGTACAACCCTGTCAAGTGGTCGCAGAGAATGTGCACTTCCATAGCAGTATCATTACGTGACCTTCATTATCATTGATCATAATGCAATAAAAAAACAAATTGCCTCTGATTTGATGGCCTCTGTTGCTCTGGCTTCATGGTGACCTCAGATTTGGTTTCCCCACACACATATGCCTGTGGTTAGTTTGTGTCAGAGCCATTCGGGTTGGAGGTTTCATTGGGATGGTCCTTGGAGGCATGTTGTGGTCATTGACACCTCAGGTAGGTGACTCACTTAGTCTGGCTTTGGGACTGGGCTAATACTGTCGTTAGTAGGGGGCTTAGTAGGTGGTGTCCTGCGTATGTTAACTCAGAACAGGCACCACTGAACACAACCAAAGTGACCCAGCAGCAGTGCAGTACCCCTCTGGTTGGTGGCTTCATGAAGGCCTGATATTGATGTGCTCTCTGTGGACTTCCGACCCTCAGGATGAGACATAACAAATCTTGGTATGGCTGTTAGGGAAATTGAAATAAGCCCAGTGCAAACAGCTGGATGAGGATGTCACAGAA
>CM060344.1:10644763-10662263 GCA_030674155.1 Stramonita haemastoma
ATACGGAAACAAATGCAGTTGCAGACAGGAAAATTGAAAAAAAATGGGTAGGCGCTGGACTTGTGGCGACGCGCTCTCCCCTCCCCAGGGAGAGCAGCCCGAATGTCACGCAGAGAAATTTGCTGTGACATAAAGTGGTATAAAGCAAAAAAAAAAAGAATAAAAATGAAAATAAAATAAAATTCCCCCAAACAGGAACCTTTGTCGTGGCTCATTATTTATTCAGTCTTTTATATCGAAGATAATGAAATAAGCACTCATGTGCTTTTTTACATCCAGTTCCCGTGTGTATGGAGTTTTTAAAATCTTGTCATCTGTTCCCACTGGCACACAATGGCCTGCTCTTACGAAAAAAGAAAAAGGATTTAACGTGTGCACAAGATGTTCCGCGTGCGTTTGCATAGGGGTCTCGGCTTATAGTCCAATCCGAAAGACTTTTGGGGAGAGTGGAGTCAGCACTGATGCTAACTCCAGGGGAAAATTTCCTTGGCCCAGGTCAAAGGCCTTCTCAGTCCTCCATGTCAGCCGACTGCCAAGGCCAGTCTGAACATGGTCTGTGTGAAATGGCGTGTTGGCATGGTCTTCGGTCACCACTTGCTCTTAGCGTCACATCTGCCACTGTCCTTTTCAGGGAGGAAAAGCCTCTGATGTTGGACTATACCTGCCTCTGTGTTAGAGTCATAATGCAAACTTCTCATCCAGTGTGTACTTTTGATCTGACATTGATTCCCAGGTGGGGTGAGTTTAATCAGAGTGCATTGGGTGTGACCACTAGGGTCTTAAACCAGAGATCGCCAACAGCAGCAGCAACTACAACAACAACAGCTACAGTAACAACAATAAGAGCAACAACAACAACAACAACAGACAGACAGACAGACACATAGACACACAGACAGGTACAGTCCCTCTGTACACTTTACACAGTCAACATTCTCTCACCTCAACACAGCAACAGACCCAGACAGGTGACAGCAGCCTCTGTTTATTTTGATAAACCACACAGCAGCACACATTACTTAAAATAATAGCTTTTGAATAAAGCATGTACCAGCACATAAAATAGCAACATTCACATACAGTATATAGCAGCACACATGACATAAACAACAACATTAATTTTGTATACAATATCATAATAGTACACCTGACATAAACAACAACATTCATATAAAGCACATAGCAGCACACCTGACATAAAACAACATTCCTATAAAGTACATAGCAGTACACCTGACATAAACAGAGCATTCATATGAAGCACATAGCAGCACAAATGGCATAAGATAACAACATTCACATAAATACATAGCAGTACACCTGCCATGGAATAACAGCAAAAGGATGGTTAACACCACAGCACTGACAGCTTGGAACTGTACAATACAAAGCTTTGTGGATAAAACAGCACACATTTCCTGTGTTATACATCGAATCTGCGTGAACCTCAAATACCATTTGTCAAACTGTATTCTTGTGTTTACAACAAAAAACAGGAACAATATTAATTGAAATACATGACAGAAAAAGTCTGGTTCTACCTTTGTAGGAAATATCAGTATTAATTGAAATACATGTACAGGCAAAATCTGATCCTACCTTTGTAGGAAAATCGTATAAATGAAATACATATACAGGCTACATTCGTAGAAATATCAGTATTACTGACATACATGTACAGGCAATATTATTCTACCTCTGTAGGAATATCAGTTCAAATGAATATATGCAACACTCTACATCTGTAGAAAAAAAAAACCTAACATTATCATTCTATCACGTAAGGAAGGACTTTCATGAACATGTTGAAATATGTGCAAACCAAGGTAGGCTATTTTATGCTTTTAAGTGGAAGGATTATGAAGATATCTTAAACCCTGTCTGTATTTTTGAAGTAAACAAGGGAAAGCAAACAATACGAAAGCATAAAAAAAAACTAGCCAACCAACTGACCAAAAAAGCATATCTGTAATGAAAGATCAGTTTTATCAAAATAACAAAAATACAAAATTCTTAGCTGAGCAACAGCAGTACATCAGGCTGACACTGTACGGACATTGCTGCACTGCTAATGTGGGGCTATACTAGTTCTTTGCACACACTGCTAATGTGGGGTATACTAGTTCTTTGCAACACTGTTAATTTGGGGCTATACTAGTTCTTTGCACACAATGCTAATGTGGGGTTATATAGTTCTTTGCACACACCTGATGCACTGCTAATGTGGGCTATACTAGTTCTTTGCACACACCTGATGCACTGCTAATGTGGGGTTAAAAAAGTTGTTTACACACACTGATGCACTGCTAATGTGGGGTTAAAATAGTTGTTTACACACACCTGATGCACTGCTAATGTGGGGTTAAAATAGTTGTTTACACACACCTGATGCACTGCTAATGTGGGGTTAAAAAAGTTGTTTACACACACCTGATGCACTGCTAATGTGGGGTTAAAAAAGTTGTTTACACACACCTGATGCACTGCTAATGTGGGGTTAAAATAGTTGTTTACACACACCTGATGCACTGCTAATGTGGGGTTAAAATAGTTGTTTACACACACCTGATGCACTGTTAATTGGGCTATACTAGATCTTTGCACACACTGCTAATGTGGGGTTAAAATAGTTGTTTACACACACCTGATGCACTGTTAATATGGGCTATACTAGATCTTTGCACACACTGCTAATGTGGGGCTATACTAATTCTTTGCACATACCTGATGCACTGCTAATGTGAAGCTATACCAGTTGTTTGCACACACCTGATGCACTGTTAATATGGGCTATACTAGATCTTTGCACACACTGCTAATGTGGGGCTATACTAGATCTTTGCACACACTGCTAATGTGCGGCTATACTAGTTGTTTGCACACACCTGATGCACTGTTAATATGGGCTATACTAGATCTTTGCACACACTGCTAATGTGGGGCTATACTAGATCTTTGCACACACTGCTAATGTGGGGCTATACTAGTTGTTTGCACACACCTGAGACACAGCAAACTGAAACCACATCATAAAAGAAGACAGTCACAAAAAGCAAGAGCTTACAGAGCAAGGGGAATAACTACATGCTAAAGTTTTCCGTTTTACCAAGTTGCTTCCCTCAGTTGAATCAATCAGGGAAGAAAAGGAAAATTGTTTTGATGAAAAATAAAGAGGGGGAGAGACTTGTCTGAGATAAAATGGAAAGAATATAACAAATAGAAAAGTAATGTGATGATGAATAAAATGGAGTAGGTTACAAATGAAAGCCAAGGAAATGATTGAAATAAAACATAACTGAGAAAGAAAAAAAGAAGAGGAGAAAGAAGAGAAATGACAGCAGAAACCAAACGGACCCCTCCACCAGTGAACACAAACACTCAGCATATGGTGCCCTGTAGTAGGTGGTGTCCTGGGTGTGTTGGCTCAGAACCGGCACCACACACCACTGAGGTGACCCAGCAGCAGTGCAGGGCCTGTCTGGTCTGTGGCCCATGGCAGCCTGACATTGAACAGTTCTCTGTGGACTTGTTTCATCTTGTAGTGCAATGACTTGTATTGCATTGTAGTATACTGAATTGTATTGGCTTGTATAGCATTTCAAACCACGGCAGAGTTGTCTGTATAAAAATTGGGCCGCTCTCTTTGAAAAGTGTGCGTCGCCACAATAGTAGCACCACCAAGCTGTGATGTCCTTGCCGCTATGTGCATGTGATGCCCTATCTAATCCTGAGAATGCAAAGGGCAGGACTGAATAATTATCACTCAGGTGTGGAGACTGGAATGAACGGCGTGGGAACAGCCAGGAATGTCACAGAGACAAGAATGAGCGGTGTGGGAACAGCCAGGAATGTCACAGAGACTGGAATGAGCGGCATGGGAACAGCCAGGAATGTCACAGAGACTGGAATGAGCAACGTGGGAACAACCAGGAATGTCAGAGAATGATGCAGCAAAAATATCCGGGAGTGACACTCCATTTGACAGTCAACAGGACAAAATAAAAATTATTACTACCACCACCCAATCAAACCAGGTCTTGTTTTCATCAGCTTTTAATGCAGAATGCTCACTGGTGATGAAGATGAGGTAATGATGCTGTTATGGAAGTGTATGTATTTTTTAGACTACTTGTCAGGGCTGTACTCTAGGCTTGCTTTTCAAGGATTTGCAGCAATCTTTCTTTGAATAAAAACCCACCAAGCTTTGAGAAAACTCTATGACTCCTAATGGATTCAAACCTGCGACCTTCCAGCCAGAAACCCAAGGCATTAACTTTTTAGCCATGGAGGCTAGTGCATGTTGTATTTAACTTTACAATCACAACTTGTGTCTGTTTTGGTCATTAAGATAACCTCTGGTATAACTTAGCTTCTTTGCTGAACTACTCTGACAGCTTTCTCTTTTCCCCATGATAATGGGAATACATTTATATTGGGTTATGTTTATTTTAGATATATGGACTGATGAGCCCAAACCCACCAACACCTTTACACTTTTGTCCAAAGAATTATTAACACCGTCATCTGTGTTATTGTTCCATAGTGTTTTCTTCGTTTGGCTCTTGCCTGGAGTAACCACACATACAAACTCAATAATTACAGCTTATAACAGATCAAAATCACATTCACAGTATCTTTAAAAGCATCCGTGCAAATGACAGATTATCTGAAATGAACACCACATTCAAAACATCTTTAAAAGCATCCATAGAAATGATAGTTTATCTGAAACCAAAATCCCATGTCAAGCACCTTTTCAGAAAACTACTGGATACATTAAGGCTGCAGCCATAGTAAACCCCGGCATTTTTATGTTGGTGAAAAATGCTGCCCTGCTGAATTACTCTGTGGTGTCACTGATAAGGGCTGTGCATGGCCATAGTAGAGCCGGTGGGGCCCTATATTTTTAACCCCTCGTTATGACATTGGAGCCACACCTCCGTTTGCCGGGTTGAGGGAAAGGAAAATAATCAAGAAAAACTTATTTATGGTGCTTCAAAAATTCTGACTACACAAAGTAGTAAACTGACCCTTCCCAATTACATTCCAGTGGTTTTGATAAAAGTTTTGTGGGGGATTTTACTAAAAACACTTTTTATGTCGAGCCATTTTCTGTCAATTTCGCCTGGGGGTGGGGCGGAGTATCAGATGCCGGGGCAGCCTCGTTTTCGCGTCACTCACAGTCTCGGGGTGACCACATTGTCAGAAAGAGACCGGAGTCAAACCAAACAAGGGGAGGGGCGGGGTTTACAATAGCCTACGAGCCTTATTTCTGACACCATAGATTTAACTCATAAATTAGAGGGGGAAATTTAAACAAATCCTTCTGTACACCCATGGCCCACACATGCAGGCACCACACCTTCACACACACACACACACACACACACACACACACACTGTAGACATAAAAATTATTATAAAAACGACACAGTCAGCAGCCTGTTTTCTGTCTTAAATTGTCGCCATATCTGTGCCTTCTGTAGCAATTCACACTGATGGCAGACTCAGCAAAACCACAATTAGAAAAATGTCACAGAAACGTCACAAAATATTAGTAACTTTTTACAGGCCATCTACATCAGAGAGAGAGAGAGAGAGAGAGAGAGAGAGAGAGAGAGAGAGAGAGAGAGAGAGAGAGAGAGAGAACTGGAACTGGAACTCCGATGTTTATTGAACATCCGCCACAGGCCCTTATACAAACACATGAAAACAAAAAAAAACAAAAAAAGAAGTTGGGGGGCTGTAGGAGACATGTTTAACAGTAATTTTGCATGCACAACAAAATTTAAGCATATTGGGTCTTTTGTGAAAAGGAAAACAACATTTCTCCATAACATTTTAAAATAAGATACGATGTTGAGAGAGAGAGAGAGAGAGAGAGAGAGAGAGGAGAGAGAGAGAGAGAGAGAGAGAGAGGAGAGAGAGAGAGAGAGAGAGAGAGAGAGAGGAGAGAGAGAGAGAGAGAGAGTACAGCCCATCCTCAGTAATTACATCACCTCTGCCATTATAGAAACTCCATCACAAATCTGTAACATATGACAAATACACATCAAAACAAGCAGGAAAAAAAGTGTCATGGAACAAACAACTCAATCAGGAGATTGAACAAATAAGTTGAAACTTCAATCACCTGATTCTGATAGATACAACATTACTTTTAGGTCCATGCAACCAAAAACAAGACACAGGGATGAAACAATCTTTACAAAACAAGCTTCCAATATTCAGGTAGTGATTTATGGAACAGGCTCCCAAAACATTTAAAATGTATCATAAATAAAAATCAGTTCAAAAATCAGTTGAAAAATCACTTAATGCGCTTATGCAAAAATGTTTAAGAACCAAACATGAATCCAATCAACCATATTTAGAACAGACTAAAGATATTGGTACTCTCTGCTCACCCTGAAAAATCTTTCATGTGTGGTTTACTGTGACTCAAAAATCTACACCCTGCTTGCTATATATGTATGTGGAAGGGGAAAAGGAGGACAAAGATTTTTATTTTTTTTAAAAAATAATTTATTTATGAACAGGATAGGGACTAAGAGATGTATGTAAACACATGTATATTTTACAAATTCAAAAGGAGAAAACCAAACCACTGATTTGATGACTAGATGGAGCTTCTTTTTTTAACCCAGTTTAAAAGTCTCAGTATAAATGGTTTTTTTTAAAATTTATTTTATTATTTTTATTAATGGGACTATTAGCACTATTTATATTCATATTATTTTGATTAGTGGATAAGGCCTTACTTTTTTGTTCTGATTTTTGTTGTTGTTGTTGCGTGTGCGTGTGTGTTTGTTTTTGTTCATATATGTAGCGATTTTATTTATTAATATAATCATAAATCATTATCATAATTATTCTGTTTGCTGCTTGTGTTTTCCCCCTTCCTCCTTGACACTCCCCTCCCCATCTGTTCCCACCCCCCCTCCCAATTTTATAGGGTTTTTTGTTTCGTTTTTGTTTTTTGCTTTTGTTTTGTTTTGTTTTGGATTTTTGTTTCTCTTGTTTGTTTGTTTTTTCCTTGCTTTTGATTGTTTGTTATTTTTTGTTTGTTGGTATGTTTATTAGTGTATATGTTATTTCCTCTCAGTGGAGATGGGTATTATCATATGGTATTGTTGCGTTTTTATTGTTGTTGTTCTTGTTGTTGTTTTGTTTTTTTCTTTTTCTTCCTCTTAATATATAAATATGAATTGAAGAATGGAGGTATTGTATTTTAACATAAGTTGCTTATTGACATTTCATGGAATTTTTTCTTAAGTCTTAAATAATGGTTGGTGACATTGTAACTGATGTAAGCTGTTGTTTGATATTATTTGAATTTTCTTAAAAACCTTAAATGTGTGCATCTGTGTACGTTGTTTATGTTATTTCCACTCAGTGGTGATGGATATTATCATATGGTATTGTTGCTTTTGTTGTGTTTTCTTTTCTTCCTTCTAACATATAATCCGTGAGGATTGGTTTTTGTTGTTGTTTTGGTTTGCTTGTTTGTTTGTTTGTCTTTGTTAGTTTGTTTTTTTGTGGTTTTTTTTGTATTCTGTTTTTTTTTTTGTGGTGGTGGTGGTGGTGGTGGTGGTGGTGGTGGTGGTGTGTGTGTGTGTGTGTGTGTGTGTGTGTGTGTGTGTGTGTGTGTGTGTGTGTGTGTTATGTGTGTGTGTGTGTGTGTGTGTGTGTGTGTGTGTGTTCAAATTCATTTAACGTCTTTTCACAAATTGTGATATTAGACGGGAAGGGGGGGGGGGGGGGGGGGGAGTAGGTGGGTGTATGAGTGTCAGAAAAAGAGGGTGTGGTTGGCAATGTATGGGATAAAGAATTTCAGGGAGTCAATACTTGCTAAGTAAATGTAAAAAACAAAACAAAAAAAAACAACAAAAAAAAAAAAACCACACCTTTTTGTCACTAACCTATTGAACTACAGTAAGCAAAAACGGGAAATGCAGTTCTAACAAACTCTAACAAAATCAGTAATTCCAATGAAAAATATAACTAAATAGTTACTTAATTTCACATAAGAAAACACAAAATACCCTTCCCAGAAAAGAACGGGAATACCCAAAAATAACTGCGAAAAATCAGCTACAATCAGCAACATCTCCTAGCCCTCGCCCCCCAAAACCAAACAAAGATAAAACAACAATAAGAATACAAATACCCAGTACAGGGGAAAAAAAACAACAACAACAAACAAACAAAAACACCCTTACAAACAAACAAGAAAACAAACAAACAAACAAAACAAAACAAACAAAAAAAAGTATCCGATTAGAGCATCTTTAGAGTCCAAATCAATCACAATAACAAACCAACTGGACTATGAATCAGCGATCTAAAAAAGTCATACATAAGTGACAGATTGTTAAAGATAGCTGATGGAGAATTTACCATCAAAACGGGAATATGCCCTTTTAAGCTGCTGCATGTTAGTACATAATCTACTGTTATATCATTACCGCATATGCAAAAAACATTTCCAACATATTTTGTCTTAAAGCAATTCAATTTCCATCTACAAGCTAAGGAAACAATCTGCTTTGAACAATATACATCACGTTCTCGTGTTTTAACAAAAGACTCAAATTTACGTAATTCTTTGTGAGCACCTAAACACCCGAGCCTCATTTCCTCGCACTGAAATAACTTTTCTTGTGATTTTATTACAATATGATAACACTCTTGAAGTGAAAATGGGAGTACTAAATGTGACACCTCCAATGAACCCTTTGCTCCTTTCTTTGCTAGGATGTCCACTTTTTCATTGTAGTAAAAACCACTGTGGGATGGAATCCAACAGAAGGTTAGTTCCGAGCCCTTTAAAGATAAAACATGAATTAAATGACAAATTTCAATAACGACTTCAGATCTAACTTTTGTTTGCAAGGAACTAATGGCATGAATTACAGATTTAGAATCTACACAAAACAGAATCTGAAAGATTATTTTAGGAAAACTAAGGAGAAAATTTAGGGCCATCAATATTGGGATTAGTTCCGCTGAAAATATCGAGATATCTTTTCCAAGATGAAATTGGTTTTCAGTTTTTAGATCTGGTATAATATAAGCAGCACCAGCGTTATTGTTTAATACTGAGCCGTCTGTGAATACTTTTAAGTGATTGGGATAATTGTCTTCCAAATGAATTTTGGCATGAGAAGACACTAAATTGATATTGTCTTTTTTCGCTAGATCAATATAATCGATGTCAAACTTTGCTCTGTTGAGTTCCCAGAATGGAACTGGGGGCACTACATCCCGCTGTGCTATATTACCTGTTGGATTCAACCCAGACTTTGTAAAAATATCTGATGTGTATGTTCTCAATGTGGTATGTGATGATATAGATCTTGCTCTCTTTGGAAAATGGTTATCTGACTTAAGATTAATGACTGATTCCAAATCGTTTTGAACAGTCAGACTTCTTAATACAAATTTACTGCAAGCAACACTCCTATAATCTTCCAAAGGTAAAACCCCTGAGGCACTGTATGTTTTAAAACATGAAGCATGGATAGGTAGGCCAAGAGCAAGTTTATATGCCCTGCAGTCTATGCTTTGGAGTTTTTTCAAAAGATATTTTGGGGCACCAAAAAATACTTCCTGGGCAAAGGTTAATTTTGAACGAATTAGCGATGTTGAAAGATGCAACAAGGTGAAAATATCTTGGCCCCAAGGCTGTTTACTGACAATTTTCAAAATGCTTAAGCTTTTTCTCGCTTTAGTTAAAATGTATTCAATATGTTTATGCTATGTTAATTTTGATGTTAGAAAAACTCCAAGGAATTTAACTAATTGTTTATATTGTAAAATTCCACCGTTTATTTTAAAACTAGGCATTTCAATTGGATTTGCTCCATTATTAAACAACATCATGTGAGTTTTATCTCTTGATAGTTGTAATCCATTTTCAGTCATATAATTAGCAATAGCATTTAAATCGTTTTGATACAACTTTTTAGCATGTATTTTTGTGTGTTGTGTGTGTGTGTGTGTGTGTGTGTGTGGTGTGTTGTGTGTGGGTGTGTGTTGTGTGTGTGTGTGTTGTGTGTGTGTGTGTGTTTTTCCTTTCTGTTTTTTATTGTTTGATTGTATGTTTGTTTAGTCTGTATTATATGTTTTTTCCTCTCAGTGGTTTAATGATATTATTATAATTGGTATTGTTGCGTTTTTTGTTTTTTCCTTATCTTTTTTTTAAAGATATAAAGTATGTACTGAAGTATAGGATATTTAATTCTGACATAAATTGCTTATTGACATTTATGGATTTTTTTTTTAGTCTTAAATAATGGTTTTGGTTACATTGTATCTGATATAAGATGTGTGTGTGTGTGTGTGTGTGTGTGTGTGTGTGTGTGTGGTGTGTGGTGTGTGTGTGTGTGTGGTGTGTGTTGGAGGGGGGGGGGTTTTTTTGTTTGGTTGGGGTTTTTTTGTTTGTTTGTTGTTGTTGTTGTTGTTTTTTTTTTGGGGGGGGGTTGACACTATATGATTTTTTTAAAGACTCAAAATGTATGAATGTACGTACGAGTATACGTGCTGAGTGGATGAGTGCAAACCGTGTGTGTGTGTGTGTGTGTGTGTGTGTGTGTGTGTGTGTGTGTGTGTGTGTGTGTGTGTGTGTGTGTAGGTGTGTGTGTGTGTGTGTGTGTGTGTGTGTGTGTGTGTGTGTGTGTGTGTGTGTGTGTGTGTGTGTGTGTGCGTATGAATTTTGAGTGGGAGTGTGTTTTTTTTGTGTGTGTTTTTTTTTTTTTCGTGTGTGTGTGTGTGTGTGTGTGTGTGTGTGTGTGTGTGTGTGTGTGTGTGTGTTTGTTTTTTCTCCTCTTATGGTTGTTTAGTTCCTATTGTTGTTGCTTGTTTTATCTATAGACATATTCTATTTTAAGGTTGTTGAAATCATGTTAGCTAATTAATGTTGGTGAAATGTTTGTTTTTGTTTTATTTGTTTCTTTGTTTGTTTTTTCCCCTTTTCTTTCTTTGTTGGTTTTATTGTTTTGCTAGGGATTTTCTGCTTTGATTTTTGTTTTGTTTTTTGTGTTGCTTTATTTTGTTTTTTGCAGTTGTTTTGATTTTGTTTTTCTTTTCTTTAGATAGATGGCTTGATGGAAAAAAGCAAATCGATGCTTACTCAATGTACCATCTGGAAATAAAAATTTGATTGATTGATTGATTGATTGATTGAATGGGGGGTGGGGGATCATTGAGTCTGCCCACACAATGAGTAACTTTCATGTCAAACCTCATTTGTCACAATTCTAGATCGTTTTTTAATGCCATGGAAAATAAACCTAGACAAATTCTCTCTGTGATGCTCACTATGTAGTTGAAACAGTATTGATAATGGTTTCTGAACTGAGTCTCTTAAAAAATTTGATGTATATCTGAATACATCTGGCATTCATACAGAAAATGCGTTTCATTTTCAACACTAGATGTGCAAAATGGACATGATTTCTTTTGATGTGATTCACTATAGCCATGCATGTTATTGTTAAGGGGTAAAACACCAAATCTAATCTGTGCAAGTGCAACTCTAAAGCAGTATTCATCAGTAGTTGTCAGATATTTCTCCCTCTCAAACACGGTTTTGAACGATGGGTAATGCCTGTATGTATCTCTGTCTCTCAATGCCTCAGACCTTTCCTGTATGAACATGTCAATCAGACGCTGTTTGAACATATTTAGAAAAGTTTTCACATTGCCAACACCCTGATGCAGCCAAACTACAGTAAATCCTGATACACAAAGAATTATTCGTATCTGTGACACCCAACAGTCTTTTCCCTTTTCATCTAAACACAGTAACATTTTGTAAGCTTTACGTGGTAGTCATTGTTGTTCCATTGCTAACAGTTTAAACCAGTATCTTAATGAATTTATTATTATCATTATTATTATTATTATTATTATTATTATCATTATTATTATTATTATTATTATTATTTATTGTTATTATTATTATTATTATTATTATTATTATTATTATTATTATTATCATTATTATTATTAGATGATGATGATGATGATGATGATGATGATGATGATGACGACGATGACGACGACTAATTAAAATGATGATGATGATGATGATGATGATGATGATGATGATGATGATGATGACGACGACGACGACGACGATGATGATGATGAAGGTGATGATGATGACGACTGTACAATATATAACACAACAATACCACATCATTGCGCAACGCTAGAACAGCGCGATATGATGCAACATATCACAACATAACACAACACAATACAGCACACCACAGCAAAACACAACACAACACAGTACAACACATAACACAATACAACACAACCCAACACAACACAAGGCAACAACCATAGTGTCTGTGACCACAGTGTCAGGGGAAGGGCAGCACTAACGTTCCACTGAACCTGTTTATATACCAACCAAACAAGTCATCACCATACTTATCCACAGGACTGTCAGCCTCCACCCACACTTTTTGTCCTGCTGTCAGTGGCACCATCACACTCCCTGACCCTCCATAGTAACTGCCATAAACAGTGCAGACCCAGATATTATCTACCATGATGTGGCCACAAACAGGGGTTTTTTTGTTCTTACTTGCCACGTCAGCAGTGAAGAAGTAGAGGCCTGCATGAGGGGCAGTGAACAGTCCTCTTTCTTCACTGAAGTGACCGCCGTCATTGATGGCTACTTCCTCAAACCTCATGGCCTGGTGTTGTTTTGTTGTGGCCTTGTTCAGCCACCAGACAGAGAACAGCCTCCTGCCTTTTCCTGAAACGTGTCAGATCATCAGTGATTTGCTGTTTGTTTGGATATAGCATAGCATAGCATAGCATAGCATAGCATAGCATAGCATAGCATAGCAGAGCATAGCAGAGCATAGCAGAGCAGAGTAGAGTAGAGTGTGGTGTTGTGTCCTGTCGTGTCTAGTCGTTTCGTGTCGTATGGTAGAGTAGAGTAGAGTAGAGTAGAGTAGAGTAGAGCCGAGTAGAGTGTGGTGTTGTGTCGTGTCGTGTCGTGTCAATAATAATACCTGGAACTTATATAGTGCTATATCTTGTAAAAACAAATCAAAGTGCTTGCATTCAACCTATACATCACACAAGCAATCAATAGCAATCTGTGGTCCTAGCAAATTCGAACGTACTCACACACGCAAGCGCACACACACGCACACACACACGCGCACCCGCGCGCGCGCATGCGCGCGCCCACACACCCAAGAGACGGAAACAGAATCTTAGGTTTGAAATAAGTGTGTCTTGAGGTTGGATTTAAAAGTGTCATAAGTAGACTTTTGCCGGAGGGAGAGAGGGAGGTCGTTCCAGATCAATGGACCAGAAACAGAGAAAGAACGGCGGCCAATGGTAGATAGGTTGAATCTAGGTATTCTTAAGGACAAAGTATCTGTGGCTGAGCGGAGGGAGCGAGAAGGTGTGTACAAGTGAAGACATTCACAGAGGTAGGAGGGTGCAGTTTTGTGGAGACATTTGTAACAGAGGGTATTGATCTTGTAGATTACTCTCTGTGGTAGGGCAGCCAGTGGAGAGATTGCAAAAGAGGGGTAATGTGCTCAGATTTTTTCTTTCTGAGGACCAGACGAGCTGCAGAGTTTTGTATACGTTGGAGGGAGTGGATAGATGATGCTGGCAGACCAGCTAAAAGAGAATTGCAATAGTCCAGACGTGAAAGAATAAGAGAAGTGACAAGTTTGGATGTTACATCAGTGGACAGGTACTTTCGAATTGCACTAATACGCCATAGTTGATAGTAGCATGACTGACAGGTCTGGGTAATGAATTTTTGCATGGAGAGTGTGTTGTCAACAACGACTCCTAGATACTTCACAGAAGGAGATAGCGGAACTGACGTATTACCGAATTCTATTGAAGTTGTTGAAATGGATGAGAGTTTGTGTTTGGTGCCTAGGAGCATGGCTTTGGTTTTATCTGCATTTAGTTGTAACTTGTTTTGTATCATCCAGTGTTGGATATCTTGAAGGCAGTTGGTCATATTTGTCAAGAGAGATGGCAGATTTTTAGGTGTATCACTGCTTTGAATCTGAGAGTCATCGGCATAAAAGTAATAATTGATATGATAACGGTCTATTACATATGACAGTGGAGCAGTATAGAGGATAAAAAGAAGAGGGCCCAGAGCTGATCCCTGAGGGACACCACATTCCAGTTTGGTAGGGGCTGATTGAATCTTGTTTACTGCAACTGTATGGATTCGTCTGTCAGGTACGAAGTAAACCAGGTGAGGGCTGTGCCTTTAATGCCGAACATGTTTTGGAGACGGGAGAGAAGAATTGAATGGTCTATAGTGTCAAAGGCAGCAGATAAGTCGAGAAGAGTAAGAAGGGAGATTATCCCAGAGTCAGAAGCATGGAGAAGCATGTCTAAGGTATGGACCAGGGTGGTTTCAGTGCTGTGTCATGTCGTGTCATGTCGTGTCATGTCGTATGGTATAGTATAGTATAGTATAGTATAGTATAGTATAGTATAGTATAGTATAGTATAGTATAGTATAGTATAGTATAGTATAGTATAGTATAGTATAGTATAGTATGGTATGGTGTGGTGTGGTGTGGAGTGCAGTGGCGTGGAGTGGTGTGGAGTGGAGTGGTGTGGTGTGGTGTGGAGTGGCATGGTGTGGAGTGGCGTGGTGTGGTGTGGAGTGGCGTGGTGTGGAGTGGCGTGGTGTGGTGTGGTGTGGAGTTGCGTGGTGTGGTGTGGTGTGGAGTGGCGTGGTGTGGTGTGGAGTGGCGTGGTGTGGTGGGGTACGGTACGGTATAGTATAGTATAGATAGTATAGTATAGTATAGTATAGTATAGTATAGTATAGTATAGTATAGTATAGTATAGTATAGTATAGTATAGTATAGTATAGTATAGTATATGAGTGCTGTGGCGTGTAGAATAGTGTACCATGTTCTCTCTGTCTCTCTGTCTCTGTCTCTGTCTCTCTGTCTCTGTCTCTCTGTCTCTGTCTCTCTCTGTCTCTCTCTGTCTGTCTCTGTCTGTCTCTGTCTGTCTGTCTGTCTGTCTGTCTCTGTCTCTGTCTCTGTCTCTGTCTCTGTCTCTCTCTCTCTCTCTCTCTCTCTCTCTCTCTCTCTCTCTCTCTCTTTCTCTCTCACCCGGGGGACGGATAGCCTAGTGGTCAGAACATAGCGCTGGCAATTTGAGGACCCGGGTTCGAGTCTGGTCGAGGAGGTTTTTCTCCTGGAGTTAAACATCAGTGCTGACTCCACTCTCCCCAAAAGTCCTTCGGATGAGACTTTAAACCAAGGCCCCGTGTGCGAAAACACTCAGAACACCTTGCACACACGTTAAATCCTGTTCCGCTTTTCGTAAGGCACTTTACGGCTATTTTCTCACCCCACCCAGGTGTAAAAGGGGGTACCAACCTTTAGACTGGCGTCCTATCCAGGGGGGAGTCTATGACTCTCAGTCGCTTAACGCCACAGAAACCGGGATAAGCACCGGCGTGATGAGCCTTATGCTCGGGACAGACTTTGACTAACTTTAAGGCCATCGTGTGCCGGTGGGAGCAGATGACATTTACAAAACTGCATACACACGGGGACCCGATGAAAAAAGCACAAGATTGCTTATTCCATTATCCTCGATATAAAAACAAACAATCAATCAATCAATCAATCTCTCTCTCTCTCTCTCTCTCTCTCTCTCTCTCTCTCTCTCTCTCTCTCTCTCTCTCTCTCTCTCTCTCTCTCTCTCTCTCTCTCTCTCTCTCTCTCTCTCTCTCTACTAACTCTACTAACTCTGGATCCCCTTTTTTATAAATTGGAATAATAATGGCTTTAGACCAGATCTGTGGATATATACCTTTATTGAATATAGTATTAAAAAGCTTGAATATGAACTGTTTAGCTTCGCTAGTTCCATTTTTTAGCATTTCCGCAGTAATTTCATCAATCCCACATGCCTTACCAGACTTCAGTTTGTGTATAGCTGTATTTATTTCCTCTTTTGTTATTTCTCTGTTTAGTTCATGTTCATTTCCTTCTAACAAATCTACTTCTGTGCGTAAGCAGTTATTAAATATACCTTTATTGCTTTGGAATACCTCTTTGAAATAATTAACCCACTCTGTAGAATTTATATTGTTGGTAACTCTATTTCTGTTAGCACATCCCATACTTCGAAGCTCTTTCCAAAACAGTGCTGAATTTGAACAATTGCTTGCTAGAGACTCTACCTTTTGTTTTCTGAATGATTGGCGCTTGGACTTTAATAACTGTCTATACTTTTTCCGTGCTGTAACATAAATTTGTCTGTCGTTTTCATCTTTCGTTTTTCTGAATAAATTCAAGGCTCTTCTTGTCTCTCTCTTAACCTGATAACATTCATCATTAAACCATTTTGACCGTTTATTCTGAGAGTTTATGACATCTAGTAAGCATGAGCTAGTAGATAATTACAGAGGAGTATCATTACTGAGTATTGTATCCAAATGTTACACTTCTATACTAAACGCAAGATTGTATTCCTGGCTAGAAAATAATCACTTGATCTGTGAAAACCAAGCAGGTTTTAGGAAGAGATATTCTACAGTAGACCAGATTTTCAATTTATATTCAATTGTCCAGAAGTGTATGTCCAAGAAAGGTCAAAAACTGTATGTTGCTTTTGTTGATTTCAGAAAAGCCTTCGACTCGATTAAACATGATAAACTTTTGAACTGTATAAAAAGTCAGGGGATAAAGGGAAAATTTCTTGCTTCACTATCAGCCATGTATAGCTCCTTATTATCTTGTATCCGAATGAATAGCCAGTTATCAGATTTTTTTGAATGTCCAGTAGGAGTCAGGCAAGGTTGTGTTCTAAGCCCCACGTTGTTTTCAATATTTATTAACCAGCTAGCTAATGATGTCAATGAAAAAGGAATACATGGGGTTCAGTTGCTACCCAATATCATGGATATTTTTATTCTGTTGTTTGCAGATGATGTTGCACTATTTTCAACAACCCCAGGAGGTTTGCAGCATCAATTAAACATTTTGAAAGACTGCTGTAATGATTTACAGTTAAGTGTTAACATTAATAAAACGAAGGTGATGGTCTTTAGAAAAGGTGGATTTCTGTCAAAACAGGAGCAATGGTATTACAATGGTATTAGGTTAGAAGTTGTAAATCAGTATTGCTATTTAGGGTTCAGTTTTACAACAAAGGTTAGCTGTAAATTAGGTACAGAGCATTTAGTTACGAAGGGAAGGAAGGCAGTGGTTCAGTTAAATAAAGTATTTCACAGGTATAAAGAGATCAATGCTAGTACCTTCTTCAAGATTTTCGATACTTAGATTCAGCCAATTTTATTGTATTCATCAGAAATCTGGGGCACAAACAGACTAGAACACATCGAGAAAATTCATTTGATGGCATGTAAAAGATTTTTAGGAGTACCTGTAAGAACACCCAATAAGATGGTATACGGAGATTTAGGTAGATATCCACTTTATGTCAATTCATGTAC
>CM060344.1:10667263-10677263 GCA_030674155.1 Stramonita haemastoma
GTTTAATTTGAATCAACTGGTAGACTTTTTGGGACAAGTATTTGCATAGATGAGATATGTGGTAGAACCAGCTGATATTTTTATCAATTGTCACTCCTAGAACTTTGTGGTGAGAGGTTTGTTTGATTGCTTCCTTTTGAAATAGTTTATGTGGTAAATTTTGTTGCTTTTGTCTGGTGGTGATAAGCATGCATTTTGTTTTTTTGGGATGGATAGACATGTGGTTCAGTTCAGTCCATTTGACAAGGTCGTCAGTGCTTTTTTTAATAAGGTTGTAAGATAGTCAATGTCGTTATGGCTCGTGTGTATGGTTGTGTCATCTGCAAATAGTTCACATTTGGAATTGATATGTAGAGGAAGGCCATTTATGTATAATGAAAAGAGAATAGGGCCCAATATGGATCTCTGTGGTACTCCATAATGAATGGGCTTTAGTTTGGATGTTGATGTAGCTATTGAGACACACTGGTGCCTATTTGTAAGATATGAATCGAGTAGTCCTAGGGTTTTTGTAGAAATGTTATACAGGTTTAGCTTTTTAAGGATAAGATTTGTGGTCAATTGTATCAAATGCTTTTTTGAAATCAACAAATAATACTCCACAAAATTTATTGTCATTGATGTTTGATAGCCAATTATCTACAAGACTGGTTAGTGCTGTATGACACGAGTGCTTTATTCTAAATCCAGATTGATTAAGATGAAGTAAGTTGTTGATTTCTCTATGATGGACTAAGTATATGTTTTTCCAGTGGTTTTGAAAGGATTGGTATAATGGAGATGGGCCTATAGTTTGAAGGATCAGAAGTATCGCCAAACTTGTAGATGGGGTTTACTTTGGAACATTTGAAGGCATTGGGGATATAGTCTTTATCAAGGCAGAGGTTATATATATATATATGTTAGGGTGTCTGTGATATCTGGAGCTGATACTTTTAATACACTGCTGTCTATTCCATCAAGACCACGCGTTCTTGATTGTTTGAGGTGAGTCAGATATATATAGACCTCTGAGACAGACATGAAAGGTATATGAAGTTTTGAAGGAATATGCTTTTCTTGGCAGTATTGTTTTAATTCATTAAGATCATTGGACTCTGAGTTATCATTGCTAATTACGTTGGAAGAAACATTGATGAAGTGGTTGTTAGTTTTTCAGCAGAGAGAGAGAGAGAGAGAGAGAGAGAGAGAGAGAGAGAGAGAGAGAGAGAGAGAGAGAGAGAGAGAGAGAGAGAGAGAGAGAGAGAGAGAGAGAGAGAGAGAGAGAAGGCAAGGTAAGGCAAGGCAAGGCAAGACAAGGCAAGGCAAGGCAAGGCAAGGCAAGGCAAAATTCTTTTATTCGAGGATAATAGATAAGCACTCGTGTGCTTTTTTACATCCAGTCCCCGCCCTTTTCAGGGATAACATCAAGATAAAAAGATAGCCTCAACTAAACAACAATTATAGTGATCCAAATACCAAGAGCAAGAAATCATACCAAGTGTCAAACAACAGGTAAGAAATAAAACAGAGATACAATATTAGGGTAATGTTATAAAAAGGCACTCATTCAGAAACGAAAATAAGAAATAAGAATCAATGATGATTTTGATTTAAATAAAAAACAACAACAACAAACAAACAAACAAACAAAAACAAGACAAAACAAAAAAGGCACAATAATTAAAGATCAAACATGAAAATATGATGACGTTAAATGACCGAAAACACCAATCCACCACCATCTATCATCAAAATAAGTCCCATAAAACATAAGATTTTTATAAAAGGGGAGAAAGAATAACGACAGGTAAGAAATAAGACAGATATACAATATTAAGGTAATGTTATAAAAAGGCACTCATTCAGAAACAAAATATGAAGTAAGAATCAATGATAATTTTGATTTGAATAAGAAAACAAAAAAAATCAAAAACCAAAAACAAAAAATCAACTACATTCAGCACGTGATTATTAAATAGTACAAAATGTGAATAAAGTATTTCTCAATATGGATGGTAACATGTTTAGACAACAGGCAAGAGAGAGAGAGAGAGAGAGAGAGAGAGAGAGAGAGAGAGAGAGAGAGAGAGAGAGAGAAGAGAGAGAGAGAGAGAGAGAGAGAGAGAGAGAGAGAGAGTACACAGTACATTTTAAGCCAGGTAGTGTTGCATACAATTATCAACTGACCAGTAATGCCATCACTTGACACTCTATCTTTCTAGTTAAGCATATATAGAAAATATACCATATGGTAAAAATTAATGTGATAACGAAAAATAAAATATTAAAAATTTACTCTTTAAAATCAGTAACAACTACACAATGATAAGATACATATAAAAATATCTACACACACACACACACACACACACACACACACACACACACACACACACACACACACACACACACACACAGAGGAAGAGAGAGAAAAGGGGGAGAATTATATATATCCAACAGGGTGAGGACTGGTTCATTAGTTTTGATGCATCAAGTGGATTAGAAGGTGATTTTTGAGGTCCTCAATGATTGGTGCTGTTTAATTGAATCGGGAAGGGAGTTCCACAGCACAGGACCTGAGTATAGTAAACTGGACTTGTACAAGTCTATTCTTGGGATTGGGACACTTGGCTTTTCTGTATTTCTGGAATGATTCATTGGGAACTTATCTCTTAAGGATGTAGGGACAGCTCCTGCCATTATCTTAAACATCAGGATGCCTTTGTTATATTTTAGTCTTTGTTGTAGGGAGAAAATACTTAACTGAGAATAATCCACTTTAAGTAAGGTTGTTTTCTTCAGGAGGATAAGTTTGAGAGCACCTTTATACAGACTTAATAAGGGTTTCATAGTGTTTGCACTGGCAGAATCCCATAGGGTTGAGGCATAGTCTGTTGAGGATTGTATATAAGCTTGAAAGAATAATTTCCTTGAATGGTTGTCAAGGAAGTGTTTAATTTTAGTCAACCGGTATACTCTTTGGGACAAGTATTTGCATAGGTGAGATATGTGGTAGAACCAACTGAGATTTTCATCGATTGTTACTCCTAGAACTTTGTGATGAGAGGTTTGTTCGATTGCTTCCTTTTTTATATGGATTGGAAACTGTTTATGAGGTAAATTTTGTCGCTTTTGCCTGGTGGTGGTATGCATGCATTTTGTTTTTGGGGGATGAATAGACATGTGGTTCAGTTCTGTCCATTTGACAAGATCATTACAGCTTTGTTGTAATATGGTTTCAAGAGAGTCAATGTCATTATGGCTTGTATGTATGATAGTGTCATCAGCAAATAGTTCACATTTGGATGTAATATGTAGAGGAAGGTCATTTATGTATAATGAAAAGAGGATTGGTCCTAGTATAGATCCCTGTGGTACTCCATAATGAATGGGTTTAAGATTGGATGTGGATGTAGTTGTTGAAACACACTGTTGTCTGTTCTTGAGATAAGAAGCGAGTAGTTCTAGACTATTTGACAATATATTGTACAGGTCTAGCTTTCTGATGAGAAGTGTGTGGTCAATTGTATCAAATGTTTTTTTTGAAATCTACAAATAATACTCCACAAAATTTATTTTCATTAATGTTTGTTAGCCAATTGTCTATGAGACTAGTCAGTGCAGTATAACACGAGTGATTTTGTCTGAATCCTGACTGATTAGGGTCGAGTAGGTTGTTAGTGTCTATTTGACTGACTAAGTGTTTATTTATATGTTTTTCCAGGGTTTTGAAAGAAGGGATATAATAGAGATTGGCCTATAATTTGAGGGATCTGAAGTGTCACCAGATTTGTAGACGGGGATCACTTTAGCAGTTTTGAAGGCATGGGGAAAATCGTTCTTTTCAAGACATTGGTTATATATATATATATGTGAGAGTGTCTGTGATAACTGGAGCTGACAGTTTTAGAATTCTGCTGTCTATTCCATGAAGACCTCGTGTCCTTGACTGTTTGAGGTGAATCATGTAATTATGGACCTCAAAAGCAGAAATAAATGGTATGTGGAGTTTTGAAGGAATATGCTTTACTTGGCAGTATTGTTTTAAATTGTTTAGGTTATTGGATTTTGAATCATCATTGCTAACAACGTTAGTAGAGACGTTTATGAAGTGATTGTTGAGATGTTCAGCAGTGACATCTTTGATTACATTTGATTTGGAAGATGATGTGTTTGTTATTTGATTAATGGCCCTCCAAATAATTTTTGAGTTTTGTTTGGAAGATAGTAAATCTTGGAAATATTTCTTTTTTTCTCGACGTTTCTGTGAGTTTATGGCGTTTCGTAATCTTTTTGACTCTTCATGATATTTATGTTTTTTTAAGAAATCTCTAAAATAGCATGCTTCTTTTAGTCCTTTTGTGAGCTAAGGCGGTTTGGGGACATGTTTGACCCTTATGGTTTTAAGTGGAGCATGTTTATTGTAAATTTCAGTGAAAGTTTTTATCCAAAACTTGATGGCCAAGTAATGTTGAATGTTTCTGAGAGCATCGACTTACTTAGTTCGAGAAGGAAAATCTGTTCATTAAATTTTGCAAAAGAACGATATGTTATGTTTTTATGGCCAGGTTTGGGAATTTTTGTTCCTTTTTTTGACCATGTAGTACATGGTGGGTAGTGATCGCTGCAGTTATAGACAGGGACACATGTTTCTATGATGTTTTTAGGATTTGATACGTAGATGTGATCAATTATTGTGCTTGAGTTTGGTGTGACTCTCGTGGGTAAACTAACTGGTTGGTGAAGGTTGAATGAATTAGTAATTTGCGTCCATGCATTATTTACTTTTGTGAGATCAATATTAAAATCACCTATAAGTATTACTTCCCTGGATTCTAATAAGACTACCTTCATCATTGCATCAAACTTGTCAATCCAATTTTTTCTTTCTGCTGGGTTCCTATAGCAGAATCCCTTTGCAATAGGTGGTGAACCTTTTATGGACACTTCAAACCAAACAGATTCTACATCATAATGTTCTAGATGGATAAGAGGCTTGAACATTATAGATTCACTAATGTATATGATGATTCCTTTTCTTTTGCTTTTGTGGATCCTTTTGTATGATTTTATATCCAGGGATATATAAATCAGTGTCAACTATGTGCTTTGAAAGTCTTGATTCAGATAGCCCTAGTATGTGAAATGGTTTGCCATGGTTTCTAATAAGTGCTGATATGTCGTCAATTTGATTAACTGCGTGATTTATATTTAAGTGGCAAATTCGTAGTCCTTCCTTAGAGGACCACATGTTGTATCTTGAATGCATCTATGTGTGTCTGTTTTTGCTGGAAATGTGTTATGTGTGTGTGTGTGAGAGAGAGAGAGAGAGAGAGAGAGAGAGAGAGGAGAGAGAGAGAGAGAGAGAGAGAGAGAGAGAGAGAGAGAGAGAGAGAGGGGGGGTAAGAATAAGTAAGAAGAAAACAAAACAAAACAACAACTGGAAAGAACTCCCCAAATATACATAGGTAAAGTGATTCTCTGACAGCAGAGTTAGAGAGGAGAATCCAAGCATTCGAGAACAAGTGCCACAGAAGACTCCTCAAAATATCATACAAAGAACACAAGACCAATAACTATGTGATAGAAGAAATCAAAAAGCGTGTGGGCCCCCAAGAGCCTTTGCTCTCCACCATAAAGAGGAGAAAGCTGATGTGGTTTGGTCACACCACAAGACACAACACCCTAGCAAAAACCATCCTGCAAGGAACAGTCGAGGGCAAGAGAAGAAGAGGCCGCCAAAAGAAATCATGGGTTGACAACATCAAAGACTGGACCGCCCAACCCCTGCAACACCTCCTACTAGCCACGCAGGATCGTGAAGCATGGAAAAAGATCTCCGTTGCGTCTTCTCTCATGTCCCCCCCTACGTCCTTTGGGACATGGGACTGAGTGAGTGAGTGAGTGAAAGTGATTCAACTACTCAAAATTGACAATACAGAAATCAGATCTGAGCGGGTATGAATCACTACAACTACTTCAAGTCAAACAAATTCGTCAGTAAAATTGAAAGAATCAACACATTTCAATAGGTAAAAAGAAAACTTAACCAGTAGAAATTCCTCAGTAGAATTAGAAGTTTCAACACAGTTGTGTCACATTTAAGGTCTCTTAGCAATGTGTTTCTCAAGGCCACTTGAAGGCTGGCAGGTGTCAAAAGAGAGGCAGTATTGCAACCCCCTACAATAATTTCTGAGGCGTGTCTGATGACGTCATCAGTTTGTCTCCTCCCTAAGGCAAGTCAGGAAACAGTCGGGACTCACTACTCAGTGTTCACACACTTCACTCTGTGCTTTTATCACAAAAATGATGAGATCTGTAGCGTTGGTCAGGTGTTTACACTCGTAGGAAGGGGGGGGGGGGGGGGGGGGGGGAAATCCTGGTGTGGGTTCTTCTGCTATACAGCATTCAATGTCTCTGACTATGGGCACTTTCGCAGTACAATTTCAGTGAATGACAGAATAAGCAAATGAAACCACAAAACTAGAACAGTATAATGTGGTAATAAAAGTTTTTTCAAGTACACAGAAGTGCACCCCAAAATATGTTATATAACTTATAAGGAAATAAAGGGTTAGATTACGTAGAAAAAATGAGGTGAGTTTCCTACACTTCCACAGCGACTTGTAATAGGGAACAGCAAATTAGTAAGTAAAGAGAGAGAGAGAGAGAGAGAGAGAGAGAGAGAGAGAGAGAGAGAGAGAGAGAGAGAGAGAGACAAGGCAAGGCAAGGCAAGGCAAAATTCTTTTCTTCGAGGATAATAGATAAGCACTCATGTGCTTTTTTTACATCCAGTCCCCGCCCTTTTCAGGGATAACATCAAGATAAAAAGATAGCCTCAACTAAACAAGAAGAATATAATGATCCAATTACCAAGAGCAAAAAACCTTACCAAGTATCAAACAATAGGTAAAAAATAGACAGAGATACAATATTAAGGTAATGTTATAAAAAGGCACTCATTCAGAAATGAAAATAAGAAGTAAGAATCAATGATGATTTTGATTTGAATTATAAAATAAAAAATAAAAATAAAAAAACAAACAAAAAAAAACAAACATACAAAACAAACAAACAAACAAACAAAAAACCCAATAAAAACAAAACGAAACGAAACAAAACAAAAAAGGCGTAATAATTAAAGATCAAACATGAGAATATGATGAGGTTAGATGACTGAAAACATCAATCCACCATCATCTATCATCAAAATAAGTCCCATAAAAACATAAGATTTTGATAAAAGGTGGGAAAGAACAACAACAGGTAAGAAATAAGACAGAGATACAATATTAAGGTAATGTTATAAAAAGGCACTCATTCAGAAACAAAAATATGAAGTAAGAATCAATGAAGATTTTGATTTGAATACAAAAAAACCCCAACCAATCAAAGCCAAAAAAATAATAATAATAAGGTGCAATAATTAAAGAGCAAACATGAGAATATGATGAGGTTAAATGACTGAAGACATCAATCCACTACCATCTATCATCAAAATAAGCCCCATAAAACATTAGCGAGAGAGAGAGAGAGAGAGAGAGAGAGAGAGAGAAGAGAGAGAGAGAGAGAGAGAGAGGAGAGAGAGGAGAGAGAGAAGAGAGAGAGACAGACAGACAGACAGACAGACAGACAGACAGGAAACAAGATACAGACATACAGAGATAGAGACAGACAGAGAGCTGGAGAAACAATGAAACAGCTGATTGTTACTGCCTACACAGATCACCTGACATGGAGTTACCAACCTTTCTGTAAACACAAATCAGGTCACACATAACTTTGCATGTTGCAATGATAGTCATTATGTCCTGATGAGGTCCTTTTCACAAGTCAGACAGTGTGAGAATCAACACTACAGGAAGGTTTGAAAGGAAATATTTCTTCATGTGACACTAAGGCAATTCACACAGTACATATTCAACCCCCACCACCACCCTTCTGACAAGTCACCCTTTTAATCCATCATGTCACACAACATTTGCACACACACACACACACACACACACACACACACACACACACACACACACACACACACACACACACTTTTATATTTTGTAGCTCCCATAATGCTTTGCCATGTCATTGTTATTATTATTATTAGTCTTTTTTATATTTTTTTTTAGAAGTTGTAATGAAAGGACTGACATTGAACAGCTGTGATTACTTACCTAGGAGAGTTTTTAGTTCTGCCATCTCCACACATTGAACAGCTGTGATTACTTACCAAGGAGTGTCTTTAGTTCTGCCATCTCCACACATTGAACAACTGTGATTACTTACCAAGGAGTGTCTTTAGTTCTGCCATCTCCACACATTGAACAGCTGTGATTACTTACCAAGGAGTGTCTTTAGTTCTGCCATCTCCACACATTGAACAACTGTGATTACTTACCAAGGAGTGTCTTTAGTTCTGCCATCTCCACACATTGAACAGCTGTGATTACTTACCAAGGAGTGTCTTTAGTTCTGCCATCTCCACACATTGAACAACTGTGATTACTTACCAAGGAGTGTCTTTAGTTCTGTCATCTCCACACATTGAACAGCTGTGGTTACTTACCTAGGAGAGTCTTGAGTTCTGCCATCTCCACACATTGAACAGCTGTGATTACTTACCTAGGAGAGTCTTGAGTTCTGTCATCTCCACACTTGTCTTCCTCTGGGATTCTTGTAATGACGTCTTCACCTGTTCCACTCCCGTCTTTACAGTGTCAACATTTGCCTTTACAGTGTCCACATCTGCCTTTACACTCTCCACATCTGTCTTTACACTCTCCACATCTGTCTTTACAGTGTCCACATCTGCCTTTACACTCCCCACATCTGTCTTTACACTATCCACATCTGTCTTTACACTCTCCACATCTGTCTTTACCGTGTTCATATCTGCCTTTACACTATCCACATCTGTCTTTGCAGTGTTTACGTGGATCTTCTGCAGCTTTGCCACGTCAGCCTGCACAGTCTTGTGGTCTGTTCTGATGATGTCTAGTTCAGTTCTGATGTTGTCTGTCTGTGCCTGGAGTTCAGTTCTGATGTTGTCTGTCTGTGCCTGTAGTTCAGTTCTGATGTTGTCCGCCTCTGTATGTAGTTCAGTTCTGATGTTGTCTGTCTGTGCCTGTACTTCAGTTCTGATGTTGCTTATTTCTGTGTTCAGCTTCTCCTGATCCTCCTTCAACCCTGTGTGGTCTGCCTGAAAAGCGTCAAGGTAGCAATGGAATGTGGATATTTTATTTTCAAGCAAAGTGTGATCTTTGTGAAGTTTTCTGTTATCCTCTTTGAGCTGTTTGTTGTCTTCCTCAAGTCTGCTGTAGTTGTTTCTGACGTCAGTGATGGTTGATTGCAATTCTGAAATGTCAGTTGTCAGATCACAATTTTTGTGTTGCAGAATTGTTCGATCTTTGAGCAACAGATTAACTGTTTCTTCAATGCCAGTCATCTTGGAAAACAGATCTGCCATCTGTTTGGTCAGTTCACTCTGTGATTCGCTTGGTGGGGGTGGAGGAGGAGTTTTGCGTGGAGTAGGTTTGGGTGGAGGAGTAGGTTTGGGTGGAGGAGTAGGATTGGGTGGAGGAGTAGGTTTGGGTAGAGGAGTAGGTTTGGATGGAGGAGTAGGTTTGGGTGGAGTAGGTGTGGGCTGACTTGGCCTTTCCCTCTCTGGTGTGTCAGCCATCTTTCTTTCCTGACTGTGTGTGAGGTTCAGTCAGTGACTGATGTGGTGACTGACCACTTTCACTCATTGGACAAAGACAGTCAGCACAGGAGCAGAAGTTGGGGATGAAAAACCGTTGGTGCAGTTAGCGGTGATGTCCCTCCTAGAGACCAGAGATGGAGGTCCTGTCTCCACGGCTGTCCTGCTGATGGACACCTGTCACACACCAGTCAGTGGACGTGGACATCAGGGGGTGGGGTGAGGGGGTGAGTAGTCATAGTAGTTGTTGAGTTAGCACTGGTAGTAGTAGTAGTAGTAGTAGTAGTAGTAGTAGTAGTAGTAGTAGTAGTAGTAGTAGC
>CM060344.1:10684763-10689763 GCA_030674155.1 Stramonita haemastoma
CACTGTCCTTTTCAGGGAGGAAAAGCCTCTGAAGTCGGACTATACCTGCCTCTTTGTAGATTCATAATGCAAACTTCTCATCCAGTGTGTACTTTTGATCTGACATTGATTCCCAGGTGGGGTGAGTTGAATCAGAGTGAACTTGATGTGATCCTATAGTCTTAAACTAGAGATCGTGTGGCAGCAGCAGCAGCAGCAACAACAAGAGCAACAACAACAACAACAAGAGCAACAACAACAACAACAACAACACCAACAGACAGACACATAGACACACAGACAGGTACAGTCTCTCTGTGCACTTTACACAGTCACACGCATTCATCCACCTCACTACAGCAATAGACCCAGACAGCTGAAAGCAGCCTCTGTTTATTTTAATAAATCACACAGCAGCACACATTACTTAAAATAACAGCTTTTGAATAAAGCATGTACCAGCACATAAAATAGCAACATTCACATAAAGTATATAGCAGCACACATGACATAAACAACAACATTTGTATACAATGCATAACAGTACACCTGACATAAACAACAACATTCATATTAAATACATAGCAGCACACACAACATACACAACATTCATATAAAGTACATAACAGCACACCTGACATAAACAACAACATTCATATGAAGCACATAACAGCACTCATGGCATAACATAACAACATTCACATAAAATACATAACAGCACACCTGCCGTGGAATAACAGCAAAAGGATGGTTAACACCACAACACTGACAGCTTGGCGCTGTACTGTACAAAGCTTTGTGGATAAAACAGCATACATTTCCTGTGTTATACATCGAATCTGGGGAACCTCAAATACCATTTGTCAAACTGTATTCTTGTGTTTACAACAAAAAACAGGAACAGTATTAATTGAAATACATGCACAGAAAAAGTCTGGTTCTACCTTTGTAGGAAATATCAGTATTAACTGAAATACATGTACAGGCTCTACATTCGTAGGAAATATCAGTATTAACTGAAATACATGTACAGGCAAAATATCATTCTACCTCTGTAGGAAATATCAGTATTAAATGAAATATATGCACACACTCTACATCTGAGAAAAAAACAACCTAGCATTATCATTTTATCACGTAAGGAAGGACTTTTATGAACATGTTGAAATATGTGCAAACCAAGGTAGGCTATTTTATGCTTTTAAGTGGAAGGATTATGAAGATATCTTAAACATGTCTGTATTTTTTTTTAACTAAACAAAGGAGAGCAAACAATACGAAAGCATAAAAACAAAACTAGCCAACCAACTGACCAAAAAAGCATATCTGTAATAAAAGATCAGTTTTATCAAAATAACAAAAATACAAAATTCTTAGCTGAGCAACAGCAGTACATCAGGCTGACACTGTACGGACATTGCTGCACTGCTAATGTGGGGCTATACTAGATCTTTGCACACACTGCTAATGTGGGGCTATACTAGTTCTGTGTACACACTGCTAATTTGGGGCTATACTAATTCTTTGCACATACCTGATGCACTGCTAATGTGGGGTTATAATAGTTGTTTGCACATACCTGATGCACTGTTAATATGGGCTATACTAGATCTTTGCACACACTGCTAATGTGGGGCTATACTAGATCTTTGCACACACTGCTAATGTGGGGCTATACTAGTTGTTTGCACACACTGCTAATGTGGGGCTATACTAGTTGTTTGCACACACTGCTAATGTGGGGCTATACTAGTTGTTTGCACACACCTGAGACACAGCAAACTGAAACGACATCATAAAAGAAGACAGTCACAAAAAGCAAGACCTTACAGAGCAAGGGGAATAACTACATGCTAAAGTTTTCCGTTTTGCCAAGTTGCTTCCCTCAGTTGAATCAATCAGGGAAGAAAAGGAAAATTGTTTTGATGAAAAATAAAGAGGGGGAGAGACTTGTCTGAGATAAAATGGAAAGAATATAACAAATAGAAAAGTAATGTGATGATGAATAAAATGGAGTAGGTTACAAATGAAAGTCAAGGAAATGATTGAAATAAAACATAACTGAGAAAGAAAAAAAAGAATAGGAGAAAGAAGAGAAATGAAAGCAGGAACCAAACTGACCCCTCCACCAGTGAACACAAACACTCAGCATGTGGTGCCCTGTAGTAGGTGGTGTCCTGGGTGTGTTGGCTCAGAACCGGCACCACACACCACTGAGGTGACCCAGCAGCAGTGCAGGGCCTGTCTGGTCTGTGGCCCATGGCAGCCAGACATTGAGCAGTTCACTGTGGACTTGTATCAATTTGTAGTGCAATGACTTGTATTGCAGTATACTTAATTGTATCAGTTTGTTTACCATTTCAAATCACGGCAGAGTTGTGTGTATAAAAATTGGGCTGCTCTCTTTGAAGAGAGTGCATTGCCACAATAGCAGCGCCACCAATCCATGATGTTCTCGCCCCTATGTGTATGTGATGCCTATCTAATCCCAAGAATGCAAAGGACAGGACTGAATAATTATCGCTCAGGTGTGGAGATTGGAATGAGCGGCTTGGGAACAGCCAGCAATGTCACAGAGACTGGAATGAGCGGCGTGGGAACAGCCAGGAATGCCACAGAGACTGGAATGAGCGGCGTGGGAACAGCCAGGAATGCCACAGAGACTGGAATGAGCGGCGTGGGAACAGCCAGGAATGCCACAGAGACTGGAATGAGCGGCGTGGGAACAGCCAGCAATGTCACAGAGACTGGAATGAGCGGCGTGGGAACAGCCAGGAATGCCACAGAGACTGGAATGAGCGGCGTGGGAACAGCCAGGAATGCCACAGAGACTGGAATGAGCGGCGTGGGAACAGCCAGCAATGTCACAGAGACTGGAATGAGCGGCCTGGGAACAACCAGGAATGTCACAGAGAATGATGCAGCAAAAACATCTGGGAGTGACACTCCGTTTGACAGTCAACAGGACAAAATAAAAATCCGAAACAACTCCCCCCCCCCCCCCCCCCCCCCCTATTACTACCACGACCCAATCAAACCAGGTCTTGTTTTCATCAGCTTTTAATGCAGAATGCTCACTGGTGATGAAGATGAGGTAATGATGCTGTTATGGAAGTGTATGTATTTTTTAGACTACTTGTCGGGGCTGTACTCTAGGCTTGCTTTTGCAAGATTTGCAGCAATTTTTCTTTGAATAAAAACCCACCAAGCTTTGAGAAAACTCTATGACTCCTAATGGATTCAAACCTGCGACCTTCCAGCCAGAAACCCAAGGCATTAACTTTTTAGCCATGGAGGCTGGTGCATGTTGTATTTAACATTACAATCACAACTTGTGTCTGTTTTGGTCATTAAGATAACCTCTGGTATAACTTAGCTTCTTTGTTGAACTACTCTGACAGCTTTCTCTTTTCCCCATGATAATGGGAATACATTTATATTGGGTTATGCTTATTTTAGATATGATCAGTTCAAACCCACCAACACCTTTACACTTTTGTCCAAAGAATTATTAACACCGTCATCTGTGTTATTGTTCCATAGTGTTTTCTTCGTTTGGCTCTTGCCTGGAGTAACCACACATACAAACTCAATAATTACAGCTTATAACAGATCAAAATCACATTCACAGTCTCTTTAAAAGCATCCGTGCAAATGACAGATTATCTGAAATGAACACCACATTCAAAACATCTTTAAAAGCATCCATAGAAATGATAGTTTATCTGAAACCAAAATCCCATGTCAAGTATCTTTTCAGAAAACTACTGGATACATTAAGGCTGCAGCCATAGTAAACCCCGGCATTTTTACGTTGGTGAAAAATGCTGCCCTGCTGAATTACTCTGTGGCGTCACTGATAACGGCTGTGCATGGCCATAGTAGAGCCGGTGGGGCCCTATATTTTTAACCCCTCGTTATGACATTGGAGCCACACCTCTGTTTGCCGGGTTGAGGGAAAGGAAAATAATCAAGAAAAACTTATTTATGGTGCTTCAAAAATTCTGACTACACAAAGTAGTAAACTGACCCTTCCCAATTACATTCCAGTGGTTTTGATAAAAGTTTTGTGGGGGATTTTACGTAAAAACACTTTTTATGTCGAGCCATTTTCTGTCAATTTCGCCTGGGGGTGGGGCGGAGTATCAGACGCCGGGGCAGCCTCGTTTTCGGGTCACTCGCAGTCTCGGGGTGACCACATTGTCAGAAAGAGACCGGAGTCAAACCAAACAAGGGGAGGGGCGGGGTTTACAATAGCCTACGAGCCTTATTTCTGACACCATAGATTTAACTCATAAATTAGAGGGGGAAATTTAAACAAATCCTTCTGTACACCCATGGCCCACACATGCAGGCACCACACCTTCACACACACACACACACACACACACACACACTGTAGACATAAAAATTATTATAAAAAGGACACAGTCAGCAGCCTGTTTTCTGTCTCAAATTGTCGCCATATCTGTGCCTTCTGTAGCAATTCACACTGATGGCAGACTCAGAAAAACCACAATAAAAAAAATGTCACAGAAACGTCACAAAATATTAGTAACTTTTTACACGCCATCTACATCAGAGAGAGAGAGAGAGAGAGAACTCGGAACTGGAACTCCGATGTTTATTGAACATCCGCCACAGGCCCTTATACAAACACATGAAAACAAAAAAACAAAAAAAGAAGTTGGGGGGCTGTAGGAGACATGTTTAACAGTAATTTTGCATGCACAACAAAATTTAAGCATATTGGGTCTTTTGTGAAAAGGAAAACAACATTTCTCCGATAACATTTTTAAATAAGATACGATGTTGAGAGAGAGAGAGAGAGAGAGAGAGAGAAGAGAGAGAGAGAGAGAGAGAGAGAGAGAGAGAGAGAGAGAGAGAGAGAGAGAGAGAGAGAGAGTACAGCCCATCCTCAGTAATTACATCACCTCTGCCATTCAATCAGCACCTGCCAAACTGGAATGTGGTGTCCCTCAGGGATCAGTTCTTGGCCCTCTTCTCTTTACCCTCTATAC
>CM060344.1:10694763-10709763 GCA_030674155.1 Stramonita haemastoma
ACGGATCAGCCATCTGTTTGGTCATTTCACTCTGTGATGCGCTTGGTGGGGGTGGAGGAGTAGTTTTGCGTGGAGTAGGTTTGGGTGGAGGAGTAGGTGTGGTGGAGGAGTAGGTGTTGTTGGAGGAGTAGGTGTGGGCTGACTTGGTCTTTCTCCCTCTGGTGTGTCAGCCATCTTTCCTTCCTGACTGTGTGTGAGGTACAGTCAGTGACTGATGTGGTGACTGACCACTTTCACTCTCTAGACAAAGACAGTCAGCACAGGAGCAGAAGTTGGGGAGGAAAAACCGTTGGCGCTGTTAGCGGTGATGTCCCTCCTAGAGACCAGAGATGGAGGTCCTGTCTCCACGGCTGTCCTGCTGATGGACACCTGTCACACACCAGTCAGTGGACGTGGACATCAGGGGGTGGGGGTGAGGGGGTGAGTAGTCATAGTAGTTGTTGAGTTAGCACTGGTAGTAGTAGTAGTAGTAGTAGTAGTAGTAGTAGTAGTAGTAGTAGTAGTAGTAGTATAGTAGTAGTAGCAGTAGTAGTAGTATAGTAGTAGCAGCAGCAGCAGCAACAGGAGTAGTAGTAGTAGTAGTAGCAGCAGCAGCAGCAGCAGTAGAAGCAGCAGCAGCAGCAGAAGTAGTAGTAGGAGTAAATAGGAGTAGTAGTAGTAGTTAGTAGTAGTAGTAGTAGTAGTAGTAGTAGTAGTAGGTATAGTAGTAGTAGTGTAGTAGTAGTAGTAAGTAGAGTAGCAGCAACAGCAAGCAGAGTAAGCAGCAGCACAGCAGCAGCAGAGCAGTAGTAGTAGTGTAGTATAGTAGTAGTAGTAGTAGTAGTAGTAGTAGTAGTAGTAGTAGTAGTAGTAGTAGTAGTAGTAGTAGAAGTAGTGTAGTAGTAGTAGTAGTAGTGTAGTAGTAGTAGTAGTAGTAGTAGTAGTAGTAGTAGTAGTAGTAGTCGTCGTCGTCGTCGTCGTCGTCGTCGTCGTGTGTAGTGTAGTAGTAGTAGTAGTAGTAGTAGTAGTAGCAGCAGCAGCAGCAGCAGCAGCAGCAGCAGCACAGCACAGCAACAACAACAACAACATAGTAGTAGTTGTAGTAATAGCAGCAGCAGCAGCAGCAGCACAGCAGAGCAGCAGTAGTAGTAGTAGTAGTAGTAGTAGTAGTAGTAGTAGTAGTAGTAGTAGTAGTAGAGGAGGAGGAGGAGGAGGAGGAGGAGTAAGAAGTAGTAGTAGTAGTAGTAGTAGTAGTAGTAGTAGTAGTAGTAGTAGTAGTAGTAGTAGTAGTAGTAGTAGTAGTAGTAGAAATAGTGGTATTAGCAGTGGTAGTTGTTGTTGCTGTTGTTGTTGCTGCTGCTTTTGTAATTGTAGTTGTTGTTGTTGCTGCTGTAGATAGCATTGCAAATACTCTTTTGTATTTATATTGTATTTACCGTGTTATTTGATATTGATTTATAATATATTTTAATGTAAGTGCAAATCTGCATTGCACTCTGCCTAAATCCAGCCCCAAGTGCACAGATACAGTGACATAAAAAGCCTGATAGAAAAAAACAGCCAGAGTATAACCAGAAACACCCCAAAATATATCGGGTAGTGGTATAATACAGCAATTCCAATAGCAAAAACACACTATTCAATCATAACGCTATTTCAGTTCACAAGTAACCAATTTCTCGTTCATTCATTCGGATAGAATCACAGCTTGTCGCGCACGAAAAAGACAGCGCACGCACGCACGCACGCACGCACGCACGCACGCACGCACGCACGCACACACACACACACACACACACACACACACCGGGATATAGCCTAGTGGTCAGAACCTGCGCTCGCAATTTGACAATCCGGGTTCAACTCCCGTTGGAGGAGATTTTTCTCCTGGAGTTAACATCAGTGCGACTCCACTCTCCCCAAAAGTCCTTCGGATGAGACTGTAAATCGAGGCCCGTGCGTGAACGCACGCCGAACATCTTGCGCACACGTTTAATCCTGTTCCGCTTTTCGTAAGAGTAGGCCATCGTGTGCCGGTAAGAACAGTTGACATTTTCAAAACTGCATACACACGGGGACTGGATGAAAAAAGCACAAGAGCGCTTATCCCATCATCCTCGATATAAAAGAAAGAAAACACACACACACCAACACACACACACACACACACACACACACACACACACACACACACACACACACACACATGTGCAAGTACTCTTACGCGCACATACAAAAAAACAAACACTGTTTAAACGCGCATGTGTGTGCGCACACAGTTCGATCCCTGTTTGTGCTAGAGACTTTCCCTCACCCTATAGACCGTGAGTGATGGTCTGGATGCTAGTCTTTCAGATGAGATGATTAAGTGATCACCCATGTGTGACACGCGTTAGCACACATAAAAGAACCCAGTCACCAAGGGAGTTGTTCATGACAAAATTTTATAGAAAAAAGAAAATGAACATTAAGCACTGAAACAAGCACAGAAAATAATGGATGGCGCTGCTCTTGTAGCATGTGCTCTTTTCAAGAGAAGTTCAAATTACACGCAGACACATCCGCTGTGACTGAAAGTTTCTTACAAACACCAATACCTGTCTGACATGTAATGCTGATCTTGAAAGCAGCAGTGTGAACAAAGACAGAACAACAGTGACCACAGATGGAAGGCAGTGCACAGACAGGTGCCACAGGGACACAGAGACCAGTACACTTCTACTGCCGCTTGGACATCACACCTGTTCCGTGTGTCCACACACTGTCAGGGTTGGTCAGCACAGGTAAAACCTCTTTGCCTCTGAAGGTGACCAGACACAGGTACACAGTCAGGACAGGCACCGTGGCTGACCGATACACAGCTGGTCTGATCATTATCACTTTAGAGTGAACAGACAGACGTTACATTGAAGAAAGAATATCACAGCTGGTCTGATCATTATCACTTTGAGTGAACAGACAGACGTTACATTGAAGACAGAATATACAGCTGGTCTATCATTTTCACTTTGAGTGAACAGACAGACGTTGCATTGAAGAAAGAATACACAGCTGGTCTGATCATTATCACTTTGAGTGAACAGACGTTACACTGAAGAAAGAATACACAGCTGGGATTGCTACACAGAAAACAGATTGGTGAAGTAGAAGCCACCATGGAGTAAGATCATGATCATTATACTTGATTATTAACCCTTTCTCTTACCTTCTACACATGTCTTCACTTGTTGTGCAATACACTGCAGTGTCTCTCTGTCTGTGGATCAGGGTCACTTTGTGCAGTGGAGCTTTGCTGACTGCAGTAAGGGTACACTTCTCTAGTCCTCTGTCCCTGCTCCCTGTAACTTTCCCCCCCCCCCCCCCCCACCACCTCCCCCTTCCCCTCGCCCCAAGTATATCACATGACACAAGCTTTAATTTCAAGGGCCATGAGAGTCACTGCTGTCTTTCTGTACCCAACATCTACACACATACAAGGGCAACTAGGATCTAGTCATAGGGCGGTAATCCCAGGTTTTTTATATTCAGAAACACGCAAACACACACACACACACACACACACACACACACACACACACACACCACACACACACACACACACACACACACACACCACTTACACACACAAACAAACACACACACTCACACAGACACACAGCAGACACACACCCAGACACATACAGACACACCAATAGCACACACACACACACACAGACACACAGACACAGACAGACAGACAGACACCTGTCCTCTGTGTCACACTGTATACAAACACCTGTTCTCTGTGTCACACTGTATACAGACAGATACCTGTTCCTCTGTGTCACACTGTATACAGACACCTGCCCTCTGGTTCACACTGTAAGCAACACCTGTCCTCTGTGTCACACTGTATACAAACAGACAACTATTCTCTGAATCAACTGTATACAAACACCTGTTCTCTGTGTCAACTGTATACAGACAGACACCAGTCATCTGTGTCATACTGTATACAGACAAACACCATTCCTCAGAGTCACACTGTATACAGACACCTGTCATCCATCTCACTTGTATACAAACAGACACCTGTCCTCTGTGTAAACAAAACCAAAGGCCCAGCCATCACATGACAGAAGAGGTGTTGGTAGCACTGAACCATTAATTCAACAACAGGTGTCTGCATACTCTGTCTCTATTTGACAGCGCTATTGCATGCTATGTCTGTATCTGACAGTAATATTGCATGCTAAGTATGTATCTGACAGCGCTATTGCATGTTATATCTGTATCTGACAGCACTATTGCATACTATGTCTTTATCTGACAGCACTATTGCATGCCATGTCTGTATCTGACAATCTGACGGCACTATTGCATGCTATGTCTGTATCTGACAATCTGACAGCATTATTGCACGTTATGTCTGTATCTGACAATCTGAAAGCACCATTGCATGCTATGTCTGTATCTGACAGCACTATTGCATGCTGTATCTGTACCTGACAGCATTATTGCATGCAATGTTTTTTTGTATTTGACAGCACTATTGCATGCTATGTCTGTATGTAACAGCACTTATGCATGCTATGTCTGTATCTGACAGCACTATTGCATGCTGTGTCTGTGCCTGACAGCACTATTGCATGCTATGTCTGTATCTGACAGCACTATTGCATGCTGTGTCTGTATCTGACAGCACTAGTGCATGCTATGTCTGTATCTGACAGCACTATTGCATGCTGTGTCTGTATCTGACAGCACTAGTGCATGCTATGTCTGTATCTGACAGCACTATTGCATGCTGTGTCTGTATCTGACAGCACTATTGCATGCTATGTCTGTATCTGACAGCACTAGTGCATGCTCTGTTTGTATCTGACAGCACTATTGCATGCTGTGTCTGTACCTGACAGCACTATTGCATGCTGTGTCTGTATCTGACAGCACTATTGCATGCTGTGTCTGTATCTGACAGCACTATTGCATGCTATGTCTGTATCTGACAGCACTATTGCATGCTATGTCTGTATCTGACAGCACTATTGCATGCTGTGTCTGTACCTGACAGCACTATCGCATGCTGTGTCTGTATCTGACAGCACTATTGCATGCATGCTGTGTCTGTATCTAACAGCACTATTGCATGCTATGTCTGTATCTGACAGCACTATTGCATGCATGCTGTGTCTGTATCTAACAGCACTATTGCATGGTATGTCTGTATCTGACAGCACTATTGCATGGTATGTCTGTATCTGACAGCACTATTGCATGGTATGTCTGTATCTGACAGCACTATTGCATGCTGTGTCTGTACCTGACAGCGCTATTGCATGCTGTGTCTGTATCTGACAGCACTATTGCATGCTGTGTCTGTATCTGACAGCACTATTGCATGATGTGTCTGTATCTGACAGCACTATTGCATGCTATGTCTGTATCTGACAGCACTATTGCATGCTATGTCTGTATCTAACAGCACTATTGCATGCTGTGTATCTGACAGCACTATTGCATGCTGTGTCTGTATCTGACAGCACTATTGCATGCTATGTCTGTATCTGACAGCACTATTGCAGGCTGTGTCTGTGCCTGACAGCACTATTGCATGCTGTGTCTGTATCTGACAGCACTATTGCATGCTATGTCTGTATCTAACAGCACTATTGCATGGTATGTCTGTATCTAACAGCACTATTGCATGGTATGTCTGTAGCTGACAGCATTATTGCATGCTGTGTATCTAACAGCACTATTACATGCTATGACTGTATCTGACAGCACTATTGCACGCATGGTATGTCTGTATCTGACAGCACTATTACATGCTATGTCTGTATCTGACAGCACTATTGCACGCATGCTATGTGTGTATCTGACAGCACTATTGCATGCTATGTCTGTATCTGACAGCGCTATTGCATGCTATATTTGTATCTGATAGCCCTACTGCATGCTATGTCTGTATCTGATAGCCCTACTGCATGCTATGACTGTATCTGACAGCACTATTGCATGCTATGTCTGTATGTGACATCACTATTGCATGCTATGTCTGTGACTGACAGCACTATTGCATGCTGTGTATCTGACAGTACTATTGCATGCTATGTCTGTATGTGACATCACTATTGCATGCTATGTCTGTGACTGACAGCACTATTGCATGCTGTCTTCAAGGTTATGAATTAAGATTATAAACTGAAGTTCAGTTTCTTTGCTGCCTCATCTTCTGCGACCTTCCTGTCCTGCTGATCCTAAGCCGCTCATCTTGATGTCTCCACCCCAGCCATACCCAGATTCCTCCTGTCGCTTCCTTGAGGTCAGAAGTCTTTATGGAGCTTCTCAATTCTAAGCAGCCATAGGGCCACTAACCAAAGGGGCCCTGCGCTGCTGACTGTCATGCTTTTTTTCATGTTTTCTGTGTGTGTTGTTATGAGAACTAGTGGCTGTGCCATCATTTTTAAAATTCAAAATAACGGGTATTGCAACTTTTTTTTAAAAGAAGTAACACATACACACACACAGGCACACAAGCAACACACAACAAACATACACACACACACACACACACGCACGCCTACACCTACACCTACACACACACACACACACACACACACACACACACAACATACACACACACACCTATACACATACACACACATACTTACACACACACGCACACACACACAACATACACACACCACACACACACACACACACACACACACACACACACACACGCATGCGCGCGCGCGCGCGCGCGCGTGCGCTCGCATATGCACACACACCTACACACTCACCCCCCCACCACACGCACACTACACACACACCTACACACTCCCCCCCCCCCCCCCACCACACACACACACACACACACACACACACACACACACACACTCCCACACACTCACACACACACACACACACACACACCACACACACACACACACACACCACACACACACACGCATACACACATACACACACACACACACACACACACACACACACACACACACACACACACACACCACACACACACACACACACACACATTTTGTGACACAAAATCTTGAACGTTTTAAAAGGGAGAATACCATCTCCCGGTAATTTCTTGCGCTCTCTATTTCTTGCCGAGTCGTTTCCCTTGAACCAGTCTTAGGTAACAGAACATCACCTGTTCTATAGATGCCTGTGTTGTGACTGACAGTGCACAGCTTGTCACTTGCTCCCACTTTCAGCCTCTCAGTGGCTAATTTATCCATCCCATCCCAGCCCAGATAGGGGCCAGCTGGTGCTAATTATAGCACCAACTGACACACTTGGACTAGGTAAAAGGCAAGGGTGGGCTAAATATAGCTGAGTGACCGACATTTTTTTCTCAATCAACTTTCAGACTGATGCTGGCTGCCACTTTACAACTTCATTGAAGATGGCAGTGACTGACATCTAGAGGCACAACAATACAGGACAGTTGGGAGTGAAGGGGGGGGGGGTATTGTCCTGTTGTGCAAGTTTTTATTATTATTTTTCTGTTATTGTTTTATATCAAGGATAATGGAAGAGCACTTGTGTGCTTTTTTTTTTAACATCAAATCCCCGTGTGTATGCAGTTTTGTAAATCTTGTCATTTATTTCTATCGGCATACAATGCACTACTCTTACGAAAAGCGGAATAGAATATTAACATGTGCGGAAGATGTTCTGCGTGCGTTTGCACCGGGGCCCGGTTTGTAGTCTCATCCGAAGGTCTTTTGAGGAGAGTGGTGTCAGCACTGATGTTAACTCCAGGGGGAAAAACTCCCTCGAACGGGAGTCGAACGCGAGCGCAATGTTCTGATGTATGATGTAATGTATGTTTTGTATGTATGTATGTATAGTTATGTATGTATGTATGTAGTGTGTGTGTGTGTGTGTGTGTTGTGTGTGTGTGTGTGTGTGTGTGTGTGTGTGTGTGATGTGTTGTGTGTTGTGTGTATAGGCCACACCCTAATTGTGCAGCCGTGCCCATCCCATTTTCTGTGCAGAGGGACATCAATAATGGCCACTCTGTTACGAAAAACAGAAGAAAAGAAAGAAACAAAGAAAGAAAGAAAAGAAAAGAAAGAACATAAAAATGGAATTCAAAGAAATGAAAAAGCAAAGAAGGAGAGAAAGAAATAGCAAATAAAAAGTAATGACAGAAAGAAAGGGAAAGAAAGAAGGACGGAAGCAATTTAAGAAAGAAGAATATCAAGAATTGAAACAACATCAAGCACAATAGGCAAAAAGAATAGAAAAATAACAAACTAAAGAGGAAAAAGGAAAGAACGACAGTGAACGATAATTTACCATGTTAATTACACTAAGTGTTTTGTTTTTTATAGAGAAAAAAACAAAACATATATTCATATTGTGCTCGGATCGGTGGTCTAGAAGTAACGCGCCTGCCTAGAAACCGAAAAGTCCCGGTCGGAGTGTGTGGTAGTTCGAATCCCGTTTTGGCCCAAAACTTTTCCCCCATCCATTAGGCCATGAGTGATGGTCTGGGTGCTAGTCTTTCGGAATGGACGATAAACCAAGGTCCCGTGTATTACACAATATTATTTAGCGCACGTAATAGAACCACGCTCTCCCCAAGGAGAGCAGCCCGTATTTCAGGCAAAGAAATCTGCTGTGACATACAGTGGTATAATTTTTTTTAAATGCTCTTTAACTTCAAACGGACCACCTTCTTCCGACAATAGCAGCGCGGTCCTGGTTCAGTTAAGACTTCCTTGCTTACCAGCTGTCTCCTCTCACAAAGTCTACATACCGGCTTTCATGACAGAACCAACACGCAGGTAAAAACAACACCGCCCTTCCCAGGACTTTGCCGACAAGAGTAGTACCCTAGTGCCCCCGGGGGCTATTTCGCCTATAACATCTTCAAAGCCACGGGGACCCAGACTTGAAGAGGGCTTGACCAATGAGAGCCAGAGAAAAGTGACCAGCCGCTGTAGTGGACAGCAAACAGGGCTACTGTATTCAGAGAGAGAGAGAGAGAGAGAGAGAGAGAGAGAGACTCTTGAACACCCCAGAAGCACTTGACGCCCACTCCAGCCTGAATCTAGGTGGAAAAGATGAGGGAGGGGAGAGGGGGGGGGGGGGAGGGGAAGGGAGGGGAAGGGGCAGCAATTGGACAGGGGTGGCAGGGGAGAGTGGCGACAGAGGTGTACGTGACTGCTCTGGGTCTCTGTGGGCTGGGCCAGCTGGTCCTGATTGTAGCCAGTAGGCTGTTCTCCACAGCAGTTCTGTGCTGTATGTGTCCTTTTTTTCCTATCCATTCATTTGTGCTGTTCATTGTGTAATGAATTTGTGTAGTGAGTATTTTCACACCGCTTTTGCAAGTTTTAGGGTCCCCCCCTCCCTTGAAATAAAATCTTGAATCTTGAATCTCGTTGTCCAGACTGTCCAAGGTCTTGTCTCCTGCTGTGTTGGGCTGACCAGGGCAGCACGCTCTCTTCCAGCTTAGGCCTAGCAGATAGGCTCTGTTTGGAATCCACAGTTTCTGTATAACACTGTGTAGTGGATCACAGGACTCCTCCCATAAGACTAGATCTATAAACCGAGGACCCCCTGTGCGAAAGCACGCGAGACATCTTGCTACATGTTAAATCCTGTTGATTTTTGTAAGAGTAGCCATTGTGTGCTGGTGGGAACAGATGATGAGATTTACAAAACTCCATACCAAGGGACTAGATGTAACAAAAAGCGCATTAATGCTTGTTGTATATCCTCGTTATAAAAGAACAAAATATAAAAGAATAGAATAAAAATAAAATGAAAAAGAAACACTGTCTAGGAATAAAGGTTGACAGTTCGAATTCTGATCTCAAACTGGAATTTTCTCTTACCTGCTGAGTGTATCATTGAAATGCAGACGTTTAGGTGTTCCCATAACCTGTGTGGTCATTTGGGAGTCAGGTTTCAGAGACCTCAGTTTTCTAGTTAGGGCCAGATATTGAAGGTGGTGTCATCTCCTCTCCCTCGCTGCTTTACCTTTCCCTGTCCTTAAAGAGAAGGTACCCATTGATAGCTGGGTGAACTGGGGGACTGTACTAAGCCAAAGCACACGAATGGTCATTTGTAGATACAACAAACGCTAGTTAGCTTGGAGTTTATAGGCACAATGATGTTGTTGACACATAAAACAACCCAAAAGCAGCAAGAGGACGGTCCATGGAAAATTCTTTGGAAAAGTAATCATATAGGAAAGCAAACACATAAGATCCTAAAAGCTGTAAGTACAATATAAATGTGTACAGTCATGTAAAAAAGAGCCACCATAGAAACAACAGAAGATATCCTTGCAAATCCTTTTGGAAAAATCTATGTGGCTAAGAAAGCTGAAAGAAAACTAAAAAAAACATTGACAGATCTTTGCATAACATTGATACTTCATTGTTGTTTATAGTTTTCCAGGGGATTAAGCACAAATTTGATCCCTATTAAATCTGTCAGATTGAAGGATGCATACAATCTTCCTACTCAATACAGGCCCAGGCTACTTTCCTTTCTTTATTTTTACAGTTCTACTAACCCATCACATTCTCTCAGACTGGTAGAGATTTGTCAGGAGCAAATGTTATCCTTTTCTCAGTTTTAGAGTACTTTTCCTGTTGCTGGGTTTGTTTCCACCTTTGGTTGGTGTATTAGTTTTGTTTTTAGAGCTGGTACACTTTCTCTGCAGCTGTTTCACTTTTTAAGAGCTGGTATACTTTCTAAACAACTGTTTCACTTTTTGAGTGTTGATTTGCTCTCTTTACAGCCGTTTCATTTTCTTAAGAAATGGCACTCTTGTTTACATATGTTTCAGTTTTTTTAAGATGCAAAGTTTTCTGTAGGGCTGGTGAGCTTTCTATGCAACGTTTTCTGTAAGGATGGTAAGCTTCAGCAGTTCTGTAGGGCTGAGCTTTCTATGCAATGTTTTCTGTAGGGCTGGTAGCTTTCTATGCAACGTTTTCGTAAGGTGGTGAGCTTCATGCACGTTTCTGTAGGGATGGTGAGTTCTATGCATGTGTTTCCAAAATTAATCATAAAAAGAGAAGTACAAGTGCAACCAGTTTCATGGGAAGAAATTCACACAGGCAGGAGTGCCCCTGTGTGTGTGTGTGTGTGTGTGTGTGTGTGTGTGTGTGTGTGTGTGTGTGTGTGTGTGTGTGTGTGTGTGTGTGTGTTGTGTGTGTGTGTTTGTGGTGTGTTGTGTGTGTGTGTGTGTGTGTGTGCGTGTGAGTGTATGTGTGTGGCTGTGTGTGTGTGTGTGTAGTTGCGTCTGTGATTGTGTGTTTGTGTGTGGTTGCGAGCATGCACGGGCATGTGTGTGTGTGTGTGTGTGTGTGTGTGTGTGTGTGCATGCCTGAGTGAGTGAGTGAGTAGCTTGTAATGGAGGCTTGAGCAGACTGGACCACTCGCCCTCAGGTGCTGTCAGATGGTAAGTGAGAGGCTCTAGCTGACAGGCCCTACTGCCCCTGTGGGGACAGAGTGCACATGGCAAACTGCCGTTCCCTACAAACCACTGTCTGCACATCAACATACTGCTGTATGGAGAGATAGAGAGATAGAAGACATCAACATACTGCTGTCGTCTTTCTCTCCATCCATCACTGCTGTCTTCACATCAACATACAGCTGTTCCATATCCACTACTGTCTTCACATTAATACACTGCTGTCTTCTTTCTCTCCATCCACCAGTGTTGTCTTCACATTAACATACTGCTGTCTTTTATCTCCCAATTAACCACTGCTGTCCTCACATCAACACACCACCGTCTTCTATTTCTCTGTCCACCAGTGCTGTCTTCACATCAGTTATACTACTGTCTTCTATCTCTCTATTCACCACTGCTTTTACATCAACACACTGCAATATTCTACCTCCCTATCCCCTACTGCTTTTACATCAACCTACTGCAGTCTTCTATCTACCTATCCCCTACTGCTTTCACATTAACATACTGCAGTCTTCTATCTACCTATCCCCTACTGCTTTTACATCAACCTACTGCAGTCTTCTATCTACCTATCCCCTACTGCTTTTACATCAACCTACTGCAGTCTTCTATCTCCCTATCCCCCACTGATTTCACATTAACATACTGCAGTCTTCTATCTCTCTACCCCCCACTGCTTTCACAGCAACATACTGCAGTCTTCTACATACCCATTGTCTTCACATCAATATACTGTAGTCTTCTATGGGATTTAGAGATTTACACACCCCTGTAGTGATGCCGGGGGCCTGTCAGAGCAGATAGCATCTCCACCATCTGAAAATTCTGTATAGGTTTTCCTCTTTTCTATCTCTGTCTTTGTTGCTGCCTTTTTCCTTTTGTTCCTGTCACCTCCTTCTTATCCATTATCTGTCATCTTGTTCCAGTTGTCTGCTTTTTTTTCCCATAAAACGACTTCAACGATGACAGTTGTCTCCAAGCCTAATTCAGATGACCTGACATGGTTAGATGCCTGGGCCTGACCTGTCAGGTGCTTAGGCTACACATCAGTATTAGCTTGCTTGTCACGTAGTATCTTCTATGGTGTGCAAGTCGGAAAACTTTTTGTCGATTTTCACAGATTATTCTAAAGCATGAAAAATGCACTGTGCACTTGTTTTGGGGATCGAGGACATAGAGCAATACCAGGTAGTGACGAGAAAGTTGGAAATGATCATCAAATGAGGACTGCTTGTGTTCCTACAGCGTTGACCCCGGCATGCATATTGCGGTTTTAGGAAGCTAGCAGACTGCAAAGGACTGAGGGGGTACAGCGTTTGTGGAAATCTGTTTCTAAAGTTCAAACCTACCAAATTTGTACAAAATCACATAAATTTTGAGTAAGGGGCTAGTCTTTCTGAAAAACTGGTTTTCCTTTCTGAGGATCCATTTGTGTGTGCAGTGCGAATACAAAAGTGATAATGAGTCTATATGAAAATAGAAGGAAAAGTAGTCAAAACCAATAGTGATGTAGAGCCTTAACGCAGCGGAACGCAGTTTTGCTCATATGACAGACAACAGTTGCAGTCGAAAAAGAAGAAGAAGAAGCTGAAGAAAAAGGAAAAGAAGAAGGAGAAGGAGGAGGAGAAAAAAAGAAGACGGAGAAGGAAAGGAAGAAGAAAAGAAGAGAAGAAGAAGAAGAAGAAGAAGAAGAAGAAGAAGAAGAAGAAGAAGAAGAAGAAGAAGAAGAAGAAGAAGAAGAAGAAGAAAAAGAAGAAGAAAAAGAAGAAGAAGGAGGAGGAGGAGGAGGGGGAGGAGGAGGAGGAGGAGGAGGAGGAGGAGGAGAGAAGAAGAAGAAGAAGAAGAAGAAGAAGAAGAAGAAGAAGAAGAAGAAGAAGAAGAAGAAGAAGAAGAAGAAAAAAGTGCCCAGTAGTTGTGAGAAGGGTGGAGATGACCAGTTCAGCAGTCATGAGGACTGCTGCAAGTCCTGCAACTGAACATCTTACCTGTGTAGGGTTGGAAGGCCAGCATACGACAAAAGATGAATGGGGGGAAGGGGGACAAAAGGGGGGGAGAGGTACAGTGTTCACGTTAAACAAGGGCTCCAAAGTGGCCGAAATCATGTATTTTTTTAGGAATTAAAAATTGATGGATGAACTTATGGAGATCTTCCTGTGTGAATTTAAAGAATTGGGTTGTAAAACCGATCTGTAGAAACATGTTACTGCTACTTGTTATTGATAAAAAGGTTTAGGAATTTGAAACATTTGGTTTGGGCAATGTTTTTTTTTTTCCATGGCAACAGTGCAGAAAACTGAGTAACTTACAGATGTGTATGTTTTACAAGTAATGCACTTACAATATACGACATAACTTTTAGCATGGGCATTTGAAACAAAATTTCATCAGTTTCAACCCCCATGTTAAACACTAAATTAACATCAACCCCCCCCTTTCTCTTTGTTTGTGTCTGTTTTTATCTACCTATCTATCTATTCATTTCTCATCTCCTTTTTCGCTCCTCAACTAAAGCTAGGAGGTTTACCCTTGATGAGGTTTTGCGTATGCGACCGTTTTTACCAACTATGAAGGTAGCCACATTCCGACTTCGGGGATGTACTAGTTAAATTCAGCGTTTGAGTAAAAGGTAAAGTTTTCCCGTAACCTATGTGGTCGTAGGGGAGCGAGGCGTCAGAGACCTCAGCTTCTCTAGGGGCCAGCATGTTGAGGGCGGCGCCCATCTCCTCTTCCTTGTTGCTTAATCTTCCCTGACCTGGAGAGGGCAGGTACCCATTCACAGCTGTTCAGCGCTTGACTATGGGCAACTATTAGAATGCAGGGTCATGGATTCAGCTGGAAAGCTGGAGTAGTGTGGACGAGGGCCTGCTTTTGTTTCAGTAGAACTATAGTCCTTTCCAGCAGAAGCTGATATCAGGACTTGCAGCCGCGAACCAGGAAGTCGGAGGTCCTACGCTCCCGCAAGCTCTCCCACCCCAGCACCTCGGGCCACCCCAAAAATGTTACAATTTGTAGAAATTGTATGAAGCAACAAGTTGAGATGAAACATGCACTTGCTCTATACCTACTTTATATCTGTGCCAATGTCAGGGGACGTAAGCAAGGAATACGCATGCACGTGACGTCACATCCTGTCAAACATGGCGGCAGGGATGGGAAGAGCCGGGCGTTGTCCACGTCTCGCTTACAGCTGTCCATAGGCGCTAGGCTAAGACACAGGGTCAATATTGACCCTGCCTGGAGGAGGGGGGCTACACCTAGGTGACCAGGAAGACTGGTACCTGTCAGCGATGGTGGACACGGGGACAGTGGTCAGAGCTGTGGAGAGCTGGTCAAACAGCCGCCTGGAGAGGTTCAAGTCTGGCACGGACAGTGGTCAAACAAGAGAGTGAAGGGCAGGGAGTGGGGGAGGGTAGCTGGGCAGTGGACACAGGGTGAAGTGGTTTGAAGTGGAGATAACACGGTCACCCAGTGCAAAGACTGACCCTTCCCAAAATAACCTGCACTGGTGCCGAAAATAGCCTGTTCTCTCTCTCTCTCTCTCTCTCTCTCTCTCTCTCTCT
>CM060344.1:10712263-10714763 GCA_030674155.1 Stramonita haemastoma
GTGTGTGTGTTGTTCCCTGTTTTGTTCTTTATGTCAGTTAACACGGAGATTCTTCAGAAAACATGAAGAGAGAGAGAGAGAGAGAGAGAGAGAGAGAGAGAGAGGAGAGAGAGAGAGAGAGAGAGAGAGAGAGAGAGAGAGAGAGAGAGAGAGAGAGAGAGAGAGAGAGAGAGAGACTCGAACTCGAACTCGAACTCGAAATGTTTATTCAGTATAGGCTCTAGCCCCTTACTGAAGGGGGTACGATACACCAGTTTCAAAGCCAAACAGTGGCTCATTGTGTTGTCAACTTATTGGTGTAAACATGTCTTTTCTATTGTAGTTTCATAAGCAAACATGTTGTGACGCTGGTTCAGTTACCTGTAATTGTAGATGTAGTTAAAGGAGATTTTCAGAAGAAAGAGAGAGAGAGAAGGAGAGAGGAGAGAGAGAGAGAGAGAGAGAGACGAGGACGAGCAGAAGACAGAAGCAGACAGACAGAAGACAAGACAGAGACAGACAGACAGAAAGACAGAGAGACAGAGAAGAGCAGAAGACAGAGACAGAGACAGAGAGCAGAAGACAGACAGACAGAGCAGAGAGAGAGACAGAGAAGACAGACGAGAAGAAGAGGAGAAGAGAAGAAGAGAAGACGAGAGAGACAGAGACAGACAGAGACAGAGACAGGACAGACAGACAGACAGACAGAGACAGAGAGAGAGACAGAGACAGAGAGACGAGAGACAGAGAGACAGAGAGAGAGACAGAGACAGACAGAAGACAGACAGACAGACAGACAGACGACAGAGAGAGAGAGAGAGAGAGAGAGAGAGAGAGAGAGAGAGAGAGAGAGAGAGAGAGAGAGAGAGAGAGAGAGAGAGAGAGGTACACAGACACACAGACAGATACACATATACACATACCCCCTCCCCCCCAACACACACACACGCATACACAAACATACACACACATACACACATACAAACAAACAGATGGACATACACAAAGATAGACCAATAGACAGACAGACTGATCAATAAACTGACATACAAAACCAGAGACAGACGAACATACAGACGACAGACAAAAAACAAACGAGCAGACATTGATTAATTAAGTAATCAAACCTCACACTGACCACCCCAACTTAAGCATCAGCCAAAGCAAGGGACCAACTATTTCCTCCTCCTCTTCTTTTTTCTCGTTGCCAGGGACAACCCAACAAGGACCACAGCATCCCACAAACACAAGGTCACTCCAGTCTCACCCCCCCCCCCCCCCGCCCCCCCCCTGCAACCTTTTAACTGAAAAGTCAACATCAGTCTCCTTAATAAGGGTCCACAACTCTTCTTACCACCTAAACAAGATGGCTACTGCCTAAAAACCGAAATCTCTATTGCCTGTTGTGCCAACAAGGAAGCAATCAGTTAGCTGGGTATGGGTACTTCACACCCGTTCATAATGGGGTGTTGAGTGAGGACCTGCTGTAAGATACGTAGATACGGGTGTCTTGTTTGGGTGCTGTGTTTGTCGGGTAGGTCCTACACTGGGAACTAGGGGGGGGTGTGCACAGAGGTAGGCCGCGATGTGAAGAACACTTCACCTACCTAGCAGTTTTTTTTGTTCTCTCTCCTAGAGGCCATGCATACACCGCAGCACGCTTGTTCCAACAGAGTCCCGTAAGTAACATCTTGAAATGGATGTCACACCACGCAGCCCCTTTTTATAGTACATTCGCAGTCACTAGCTGCTACGTTCGGGGTGTGTGTGGGGAGGGGGGGGGTACCATCACTTCAAGAGAGATTCATTGGGATAATTATTATTTGATTAATTATGTGAATACGTGCTTGAGAGGTGTGTGAGGAAGTTGACAAGTTGTGGTCTGGTCTGCCACAGTAATGAGTGTGTGTGTGTGTGTGCGTGTGCGTGCGTTGTGTGTTGTGTGTGTGTGTGTGTGTGTGGTGTGTGTGGTTGGTGGTGTGTGTGTGTGTGGTGTGTGTTCATTGTATGTTTTATTTATTTACTAGATCTATTTATTTATTCATTTATTTACTTATATTCTTTCACATCAAGGATAATGGAATAAGCACTCATGTACTTTTTTTTTTTAGATCAAGTCCTCGCGTGAAGGCAGTTATTTAAATCTCATCTTTCCCCACTGGCACGCAATAGCCTACTCTTACGAAATGCGGAACAGGATTAAACGCACGCGCAAGATGTTCTGCGTGCGTTCGTACATGGGGCCTCGGTTCATAGTCTCATCCGAAGTGTGTGTGTGTGTGTGTGTGTGTGTGTGTGTGTGTGTGTGTGTGTGTGTGTGTGTGTGTGTGTGTGTGTGTGTGTGTGTGTGTGTGTGTGTGTGTGAGAGAGAGAGAGAGAGAGAGAGAGAGAGAGGGAGGAGTGTGTGTGTGTGTGTGTGTGTGTGTGTGTGTGTGTGTGTGTGTGTGTGTGTGTGTGTGTGTTGTGTGTGTGCTTTGTCTGTATGCCTTATTGGCCTTATAGGAAGTAGTGCTGACCAAGA
>CM060344.1:10719763-10724763 GCA_030674155.1 Stramonita haemastoma
TCCTCTCCTTTGCATTCTTCTTCTTCTTCTTCTTCTTCTTCTTCTTCTTCTTCTTCTTCTTTCTTCTTCTTCTTCTTCTTCTTCTTCTTCTTCTTCTACTGCACAATTCTCTTTCTTCTTGTTATGCTACCGCCACTAATGCTGCAACTACTGATACGGTTAAGGCTAATAGTTAGATGATGATGATGATGCTGCTGATGCTGCTGCTGCTGCTGCTGCTGCTGCTGATGATGATGATGATGATTGTCATCATTATCTACAGTTTTAATGTAAAAGGAAAATTGTAACGAAGTATCAGCCTTGGTACAGATCTTGTTGTGTGCAGGGCTAAAATAAACAAGAAATACAAAGCTCACAAAGAAACTATAGGAATGGACTGGACTGGTGAATAAAATAAGGATGGTGGCGGTATAGTATTGGTGGTGTTTGTGATGATGATGATGGTTATGTTGACGATGTCGACGGCAATGCTTGTAGCTGCCTGTCTCTTCAACAACGCTCACATTAATTTGAAAAAATTCTATATAGAGGCTGTGAAGACTTTACTTGAACTCTTCCAAGAATGGAAAACAAATATGTAGATCCTTATATAAAAATCATGAATATCTTCTGAATCCAAATTTAGAAGTGACACCAACAGCAGCAGTAACAGCAGCAGCAACAACAGCAACAGCAACAACAGCAACAGCAGCAGCAGCAACAGCAGCAGCAAGCAGCAACAGCAACAGCACAGCAGCAGCAGTAACAGCAGCACAACAGCAACAGCAGCACAGCAAACAGCAACAGCAGCAGCAGGCAGCAACAGCAGCAGCAGCAGGCAGCAGCAACAGCAGCAGCAGCAACAGCAGCAGCAGCAACAATAGTTACAGCTTCAGTTGTGCTTGACTTTTAATGTTTGTTTCTCGAAACATCGTGAAGAGCCCTTGTGCACTCCAGTGGTCTGTTCAGTAGTGTTTTGTTTGCCAGTAACACCCCTCTCTCCTGTTTGCCAGTTGGGGCTCATCTCCCCACCCCACCCCGTCCTGGGATGTGGTAGACTCTTTCAGTATAAAACATCCACACAGTCTGGTCATTCTGTGCTAAGAATTCCCTCTTGTCTATAACTCCCTTCCTTTCTCTGTTTTTTCCCTTACATTTCTGTCATTTCTCATGCTTAATTGTCTACGTTCATAGTTTATTCTCCTACCTATTTTTTTCAAGCGAATCTTTCAATTTTTTTTTATATATTATACAACATTTTTTGCCTGTAATTTGTTTTTGTTCTGGTGAACAGGCTGTGATATTTCAGCATTGGGGTGGGCACAGGATATGTCCATTTTGCAGTATTATCTACTGAAATAGCATTTAAGTTTTTCTACCTTGAAGTAGATATACACCTATGTGTCATCTTTTTACGCTTTATTTAAACCTGGGGATGATTTCTTAAGGGGAAAACTGCCATCCATAGATTCAGTAGCTTTAAGGACAAGACACTGTAGGTACTGTGTCATTCAATAATGTTGTTATTGATATTGACATTGTTGGATAATGGAAGGTGTTAGGAGGTGTTGGTTTTGAACCTGTAGTTGAAAGTTACTGGAGCCACCACTGATACTAAAGGAAGTGACAACCCTCTAGTATGGTCCTTGTAGTGGGGTGGGGCTGTAAACAGCACAGGTGAAAGTTAATGATATGAAAAGGGCCTAGCTCATCCAGGCAGGTAGCAGAGGCACCATCACTACCCCTGACTATATTCAGCATGGTGAAGTACCAAAGCTGGGGCTCTGTTGATAAACAGTCACCCATCACAAGTGACAGGCAGAGAGAGACAGACAGACAGACAGACAGGGGTGGGGTGTGACTGGCCCCCACGCCCTGTCAGCCATATACAGTCAAGTGTAGTCAGCCAACACTGTCCTGTCCTATCCACACAGCCTCTCACCTCTCACGCCCCACCCACCCACCAGCTAGCTCCTCCCCTTTCCTTGTCCCAGCCCACCTCTCTCTCCCCCCTCCACCATATTCCTTCTCCAAATTCTGCCCCCTCATAACCAAGCCCTTACCTGTTCTCACACCTCACCACCCCTCCTCCTACCCTCCCTCCCCCCTACCTCCCCATTTCTCATGACGGGAGTCTACACAGGTGCGCCTTGCTATCAGCCCTGCCCCTGGAGACAATGGGAATGCCTTGCCACTGCGGGCTGAAAGAGGACACCCCTGCTTTTGTTTTAACTCGCCAGACTTCTGTCCACCCTTGCTCACCACCACCATCCTGCTCCTGTTCCTTCTTCTAACTCCCCCCCCCCCTCCTTCCTTTCTCCTTCAACTTGTGGGTACAGTAGGAGAGGCTGGGCAGAGGAGGTAGGTAGGTAGCGGATTGGTAGCCAGAGAGGAGTAGAGTGGAGGAGAGGCTATCAGGGCAGACAGACCCACAGTCAGCAGCAGCCACCACCAGTAGCCTCACTATCAGAGCTGTGGGGCTGAGGCCTCTGGTCTGCTGCTTAAGGTGGGAAGACTCTAAGGAAAAGGAAGAAGGAAGAAGGAGCTGTTCAGTGGCGGGCACTGGGTATTGAGGATCTACCTTCTCCACATCAGGACTGGGGCTTTTCAGGTGGCTTGAGTGGAAGGTGACCCCTCTCCTGGATTTGACAGTGTGTGTGAGTGACACCTGCGCCTTCTGCTGTCCAGCCTGTGAAGAGTGTTGGGATTGTTTTGCTGGAGGGGAGTGGGGAACCCTTCCATCTTCCCTGGTTTGCATCTGGAAAAAAAAAGAAATGGGGTTGACCACCCTCCCCCCATCTGTGTAGAGGGTACAGTGGCAGGTGTCCCTGACTTTGGGGATCTTAAGGTTCCAGGGAAGAATTCAGTCCTGGAGATAGTTACTTGAGGATGTGTTCAATAATCTGAGCGGGCTATAGCAAGAGAATAAGTAAAAAGAAGGGAGCTGAAGAAGTGACTGTTGTGACTGTAGAGCTAACATTCTCTCTGAGCAAGGTAAGGAACAAAGATCGTAAAGCAAGCTCAGTAACAGAGTTTGTCAGGAGAGGAGGTTTATGGTAGTGTCGAAGCAGTCCATCCAATGACAACTAGTCTGATGATAGTACACTTGACAATTTGACATGTCATGACATGACACTTTTCTTTCGGTCTAATTTTTTTTGTAAATGACTTTTCAAATTTTTGTTTTTCAAGAAACAGTGGTGACACTTTTGGGGGTTACATTATCTCACACCCCAATGATTACCTACTCTGGACAATTTGAGATTGGAAGAACCATCATCCACAACCAACCAACCCACCAACCTAACCATTATTCACCTGTCCACAGGACCACGCTGTCTGATGTATTCAATGCCCTTCCTGCTTTGACCACTTCTGAAGAAGTTTCGGGAGAAGTTAGGTGTGAAAAGAAAGAAGTCCCGGTTCAAGTTGTGAGAGACTGGAAGGAGTACACCCTGAGGTCCGAAGGGCTGTGAGGTGACATGCTACAGTGCACTTGGCAGTGAGGTTTAGCTACTGACAGTGACATGTCATCGTATGCTTGGCAGTGAGGTTCATTCAGCTACTGATAGTGAACATGTCATCATATACTTGGCAGTGACGGCCAGCTACTGACAGTGACATGTCACAGTTACTTGGCAGTGAGGTTTAGCTACTGACAATGACATGTCATCATTACTTGGCAGTGAGGTTCATCAGCTACTGATAGTGACATGTCATGTATACTTGGCAGTGAGGTTCAGCTACTGACAGTGACATGCCATCGTATACTTGGTAGTGAGGTTCAGCTACTGACAGTGACATGTCATCGTATTAAATTGCGTGAGGTTTAAGTTGAGTGTTCTTCTGGCGCATATTCATTAACTTTCTGTAAGTATAGTTGAGTGTTTGAATCTGTTGTCGCTGTCTGTCTGTCTGTGTGTCTGTGTGTCTGTCTGGCCTGTCTGTCGTCTGTCTGCTGTCTTTAGTTTGTACTGCTCTGGCCTGTCTTCTCTTCTGCCTGTCTGTCTGTCTATTTGTTGTGTGTGTGTGTGTGTGTGTGTTTGTGTGTGTGTGTGTGTGTGTGTGGTGCGCGCGCGCGCGCTCGCTAGCGCGTACTGCTGTGTCTCTCACCTTTTTCAATGCGCTTTTGTAAAGAATTATTCAATACTGATGTAAAACAATGAACATTAAGAAAAAATATAACAGTAAAAAGTATCTACCTCATAAATATAAGCCTTCAGAACACAAACGACTACAAATAATTATGTGCCCTTAGATAATGAGCGCGCACGTGCATATGCGCCCGCAGCTTCTGCGCGGACTAAAGCCTCCTGCGCTGATAATATTAACATTCTTACCATCATCACTGCTTAGATCTACTGGGCCCTTTCTTCATAGCCACTAAAATGCTGTCGGCAATTCCTTCAAGGACAAATAAGAGGCCCTCTTTAGGGTCAGGGAAGGTAAAGCAGCCAGGGAGAGGAGATGGGCGCCGCCCTCAATATGCTGGCCCGTAGAGAAGCTGAGGTCTCTGATGCCTCGCTCCCCTACGACTGCGTAGGTTATGGGACACCTTTACCTTTAATTACCTTTCACCTTCAAATGAGAGGAGCGGGGGGGCTGTTAAATAGATTTCAGAAGGCAGGTTGTTTCAGCAGGACAAGATGGATGGACATTAATAATATTTAGAAAGGTTAAACGTAGAGCGAAGATAGCCAGTGAGAAAATATTGCAAGCTTGAAAGAGGCTGAATGACGAGTCCTTGAGACAACAGCTCTCTCTCTCTCTCTCTCTCTCTCTCTCTCTCTCTCTCTCTCTCTCTCTCTCTCTCTCTCTCTCTCTCTCTCTCTCTCTCTCTCTCTCTCTCTCTCTCTCTCAGTGTTCAGTATTCATTATCCAGTGTTCTGTCTGTCTGTCTGTCTGTCTGTCTGTCTGTCTGTCTGTCTGTCTGTCTGTCTGTCTGTCTGTCTGTCTGTCTGTCTGTCTGCTCTTCTCTCTCTCTCTCTCTCTCTCTCTCTCTCTCTCTCTCTCTCTCTCTC
>CM060344.1:10734763-10742263 GCA_030674155.1 Stramonita haemastoma
ATGTACACCCATGCATAAACATGCAGTAGAGAAATCAGAAGACACGTACTATTCACGTGTAGAATAATTTTTCAAAGGAATTGAATAACAAGAGGAAGAAGTAAACAACAAAAGACAAGCTATTAAATAAGCACAACAGATATGAAAGAAAGTAGATTATTATCAAAAGAGCCAGATCATTAAAGAAAATTCGATAACAAATAAAAAAAAACACATCAAAACAGCCAGTGGTCAAATCAAAACCCAATAACAAACGTGTTGTACAGGCACATTGACAGAGCAAAACCAAATCAAACAAAACACAATATTTTAATAAAGATTTTTTTTTTAATGCACACTGATACTAATCACACATCGCGTATCATGTTCAAGCCATGCATAGTAGTAGGAACAGCAGCACAACAACAACAGCTGTAGCAGCAACAGCAGCAATAAAAATTCGACAACTGCACGTTTTCAATTGGCCGTCTCACCGAAGCGTGGAATCAAACTGCCGTGGTTGAAAGTTATGCCCCCTAGGGAAACAGGGGACAGCCCAGTGGGGCATTGTGGGAAGAGGTGCCAGACACTACCGTGACCTCCTGATAGGAAGTGACCTGACTCTCTCTTCTGACCTTTACAGTCAGAGGGCAATGGGTAAATAAAGCGTTTGGGCGCTGTGGTCAGAGTTACCTTTACCTAGTAAGGCGATAACAGCAAAGATTGTTTTCTTCTGTCTTCTTCTTCTTCGTCGTCATCGTCAAACATCCAAACAGCCACTAGCGTTGTCTGTCATATGAGCGAAAATGCGTTGCGCTGCCGTTAAGCGCCTGACAAATCAGGCCCAGCGCAGTCCATTTGGGGTGGTTTAGTTTTCTCTTGTTGTCATCATTTTTTTTGTGAAGAGTCTCCTTTCCATTAATGAAGAAATGAATGAATGAATGAATGAATGAATGAATGAATGAATGAATTTGTTCAATGTATAAATCAATTCAATTCAGTTTTCTCGCTTACTGTGATTTACTTGCTTTGTTTATTTAGTTGTTTTTATTTTTGGTTTTCCTTGACTGAGAGCTGGATGTAAAAAAACAACAACAAACCATCATGTGTGCTTATTATGCCTTTCCCTCGATAAATAGATTATCTCTCTCTCTGTCTCTCTATCTCTCTCTATGTCTGTCTGTGTCTCTGTGTTTCTGTCTCTGTCTGTCTATCTGTGTGTCTGTTGTTGTGGTCTGTGTGTCTGTGTGTGTGTTGTGTCTGTCTGTCTGTCTGTCTGTCTGTCTCTCTCTCTCTCTCTCTCTCTCTCTCTCTCTCTCTCTCTCTCTCTCTCCTCTCTCTCTGTGTTTCTCTGTGTTTCTGTCCTCTCTCTCTGTCCTGGGTCTGTCTGTCTCTCTCTGTCTCTCTGTGTTGTTTGTCTGTTTGTCGCTCTCTCTCGTCTCTGCTCTTCTCTTCTCTCTCTCTCTCTCTCTCTCTCTCTCTCTCTCTCTCTCTCTCTCTCTCTCTCTCTCTCTCTCTCTCTCTCTCTCTCTCTGTCGGTCTGTCTGTCTGTCTATCTGCTCTCTCTTTTCTTCTCTCTCTCTTTTCTCTCTCTCTCTCTCCTCCCCTCTCTCTCTCTCTCTCTCTCTCTCTCTCTCTCTCTCTCTCTCTCTCTCTCTCTCTCTCTGAGAATGAAGTGAAAAGTACCGGTAGGTTGCGTTACAAAAATGTGAAAGATGTGTGCGAATCTGGTAGTAACACTCACTTCCTTTGATAAGTAGTTTCAGTGATAGACTATTCAGATAGTGTTGACAGTGTTATCAATTACATCTGCCTGTGCATCAGTTTGATCACCAACAGGAAAGAGTGCGCCAAGATGAGCATGTCAAACAAAAAGACATTCTGGTAGCATTAAGTGAATCCACTATAAGACCTGGCAGCCAGTGCCATCTTTTAATGAATTGAAAGATATCACTTTTTCTTTCTTCTTCTTCATCTTTGTCGTACGTTCAGACAGCAACTGTGACGCTCCACCACGAAATGAGTCGCATCGCATTGCACCGCTAGAAGCCATTCATTTTGAGGCATGTGGGTCGGGTTTTTGATTTTGAGATTTTAATTGATGATAAAACCTTTGCATTCTCCTATTTTGTACTGAAATATCGAAAAGTGGTTTCGTTTCCTTGTTCTTAAAAAAAAACAAGCTTTCAAAAACGCCCAAACCCTCATTCTCACCAACTGTTTGTGAATTTCTCATTTTGTCACTTCCTTCAGTCTATCATTACAAACTTTTTAATTTTTCATAGAAGTGTTAAATTTTCCTTTTTTTTATTTTATTGAATATCCTTTCTATTGCAAATTGATAGCATACCAACTTAACACAGGCTTTAGGTAATTGTGACTCATTTTGTGGTGGTCTAGAGCGTCACTGTTTTTGTCTGTCATATGAGGGAAGCATCGACAAGTCACATCTGCCGTGAAGGGCCTGACAAGTCACATACAGTCCATCGAACTTTTGGCATTGTAACACAACACAATGCCGCCAAATATGACACTAAAAAAACAATACAAAATAACACAATGCAATATAAAACAGCACAGTAAAAAAAAGTACAATACATTACTGAACAATTACTCGATTCGGCACCCTCATCTAACTGTGACCTTATGACACCCATAGTCATTAAAACACTTCCTTCCTGCCCCCTCATCCCCCCCTCATCTCTAGGCAGCCTCCCCTCACCTCTCTACCCCCCCCCCCCCTTCCCCCCGTGTGCAAGATCCGGCATGACGTATCAGAAAAGTTGGGAAAACCCAGAGCAGTGCACTGTGGGAAGATGATGCAGCTGAAGAAGAGTATGATGTGTGTAATACAGTAATAGCTGTTACAGAATAGGGACATGCTGAGGGTATATCAACAACAACCCCCCCCCCACACACACACACATACATACATACCCCGCCCTCGCTGCTCCAGCGTTAGGGGCTTGTTGGTGCTCAAGTCCTCAGTGCAGCACTAACCCTGTACTAGACTACGGGGTATGGTGATGGTGAAAGTGAAGACAGGCATAGCCTACCTCCTGCCTTGCTTGATGTTTGACTCATAATTTATTGAAGCGGCGTGGTGCGTGTGTGTGTGTGTGTGTGTGTGTGTGTGTGTGTGTGTGTGTGTGTGTGTGTGTGTGTGTGTGTGCGTGTGTGGGTGCGTGGATCAAATTCAGATTCAGAATATTTGTTAACCATTTAAGTCATGTAGTACTTATTTGACACAATGATAACAAACATCAGTTATGGTCATCGTTTGGCTGAAAATTATGTACACTACAGACATGTTGTATTGTGCTTCTCATTTCCTCATTCTTCAAAATATTCATACACATTTATCTAATGGTATCTGCTTGATAGATATCAACTGTGATTTATGTCGCTTTATTTATCTATACAGTTTTTATGTTGTGTGTCTCTAGCTTTAATTTTCAATAAGGAATTGTTCGTGAGTTCATCATATAAGGAACATTCATTACGTTAATGAAATCCTCTTCTATTTTGTTACAGTAATTACATTTTTTGTCCTCTCTGGACATATTTGGATGCCTCCCTTTCTCTATCATTATATGTTGACAGCAAACGTTTTGTTTTCACAGTGTATTAGATATGATTCCTGTTTGTACATTTTTGGTAGCGAAATGATAATTTTCTTCAGTCAGGTTGCTGTCAGGCGTTCTCCAGCTAAATACCTACTGGTCATCCTCACTTCAGGCAGTTCAGCAAAACAAAAAACAACAACAAAACTCTCTTCATCTAAATCGCCAAGACACTGTGTCAGGTGTTATCATGTAACATCATTATCGTCATCATAATCATAGTCATAACAATCATCATCATCATCATCATCATCATCTCACAGCAGCAGCAGCAGCAGCAGCAGCAGCAGCAGCAGCAGCAGCAGCAGCAGCATTGTCATCGTCGTCATCATCATCATCATCGTTGTCGTCGTCGTCTTCGTCGTCGTCGTCGTCATCATCGTCATCATCATCATCGTCATCGTCATCGTCATCGTCATCATCATCATCATCATCATCATCATCATCATCATCATCATCATCATTGTCATTGTCTGTACGATCTTTACCATTGTCACTGTTGTTTTCAGATTGTTTCATCGGCACACAGTGGATCAGCAGTCTCACTCTCTGTGGATCACATTGACAATATGGCCGACACCATCGCCATTCCTATCCCACAGTACCCTGCGCCGCCATGTTTTCAGCTTCCGTTTCCGGTGTATCCATGGCAGCCTGCAGAATGTTTTACAAGCCCACCCCCTCCTTCGTTGCTCCCCCATCAACAAGTGTTTTACTCCCACGTTTACGAAACTCCTTACCACTATGAGGTGTGCGCCTACAGCCGCGGTCCCTGCGAGCTCAAGCAGGAAGTGTGTGTGACGTCAGAGAAAGTTGGGATGACGTCAGAGACCAAAGCCTCTGTGGTGGCAGCTTCTCCCGGTCCTGTGGTCTTGGATTTGTCCTTTTGCTGTCCCAGAAAGGAGAGTGCTACACTGGAAGGTGAGAGAGACTTTGTGTTTTTGCTTCGACTTTTTTTTTTCCTGACTCCATTCCTTGGAATGTTTTTCTTTTAGCACTCCACTAAAGTTTTCAGGAAAGGTCTGCTTGTATAATGCACTGGCGTAGCCCAGGCCTGCATGCTGGGTTTAGCTGTGTCATCCACGCTTCTGCCAAGAGTTGGCCTACTTTTCCTGTTAATATGGATGAGGTTTTAACGTGTACCAGGACTCCACCTGTCTCTCTCTCTGTGTCTCTCTGCCTCTCTGTCTCTCTCTGCCTCTCTGTCTCTTCTCTGCCTCTCTCTGTGTCTCTCTGAGACTCTCTGTGTCTCTCTAGACTCTCTGTGTCTCTTTATGTCTCTTTCTGTCAGTCTGTCAGTCTCTTTCTCTCTCTCTGTCACTCTCTGTCTTCTCTGTTACTCTCTGTTTCTCTCTGTCTCTGTCTGTCTTCTGTCTGTCTGTCTGTCTGTTTGTCTGTCTGTCTGTCTGTCTGTCTGTCTGTCTGTCTGTCTGTCTGTCTGTCTGTCTGTCTGTCTGTCTGTCTGTCTGTCTGTCTCTCTCTCTCTCTCTCTCTCTCTCTCTCTCTCTCTCTCTCTCTCTCTCTTCTCTCTCTCTCTCTCTCTCTCTCTCTCTGTAAATTTGCGTAGGCGGGTATGTATATGTTTTACAACGCATTTTATGACAAGTAAGGAGCAGACGAAGTGAGAGAATGGCCCTTGACAATGACTTGTGTGTGTATGTGTGGCCTGCCGGCGTGTCTGTCATGAAAGTCACTTCACTTCTCTGCAGCCAGCTGAAGTCAGCGCTGGAGAAACTGACTAGTTAGGCCCAGTACATAAGCTGAACCTTTGTTCTTGTTGTTGTGTTATGTTTTCTTGGAAATTTGCTGACCTCAATAATTGACACAGCTTTTGGCCTAGGCCACGTTGAACCTATGACTTAAAAAAACAAACATGTTGGGAGAAATAGGGGGGTGAGAGGCAAGAGACATCTTAACATTATATCTTTGAGTTTTGATCTAAACATGCGGTTTTGAGCCACGACTATGACCGTCGTTTCATTAAGGGGACTTGTTTTTTTTTTGTCTTTACGGACTCTGCTCCCATGACAATCATTCAGATAGACTCAAAATCGATGTCCCGTGTTAGACGCACGTAGAATATCTTGTGAACACTTTAGCATACAATTCTTCTTCGGGAAGAGTAAGTCGTTACCTGCTGGCAGAAAGAGATGACAGAATCGGTAGCTACGTGAACACCGATTTCGTGTTGAAACATCCTTTTTGAAGACGGAATATTGCTGCATTAATGGTGGCCAAATCGTTGACTACACAAATGTCCATTATCAGAGAACCTAGGTACTGGCCGAGGAACGAGCCAGAAAAAAAGAGAACACAAATCACCAGTGGCCAAAGTCCTCAGACACAAGAAAAGAAGTTGGGTCAGTCAGCTTGGTCACTGACTCACTCCCTTTGACAGGACACTGACCAATTGACTAACTAACTGACCAATTGATCAACTGACCAATTTACCAACTTTTCAACATTCCAATTGACTCTGGCCCAGGCCTAGAGCTTTCTCAGCTATAATTCGAGTTAGACGTTCCCCAGCTTGAGACTCTGTGGGCCATCCACAGTATGCAGTCTTTCTCACCACAGCTAAAATCCCCGTAAAAGCAGACCTGTAAAGCAAGACCTGTAAAAGCAGAGACCTGTAAAAGCAGAGACCTGTAAAAGCAGAGACCTGTAAAAGCAGAGACCTGTAAAAGCAGAGACCTGTAAAAGCAGAGACCTGTAAAAGCAGAGACACTGTAAAAGCAGAGACCTGTCCTCCTGGACTGGGATGGCTGGGGGGGGTGGGGAGGGCGGGATGGGGGGGGGGGGGGGGGTACTATGTTAACCCCCCTCTCCATATAGGCACCCATATGCTTATTCCCACTTCGGTGGATTTGACTGTAGCTGATGTAGGTGTCAGTACCGGCATAAGAATGAATGTTGTGTTTTAAAATGGATGTTATGGGATCTGTTGTCATCCATGTTACCGTTGTTACATGACTAACTTGTATTCTCCATTTTAAAAGTGAAAAACAAATCCTCTAAAGTCAGAATATGGCTGCCTATATGGTGAGGTATGTGAACATGGTGATACACGCAAGCCTTTTCCTTCAGCGTGTACTTACAGTTTCACAGAGATTCCCCGGTGGGATGAGGGAGACAGAGTGCATAGTCAGGGCGACCCCCAGGGTGTTAAAATTTAGCAGAGAAACACTCAACAACAATAACTGATTTGACTTAGCAGCCAGCCTCTCAACTCGGCAATATACCCAGTGGTTGGCTGGTTGGTTGGTTTGCTTTTTTTGTTTGGGCTTGTTTCTTATTGCGTGTTGTTGAGCTGTTTTGTTTTTGGTGTTGTCAATAATGGCGACGATAGTCGCACATGTTTAGCCTACTTCTTTAAAAAAACAACAACAACCTGCATGGGGTCTTCACTGTGCAATATGACCTGTGTGTGTTTGTACACAGGTCTTTGGTTAATAGTCATTTTAACGTGTGCAGGCTGCTCTCTCTCTCTCTGCCCATAAATCCATTGGTTTATAGCCTCATCTGAAAGCTATACATAGTTGGGAGTGGAGTCAATCTCTATATTCTATATCTATATTGACCAATGAAGAATTTTTCTATAAATAAAAAAAAACTCCAACATAGCTGCACCTTCAGCTACTTTCAGATTATCAGCATCAGGCACAAACCATGGGGCCTCTGTGCCTTCTTTTGCTTTCCTCGTGCATCCTCTGTTACAGCAGACAAACAAACAAACAAACAAACAAAAAACAAGCAAGCAAACTCAAAAGCGAAACACCACGTTATTTTTATCTTTGTCTTCTTTATTTCAGGCAGTTGTAATAGTATCACAGTGAAAAGACAGAAGCCTCGTTTTGACTTTGCCAACCTTGCGCGCGCAGTGTCTGAGGAGAACAGA